>JAVGWX010000011.1:53807923-54407923 GCA_036924085.1 Ariolimax columbianus
ATAACTTCTCATAATATCCCAACGTCATGTCATCTAATAAAATCACAACATATGCTAATATTTGATAACATCACAACATCAATCATCTGAAAACATAACATAGCATCACAACCTATCATAACATCTGTCAACATCACAACATCTTATAGCATCAAAACATATCATAACACCTGATAACATCACAACATATCATTACATACCATCCCAACATCATGTCATCTATTAAAATCACAACATATCATAACATCTGATAACATCACAACATCAAATCATCTGATAACATAATAACATTATATCATATGATAACATCACAACATATCATAACACCTGATAACATCACAACTGAACATATGCTGGGAGTATTCCCCAGGATGGATCAAATACATATGGTCGGCCATCTCGATTACTCCTACCAGTCTTAGGCCCACAGATTCATGATGATCACTACCATCCTAAAAGTATTCAAGTTAAGGTCTCCTTTTTCTGCTCAGTTTTCTTCATCTTTTTCTTTTTCTTCTTTTTTTTCTTCTTCTTCTCTTTCTTCTTCGTCTTAATCTTCTTGTGATCGCATCTGTGATTGATGTTTGGAGTTCGTCTTTAGCTCCTAATAGTTTTTAGTTTAATGTTGAATCGTTGGGCCATTATATCTTCCTTAACTGGCTGCACAAGAAACAGCTCTGGACGTTAACGACTGAATGAATATGACGAGGTAGACTAAGGAAAAGAAAATGTAAACTTCAGCAGACAAAATCGTTACCAGTAAAGGAAATTTCAGATCGAAACTGTCAATGATGTCTTCTTTATTATCAACCAAAATGTGAATCCATCAATTCTGTCCTGCCGGCCATTTCACTGCCAAGAATGATATTTTGATCGTTTGAGATAACGTCACGTCTCCTTAAACGGAAACAATATTCAATCAATCTGGTCAGGTGTCAACAACGCGGCAAATTACATAGCTTGAAATGCGATTGGCCTTTGATAATTTTCAGCACGCGGTGTTTCCAGCCACCAACCTTCGAACTTTGAGAATAAAATTGGAAGAAGCAGTATTGATCACGTCGATCAAGCGGTGTGGAATGATGATAGCCAAGAATTGATTACACGTATATAGATAGACTTTCCGTTTTGCCCTAGGCTTGGAAATATCGTTTTGGGAAGAATTCATGAGTTAATGCCTACATCATTGGTGGCAAATTCAAACTATTCGGAGGGCACACGAAGGGAGATATAATAGTAGAAGTGTCACAGGTGGATAGCACAAAGGACAAAAAAAAGCAAGTCAAATGGCACAAGAACATCATGAAGAAAAACGGTGTGACTAAAGGGCAGAATGCAAACAAATTGGATGTTACAATCCCGGAGAGGGAGCATGAGAAACGGCTACCACATCCAAGGAAGGCAGCAGGCGCGAAACTTACCCACTCCCGGCACGGGGAGGTAGTGACGAAAAATAACAATACGGGACTCTTTCCAGGCCCCGTAATTGGAATGAGTACACTTTAAACCCTTTAACAAGGATCTCTTGGAGGGCAAGTCTGGTGCCAGCAGCCGCGGTAATTCCAGCTCCAATAGTGTATATTAAAGTTGTTGCAGTTAAAAAGCTCGTAGTTGGATCTCAGGCGCAGGCGGGCGGTCCGGCTCGCGCCGGTTCACTGCCCGTTGTCTCCTGCCCTACCGTCTGCCGGCTCTCTCCCACGGGTGCTCTTCGCTGAGCGTCCTGGGTGGCCGGCGCGTTTACTTTAAAAAAAATTAGAGTTTTCAAAGCAGGCCTCGGCTGCCTGAATAATGGTGTATGGAATAATGGAATAAGACCTCGGTTTTAATTGGTTGGTTTTCGGAACTGGAGATAATGATTAACGGGGGCATTCGTATTGCGGCGTTAGAGGTGAAATTCTTGGATCGCCGCAAGACGAGCTACTGCGAAAGCATTTGTCAAGAATGTTTTCATTAATCAAGAACGAAAGTCAGAGGCGCGAAGACGATCAGATACCGTCGTATTTCTGACCATAAACGATGCCGACTAGCGATCCGCAGGAGTTGCTTCGATGACTCTGCGGGCAGCTTCCGGGAAACCAAAGTGTTTGGGTTCCGGGGGAAGTATGGTTGCAAATCTGAAACTCAAAGGAATTGACCGAAGGGCACCACCAGGAGTGGAGCCTGCGGCTTAATTTGACTCAACACGGCCAACACTTAAACGACTGACATGCCGAGACCACTTCCCCTGGGTCTAATATGGAACGGGTGCTGGATTTAGACCCTCAGAAATCTGGGGTTATGCCCTCTGTGGCTCGGTTGGTCTGCATTCAGTGTTTGATAAAGGAATTGACGGAAGAGCACTACCACGAGTGGAGCCTGCGGCTTAAATTGACTTAACACGCAAATACTGTAGAACGACTGACAAATCGAGAGCACTTTCGTTGGGTCTAATAGTGAACGTGTGCTGGTATTAGACATACGGAAGACAGATCAGCTCTCTAACCTTTAAATGAAGGAACGCTACGGAAATCGTGTCTCAACCCCGCAGAAACCGCAGGTTCCTGATACGTGGTAACTGACAAACAAAAGCTCTCGTTTAATTCGTTTTGGCCAAATAGTGAACTGGTGCTGGAAATAGACCATCGGAAGAAAGGTCAGTTTTACCCTACAAATGACAGGGCGTTTCTACGGAAATCCTGCTCAACTCGAGAGGAGCCGCAGACATTTTGGTTCACATACCAGGCTGATAAGCCAATGGCGCGAGGCTACCATGTGAGGGATTACGGCCGGATGCCTGTAAGCCGGAATCCCGCCCAAAATCTCAGCACCACTGCAATGGGAGGCTTCGATATGGTCGGAATCTGGGGATCGCGCCTCAACCCTACCAGGTCGAGCCACAGAAAGAGGTCTCTTCCATCCGCTGATCAAAGCGGGCGGATAGCTGCTCGATACTCACCCGATACGGCGATTGGGTGCGAAACCACCAACATAAGACTTAGTTCTTTGTCGGGGTGTCGAAAACAGTAGAGCAGCCACCTCACTGTGAACTGTCGAGACTCATTCCTTGACCACGAGATATGCCCGCAAACCAGGCGAACAACATCTCCGTGACATTACCAGGCTTGTCCCCTGGTTAAATGCACTTCTGCTTCGATCTCTACCTCTGTACGCTATCAGCCATACCAGTGGTCGCAGAAGAGATGCAGACCAGCGGACATTGCACACCTGCCCCACTGTGTCAACATCCCAGGTGGCGGGGAATGCTAGGCGTACCATCCCTGCATAGAAGCCAAGAAAATAAAGGGAGCAAAGAGATACCCCACTCACATGCAAATGCTACGTTCTGGCAGGACGTGACGATCCTGGGATACAGACACACTTGATTGCCTCTCTTCCGGGTAAACCAGTCCATATCATATATCATCTCATATATCATCACCGCACCCTATAGACACGAGTAGTGAAGACTCGTTAGTCTGGTAAAACAACTTCCATAAGAGAGACAACTCTGATCCAAAACAACTACTGCCTTGCAGATAGGCTGGGGACAGCCAAAGGCTAAGGAGGGCATCCCTACAGAAACGCCTGTTGAAATCGGATGCACGGGGCCACAAGCCTAACGAAACAGTGCAACGTAAATGACAGTATGATGACAGTACACCCGATCAAAAAAACGTATGGCGCTCATCCTGCGGAGTCCCGCCAGGCAGCAAGAGTGCCGGGCCTCACGCCTCGAAGGAGCCCACCCTTGACTACTGGTGGTCACCCACCCATGTGCTGTGGAGTCAAGGCACATGGCTATGGGCAATTTCTATTGACCAAAAACTCAAGACCCTCAAAATACTACAGTGGAATGCGGAGGGAGTCATTAACAAAAAGCTTTCCCTAACACATCACCTGCATAAAGGTAAGATTGACGTGGCATGTATCCAGGAAACGCACCTTAACAATAATCATACATTCTCAATCAGAGGATACCAGACCTTCTGTCTCGATAGAGAAGGTCACAAAAGAGGGGTCCTGATACTGACCCGAAACTGCATACCGAGTAGCGCGGTACCTGTCAATCACTCCGGACAAGCAGAAATTGTAGGAATTGACAAAATGGCTCAAGAGACGAAGCTCCGCATTTTCAATCTGTACGGACCACCAAATAAAGAACTATCGCTCTCGAGTATGGAAGTCAAAGACTCCAACTGCATAGTAGTTGGAGACTTCAACAGCCACTCGGAGAGATGGGGATACTCGGACACAGACAGCAGAGATGACGAAGTGGAAGATTGGGAGATAGATGCAAATCTCTCCCTAATCAATAGGCCGGAGGATAGCCCTAGTTTCTATTCTAGAACATGGCATACCACCTCAACTCCAGATTTGGCCTTCTCCACACAGGACATACTCCATAAAATAGACCGACAGGTGCTAAACCAACTGGCAGGTAGCGACCACAGGCCGATCAGGCTAGACATTGATATGGAAGTAGGCCCACAGGAAACAAAACCGCTCCCACGTTGGAATTACAAACGAGCCGACTGGGACAGATTTGCAATCCTGACAGATGGGCATCAACACACGAAACAACAAAATGAAGCCCATGGTGGAAAGCCTAAGCAAGGCAATAATGCAAGCCGCCACTGAAACCATCCCAAGAGGAGCTAGGAAAAACTATAAGCCCTATTGGAATGATGAGTTGCAGAAAGCGGAAGATGCAATCACAAATGCTAGGAACATGGCAGAGCGAGAACAATCTATGGAGGCAAATATCGCCCTCAAAGCCGCCACGGCGTAATACAAATACACCCTAAACCAAACAGCAAGAGAGAGCTGGAAAAACAAAACTGAAAGTCTCAACTTAATCAAAGAAGGGAAGAAGCTATGGAAGCTAGTCAGAGCCATGAACGAAGAAACTCCTTCAAACAAACAAATTACGATCAAGCAGGGCGAAAACTTGCTCACAAGAAAAAATGCCGCAAACGCTTTAGTAGAACACTATGCCAAAGCAAACCACATCGAGGTCCCTGCAGATAGGCATACAGACATTAGTGAAGAGCAGAAGGGGCACGACAACATCAATACGGCACCAGAAGAGCACATGATGGCCAAATTAACAATAAGTGAAATGGAAGAGGCCATGAGAATATTAAAGAAAAGGAAATCTCCCGGAAAAGACGGGATAACAAACGAAATGCTGATGGGGCTGGGCCAAACAGCGAAGAGGAAACTGCTATCGGTCCTGAACCAAAGCTGGAAAAGGGGAATTGTACCTCAGGCATGGAAAGACCCAGTACTTGTACCAGTACCAAAGAGAGGAAAGGAAAAAACAGATCAAAATGGATACAGGTCTATCATCCTAATGAGCTGTGTCGGCAAACTGATGGAACGTATGATAAACACCATACTGATGTGGCATCTGGAAGAAACACGAATACTAATTCCACAGCAAGCCGGCTTTAGACAGCACAGATCCACTGAGGACCAGGTCATCCTCATAACCCAGGAAATAGAAGATGCCTACCAGGCACAGAAACACACAGTAGCGGTTTGGGTGGACCTGGAAAAGGCATTTGACAAAGTCTGGAAAGACGGACTTACAGTCAAGCTGAGGAGAAGTGAAGTTTGTGGGAGAATGTACAAGTGGATCAACCACTACCTCAAACAAAGAACGGCCAGAGTCCAAGTACAAGGGCAGATGAGCAAAAAGGTGACACTCGAGCAGGGAGTACCCCAAGGGGGAGTACTGTCACCCACACTCTTCCTGGTGTATATAAACGACATTACAGAGAATATACCAAGAAGAGTCCATAGCTCAATGTTTGCAGACGATCTGGCTATGTGGACCTCTGAAAAGAATCTCACCATAGCAAGACATCGGATGCAGCAGGCCCTAACATCGCTGGAAGAGTGGGCGAACTCATGGCTGGTCAAAATAAACGAGGAGAAAACCACATGTACAATATTCTCGCTTTTAATCAAACTCCAAAATACGAAATTAAGTTTAAATGGCAAATTCCTGCAGCCAAACGACAACCCAAACTATCTGGGAGTCACATTTGATCGGCGCATGACATGGAAAAGTCAGATCGAGAGAAACCGAATGAGACCCAGAGAAAGAATGGCAATCATGAGGAAACTTGCTGGCACAAGCTGGGGAGCAGACAAAAGCATACTTAAGAAACTGTACACTGCAATAGGGAGACCAGTTCTCGAGTATGGCATTGCGGCATGGACAACAGCAGCAAAGGCGAACTTCGATAAAGTTAGCAAACTTCAAAACCAAGCCATGAGAGTTATAACAGGAGGCATGAAGTCAACGCCAATTGTAGAACTTGAAAAGTTTACAAAACTGCAATCCATGACCGATAGAAGAGACTGCAGAGCCCAGCTGCAGTCAGAGAAACTCCGAAGACTGACTGACCATCCAATGCACCAGAGACTAAACAATCTCGGAAATGGGAAACTAAGGCGGAGAAACTTTGCAGAAATAGCCAAAGCAAAGATGCACGAAGATCCGATAAACGCACTAACAACACCAAAGCCCATCACTACTGTACGAAAACCTACCTGGAGGCAGGATATATTTCCAGAGGTGGTAGAACATATACCAGGTATTGGAAACAAAAACTGTCAGACTGAAAAAGAAAGGAGAGATACTACCCTAAGCTTTATATCGAAAAACTACCCAAGCATGGACTGGACCCATGCATACACCGACGGTTCTGTAACAAACGCTACACAGAACGGAGGGGCAGGAGCATTCCTGAACCTTCCAAATGGCAGAAAAATAACACTGTCATTCGCTTCTGGTAAGTACACAAGCAATTTCAGAGCAGAGGCACTGAGGGCGGCAGTGGAAGAAATGGTGACACACAAATAAAATAAAAGCCATACAGTCCTGCTTACAGATGCTCTCGCCGTAGTCACAGGGCTAAAAAGCCAGAAAAACACTGAGCTTAATGACTTAAAAGCAGCACTCTGCCAACTGTGCCAGCAGTCCGCACCAAAAAGGGTAGTGGTACAGTGGGTCCCATCACACTGCAACATCCAAGGCAACGAGGAGGCAGACAGACTGGCAAAAGAAGGTGCAAGACTACCACAAACAGATACTAGTATGACGTACGAAGAGTCAAAACGGCTTATCAAAGCCAGATACATGACCAAATGGGAAACCGAACATACTGGTTACACCAAAAACGATGCCTATTACCAGTTGAACAGAAGAGAGCAGGTCGTTGTCTTCAGACTTCGCACTGGCCACAATAGACTGAGGTACCACCTATTCAACAAATTGAAGATAGGTGGCACCGACGAATGCCCGTGTGGTACCGGGAAAATGACCGCTGAACATCTGCTGCAGAACTGCCCGACATACGAGGATCAGAGAGAGCAGATGGGGCCATCACCAGTGGAACCACAAGACAAGCTCTATGGCAGTGTCGGCAGCCTCAGGATGACCGCCGCTTTTTTCGAAAAAATAATGGTTACTGTCTGACTGCGTACGAAGAAGGATGTTACAATGGTCACATGAAGGAAAGAAAGGTGACATAAAGGCCGCGTGAAGAAACGTTAGGTGAAACAAGGACCACATGAAGGTAAATTGGATAGGACAAGGTCAACATTAATACAAGTTAGATAGCCTAAGGGCAACATAAAGACAGGTTATATAGCATAAGGGCACTATTAAGACAGGTTAGATAGCACAGGGGCACTATTAATACAGGTTAGATAGCACACGGGCACTATTAATACAGGTTAGATAGCACAGGGGCAACATGAAGACAATTTAGATAGCACCAGGGCAACATGACAACAGGTTAAATTACACAAGGGCAACATGAAGACAGGTTGGATAGCACAAGGACAACATGAAAAGTTAGATAGCACAAGGACCTCATAAATACAAGAGTGCTGTCTCAATGACAACATGAAGACAAGCGCAGTGGGTCAATCGGATTCAAATGATGACAATTGGGTCTGTAATAAAGCTGTACTTGTCTGCTCTTGGAGAGCCGTACTGTGTCTATGGTGTGTCTGTCGGAAACCTGTACTTGTCTGCTCTTGGAGAGCCGTACTGTGTCTATGGTGTGTCTGTCGGAAACCTGTACTTGTCTGCTCTTGGAAAGCCATACTGTGTCTATGGTGTGTCTGACGGAAACCTGTACTTGTCTGCTCTTGGAGAGCCGTACTGTGTCTATGGTGTGTCTGACGGAAACCTGTACTTGTCTGCTCTTGGAAAGCCATACTGTGTCTATGATGTGCATGTCTTACGCCTGTAATTGTGTGTTCGACAAGATCCGAATTGTCTATCTGGTGTGGCTGTCGTAAACATGTATTAGTTTATTCTTATAAAAATTAATATAAAAACTGTCAGAATCCTATTTGTGTACATTATCTTTATTACACGGACTCTATGCCAATACAAAGCACGTGTAATATTTTTTCAGTTGGATAGTCGAATGCCGAGTTAAGTGTGTGGTAACAGGTCGAGTCAGACGCCAAACCCACACAAAAAATCCAGACAAATGTGACATCCACCAACGGACATCGTTTATAAAGTGTGCCAGTTTCAAAGTTTAACTACACGTAATGCTAAGACATCATTTCAACAAGACAATCAATCAATGATTCAATCAAACCCTATTCAACTTTCGGTGGAGTCTAGGCTTTCAACACATTCGCATCAGGTCATACAACGTTGACTGTTTAAGTTTCTGTTTCTGTGGCTTAAAGTTTCTTCAGGATACGCTAGCCTAACCCTCCATAGTTGTCTCCTGCAACATGCATGGCAGGTTACAGTCTACCTATTATTTGCTTCCTTGTCGGACACTGATAAAATGTTGCATGGATTATGGCCCATGCTTGAATCAAATGTTTTATGTAAAATGTTTTGCGGGCTGGAATTCATATATGAAATACCTTTTGTGGTTTAAGGTACCAAGTTACGGTCCCTTCCTGCCCATAGTTTCAGAGGTATACACACCTTAACTAAAAAATTTTCACAGATAAACGGGGAAACGTTATTCTTTCAGAAGTGTAACACAATCTTGACAGTTTAAAGATGGACCAAAGTATGTTATTCCACTTAGAGACTTGACACAATCATGACAGCTACACAGATGGACAAATATGTTATTCCACTTAGAAACCTAGCGCACTCCTGACAGGAGTAACAATGGACCAAAACATTTTATTCCACATAGAGACGTGGCACAATCATAACAACTACATAGATGGACAACGATTTTATTCCACTAGATGTGTGACACAATTGTGAAAGCTATATATATAGAGATGGGCAAACATGTTATTCCATTTATAGACGTGGCACAATCATGACTGCTAAATAGATGGACAAACATTTTATTCCACTAAATGTGTGACACAATTTGGACAGCTACAAAGATGGACAAATATTTTATTCAATTTAAAGACGTGGCACAATCATGACAGCTCCATAGATGGACAAACATTATATTCCGTTAAGTACGTGGTACAACCATGACAGCTACAAAGATGGATAAACATTTGCTTCTAGTAGAGACATGACACAATCGTGGCGGCTACAAAGATGGACAGAAAGTTGCTTCATTCCCAGATATATTTTTATGAGAAATGATTGCCATAACTGTTATACAAGGTGCCAGAGAGTCTTGCCCGACTCTCATAAATCGATGCGAATATTTGGAAACTTGGAACATGGCCACAGAACTGCTTGCATCTTTTTGCTGTCACTTTCAAACACCCGTGATTTTTATAACCACTCCTGCATGGTGAAATTGCTGTTGACGGACGTGCAATCTTCTAATCCCGTGTTCTTGACCTTTAGTTATCTTTATGAAACGCGTGAGAGACTGCAAGGTCAGGGAATACCAATGGCGATTCCTTCTCTTTCTCGAAATTTTCATTTAAACTAAAAAATATATTTATTGGCTGTCTGTTTCAAGCTTTTCTCGCTGCCTTAAAGTTTATTTCTCAAAGACTATCGCGCAACCTTTCACCCCTCCCATGGAGCCGACAGACTTTGAGAACTTTCTCAACTGTTTATTTTGTTCTTCTCTTTTCGGTCACATATCAAAGAGGTTCATTTCTAGTTTGATGAACATGTGCTATTGCTAAAAGAAGCAACGATTAACTTTACTCACTGGCTCTCCTATTTTCTACCGTGTAGTTGCAGATGTTTGTCAGAGAGAACGTCAGTCACTTATTTATGATCTTCTGTTTGTATCCTTTGGTTGCAGATGTTTGTCAAAGAGAACGTCGATCACTTATATCTGATTTTATGTTTGTATCCTTTGGTTGCAGATGTTTGTCAGAGAGAACGTCGGTCACTTATATCTGATTTTATGTTTGTATCCTTTGGTTGCAGATGTTTGTCAGAGAGAACGTCGGTCACTTATATCTGATTTTATGTTTGTATCCTTTGGTTGCAGATGTTTGTCAGAGAGAACGTTGGTCACTTATATCTGATTTTATGTTTGTATCCTTTGGTTGCAGATGATTGTCAGAGAGAACGTCGGTCACTTATATCCGATCTTCTGTTTGTATCCTTTGGTTGCAGATGTTTGTCAGTCACTTATTTCTGATCTTATGTTTGTATCCTCTGGTTGTAGATGTTTGTCAGAGAGAACGTCAGTCACTTATTTATGATCGTATGTTTATATCCTTTGGTTGCAGATGTTTGTCAGTCACTTATTTCTGATTTTATGTGTGTATCCTCTGGTTGCAGATGTTTGTCAGAGAGAACGTCAGTCACTTATTTATGATCGCATGTTTGTATCTTCTGGTTGCAGATATTTGTTAGAGAGAACATCAGTCACTTATTTATGATCGTATGTTTGTATCCTCTGCTTGCAGATGTTTGTCAGAGAGAACGTCAGTCACTTATTTCTGATCTTATGTTTGTATCCTCTGGTTGCAGATGTTTGTCAGAGAGAATGTCAGTCACTGATTTATGATCGTATGTTTGTATACTTTTGTTGCAGATGTTTGTCAGTCACTTATTTATGATCGTAAGTTTGTATCCTCTGGTTGCAGATGTTTGTCAGAGAGAACGTCAGTCACTTATTTATGATCCTATGTTTGTATCCCCTGGTTGCAGATGTTTGTCAGAGAGAACGTCAGTCACTTATTTATGATCGTATGTTCTTATCCTCTGGTTTTAGATGTTTGTCATAGAGAACGTGAGTCACTTATTTATGATCGTATGTTTGTATCCTCTGGTTGCAGATGTTTGTCAGTCACTTATTTATGATCGTATGTTTATATCCTCTGGCTACAGATGTTTGTCAGAGAGAACGTCAGTCACTTATTTATGATCGTATGTTTGTATCCTCTGTTTGATACCAGTATGACGTACGAAGAATCAAAACGGCTTATCAAAGCCAGATACATGACCAAATGGGAAACCGAACATACTGGTTACACCAAAAACGATGCCTATTACCAGTTGAACCGAAGAGAGCAGGTCGTTGTCTTCAGACTTCGCACTGGCCACAATAGACTGAGGTACCACCTATTCAACAAATTGAAGATAGGGTGTACCGACGAATGCCCGTGCGGTACTGGTAAAATGACCGCTGAACATCTGCTGCAGAACTGCCCGACATACGAGGATCAGAGAGAGCAGATGTAGCGATTACCAGTGGAACTGCAAGACAAGCTCTATGGCAGTGGCGACAGCCTCAGGATGACCGCCGCTTTTTTCGAAAAAATAATGGTTACTGTCTGACTGCGTACACAGAAGAAGAAGAAGTATCCTCTGTTTGCAGATGATTGTCAGTTACTTATTTATGATCGTATTTTTAAATCCTTTGGTTGCAGATGTTTGTCAGTCACTTATTTATGATCGTATGTTTGTATCCTCTGGTTGCAGATGTTTGTCAGTCACTTATTTATGATCGTATGTTTGTATCCTCTGGCTGCAGATGTTTGTCAGAGAGAACGTCAGTCACTTATTTATGATCTTCTGTTTGTATGCTCTGGTTGCAGATGTTTGTCAGTCACTTATTTATGATCGTATGTTTGTATCCTCTGGTTGCAGATGTTTGTCAGTCACTTATTTATGATCATATGTTTGTATCCTTTTATTGCAGATGTTTGTCAGAGAGAACGTCAGTCACTTATGTATGATCTTATGTTTGTATCCTCTGGTTGCAGAAGTTTGTCAGAGAGAACGTCAGTCACTTATTTCTGATCTTATGTTTGTATCATCTGGCTGCAGATGTTTGTCAGTCACTGATTTATGATCGTATGTTTGTATACTTTTGTTGCAGATGTTTGTCAGTCACTTATTTATGATCGTATGTTTGTATCCTTCGGTTGCAAATGTTTGTCAGTCACTTGTTTATGATCGTATGTTTGAATCCTTTGCTTGATTCCAGTTGAGTTCTAGGTCTATCTGAGACTTTCTTGTTGTCACCCTCAAACAGACCACTGAAATAATTTTAAAACACAATTTGAGACACATCACTCTTTTTCATGATGAACGTCGAAGAAGAAGAAGTACTAATGAGTTTCAGACCCACATGGCTGACACATACCAAACCCCTGCTTAAAATGGATCGCCCTCTGGGGTTGAAGGAAAGCTGCGTCAGCAAAATCCATGTACGATCCATCGAAAGAAGGACGAATAGCTCATTTTCCCGGATATCGGAAGGAATATGAAAAATGTTTAAGAGAAAAATATATTTCAGATAGGGATATCTAAAAGAAATTATTTAGAATTGTGTAATTAACTTTGTCTCAATGCACATTTATCTATAATAACATAGATTGCTGTTCAGTTCGCACCAAACCAGGGATTTGGCCACATAATAACAGGCATGAGACAGGCCGATTGTTAAGTTGGGTTAGGAACAGAGATTGGGTAAAATAACACCGGTGGGAAACCTATTTTCTTTCCATTAGCTGGCATAAGGAATTGCAGAACATCCAACTCTAAACATTATTAAGGATGCAAATATGATTTATCTTCTCCATCTTCCGATCCCGTGGATAATGAGTTATTTATTCACCTATTTCTTTATTATATACAGGGAATAACTTCTATAGCTTTCTTTCAAACACTAAAACCTAGATGGCTATCTCACATTAAGGAGCTGTGTGAAAGTATTGATATGCAATGTCACGACATCATAAATCGTGTCTTGTAGAGGGCTTACATCGTAATGTTAGAGGCATTTCACGGTACGCTCTAAGTGTGGCAGTAGACGTATGCTCACCTTTGTCATAAAAGAGGGCTTTTGTGAAAACCAGTTGGGCAAGTATAATTTACAGAATTGTAATTAGATGCGGGTAGAGTAGCGGTTAGCATAGGGTTTGTCGATTATCCGGCCAGGATGACGCACGTTCAAAACCTCAGAAAGGCAACATTTTTTTAGCTCAATCGCAGGTGAAATAAAGACTCACCTGCACAGTTATTTATGACTGTAGGGTCAATCTACATTTATTCCTCAAACCTATAAATCTCCCGATAGATAACACTAAATGGTAATAAATGTCTCATGTATAGTTTTTATTTATTTTAGATGTACAGTAGATATATCAGAGATAATTCTCTTCAGTACTTGCATTCTCGTATTAGATATATATAGCTGAGGTAATTCCCTCCAGCGCTTGCATTATTGTATTAGATGCAGATATAGCTGAGGTAATTGTCTTCAGTACTTGTATTCCTGTATTAGATGTAGATATAGCAGAGGTAATTCTCTTCAGTACTTGTATTCATGTATTAGATGTAGATATAGTTGAATTAGTACGTCCAGTACTTGTATTCTGCATTCTCACTATATTTCGGCGTTTAGTTCACATATACAGAACATTCTTCTAGACATGTACAATTTACTAAATAATTTCATTATAGTTTTAACCATGAATACTTCCTTTTGCTTCATCGACTATAATTTTAACATGTTCCCGCTTCTTATGTTATTGTCTTTTATCCTCATCTGCTCTGAGAAGCCAGTTTGTGAGTTCGTTCCTGTTTTTTTTATAATAATAGCCAAGCCTCCAATCCAACAAAATACTTAGCTACATAATGAGTGTACGTTTCCAGTCAATCCTTTTATCCGTAATTCCCATGTCCGCGCGAGGCTCACATGTCGTTGATTGCTTGGTTTACTTCCATTTCTGTATTTCTTGTGTACTTATCTGATGCATCTCAAAGATATCCATGTCTATTTCTGTACAATTACCTCCTCGGGCGGTCTATGTTTTAGCCCGACGATATGTGGATACTATCTTATTTATGTTAGACCGCTTCCATATCACAATATGTGTTGTTGGTTTTTTTTATATATAATGTTATTTAAGATATAAAGTATTATACATGTTTAATCATTGTTGAATCTTTTCACTGTCAATGGTGTAAATTTATTTTCCTCTTGGCTGCTTTTCTCAGGTCTGTATTTTCTTATGCTCTTTCCCGGACTTGTTCACATTGATTGCTGGCTTCTTATTGTTACACCTGTTCCTCTTCTTCTTTCTTGTCTCTTTTAAATGTTTATTGTTCTAATCCTTTTCCTTCTTCTAGCTTTCCAACATCTTTCTATTGTCATTCTTAATCTTCCGCTTTTGTTTATTCTTTTATTTTTGTCTTTTTCGAGGCTGTTTGTTGTTTCATCTAATTCTAAAATGCACGAATCACAGATTATTGCTACTCTTTGAGTTCTGGCAAAGGACATTGTATATGAAGAAAACTGTATATTTACAGTTTTTCTAATAGTTCTAAGAAAATAGATGGACACTCAGAACGATGTTCTGGTGGCCTTATGATTTTACACCACCACTTGACCGCCCACCCATACGATGATAAGTTGGTCTGCTGAGAAACTTGGGTCCGAAATGGTACGACACGGCGAAAGATCGGACTGCATACAGGACATTGTTGGCTACACCGCCAGAATGAAGTCGAGAATATTATTTGTATTGTATCTAATAGTTCCATTTTTAATTTTAAAAATTAATATTAGAGATTGGCGGAGTTACGAAAAGACTAGCAAGCCATTATTAAATAGACCAAATGTGTCTTCTGGCTTATCACTCGCTACCGTCTACTGGTTTTTCTCCATAACTATTAAACCGATCAACGTAATTTTTATAAGAACTGACATGAACAAACTTTTGTTTGTGAGAAACATAATGATCTCATAGAAAAAGTTACTAGTGATTATCATAATATTAAGGAATGCCTGCACACGCTTCTCCTTGTTACAGAAGGCATTCACCAACTCATCAGGAGTCACAGATTCATTTTCCCGCTGAATGTGTTCTTGCAGTTCCACGAGATTCCTTGACAGGATGCTATACTCTTTCTTTTTCAACAATGCAGATTTGGAAGAAATCAGATGCGGTAAGATCAAGCGGCCTTTGTGGTTAAAGTCCTTTAGAAATGCCACCATCTTCAAAGAAAGAATCAGTTATATCAATGTTGACATTTTAAGTGTGTCATGAGGTTCCATCCTGCTGACAAAGCCAGTACGGAGTTCCTCGTTTTCCAACTGGCTTACTCTATAGATATGTCAAAGTTTATTGAGTTACCTTCTTTGTTTTAAATGTTATAAATAAAAACCTGCAATCGGCAGCGAGTTAAAGTTACTAACCAATGGCTTTCGCCTTTTCTGTTCTACTTCCATTTACAGTTCCACGAATGCTTGTCTTTTAAAATGTCTGACTTCTCAATATCTGCTAACACTTCAGTCCCCCTGTGTTTATGAATGTCTCTTACGTACTGCCACACTCCACACCAGAATATTACGTCGTACTGTCACACTTCACAACAGAATTTATGTTCTATCTTATTGATTTGTAGTCAACTACAACGTGATGTTATCACGATGGCGTCTGTAAAGGTAGAAGTAAATTCCCTCAACTTCATTACGTCTGCGGCCATCTTTCGTTAATTGATCTTCTTCTTAGTTTCTTGGTCAGCGACTGGTAAAGTGGTCCTGGACCGTCACCTCTGATGGCGTCTTTAAGGGCAGCAATAGACTCCCTCCACTTCACGCGATCTACATTGCCCCAACTCTGATTCATGATTCTCTTTTCGGCGTCTACGTTATGTGTCCTTGGAAAATGGAAAATGATTCATAGAACCGACTTGATTGCTCAGTCCGTTTCGTTGCTGAAAGTACAGACGCTAGAACAAGAACTCCGGCAGCTTTAAAATATTTCTTAACTTCGTCAGGTACCCATTTACAGCTGGACCAACAGGAAGAAGTGGTCATATCATGAAACAACCTGGACTGTGAAACTGAACACGCGGCGATTCGAACATGATGCATTGGTATTGCAAACCGAAATAACAACTTTTAGGCCACCGATTCTCTCTAAGCTCTGGTTCGTGAACTTATTGTGTCTTATAGTGTAATGAAGTGGTTTCCAAACTTTTTCAATCCACGGCACCATTAGTGTACCAGAATTTTTCCTCTGCACCCTAAGTCGGAAAATAATCCCACTTAACAGTTGTAGTACGCAGTAGATACAAATTTTGAAATATTTTGCGACACCTCTGTAAACCATCCGTGATACTCCACGGAACACAGTTTTGGAACTTCTGGTGCAATTTAGTGTCAACCATTGCGCAATCGCTGCATAATAATTCGCTTATTTTCCCCTCACAGATATCATAAACCTTACTATGTTGTATCTAGCAGTTTGTTTTCTTTCATATGTAATCTAGTTCTAGTTCTGTGCTGAGGCCATAAGCTCAGCTTGTTAGTTGCAAATCGCAAGCGTTGATGGTGACACCATCAGACGGTGTTGTCTTGATGATGTAACTTGAGCTGTATTTGGATTATGGTGAGGAAGACACTGTGTTGGTCCTCAACCCCACTCTCTCTCGTTCCGAACTACTTTGCTTCAGTGGTATGATGGGGATCAAGATGCTGAGCAGCACATGAGCTGCAGTGGTTAGCGACCCATAGCTGACTGCTAGCGTCAGGGCCAGCGAATCATAGCTGCCAAGACCCTTCTACAACTCCACGCGGTGATCCTGGATAACAGGCTGCAGCAGTCAGACTGGCTAAGAAGAAAGGATCGAAGAGGGAATGCTAACCCGGTACTCAAAAAATGCTTGCTGAAGTCGGATGTGTTGGACCGAAAGGTGCAAATATCGCAGCCAAGCTGTAAACTACGACACAACGCATTACGTTCTCTGGACTACATTCTGCTACTTAAGCTTTTTCAGGGTTTGGTAGTGGGAGATTGAGAACGAACAAAGAAGAAGAAGAAGTGGCATGATGCTAAGTCGAAACGACTGGAGGTAATTCAAGATACAGACATGCTGGTCTCACCCACCGCCTTTAAGACCAATGGTCGTTTGAGACATGTGGGATTCGAACCACCGCCTCTTCCGTTCATCGATTTTAGAGGCTAGTACTTTACCTCTTGACCACATGAACCCCAGATTAGTATATCTACAAATCTATCGATGACCATTTTGTGCATTAGCTTCATGAATTATGACAGTAGATTCTTCCTTTTCTTCTCACGGACTGTAATTTCAATTGATATAAAATATCAGTACTACCCTTTCACATGTTCGTAAGGTAAAGTTTCTTCTCTTTGTTCGTTCACCTAGTTTGTTTTAGTGTTTTTCTTTTCTTTTTCTCAGTTTTCATCATGTTCTACAATTTCTAGTTACTGACCTTAATCTTTCTATTTTTCTACTATTTCCCATTTCCCTGTTTCTTAATATTGTTTCCTCTCCTGTGGTTTCCCCCACTTTCTGGCTCTTTTCCCCGCGCTGTTTCTACTTCCTTCAAATTATCTGTTGCTTCTTCTTTACCTGTCTAAATTAGTTTTCTTCGCCTTCTGTTTATTTTTCTTCTCTTTATCTGTCCTTTTTCTTTTCTTTATGCCACAACCGTTTTTCAATAAATCCCTTAGACTGTTTACCACTAAGCTCAGCCGATCTCTCCTTTAGTGATACTACTGTTAACCTCTGCCAGGCTCATCTTAGACTGTTTACCACTAAACGCAGCCGTTCTCTCCTTTAGTGATACTACTGTTAACCTCTGTCAAGCTCATCTTAGACTGTTCACCACTAAACGCAGCCGTTCTCTCCTTTAGTGATACTACTGTTAACCTCTGTCAAGCTCATCTTTTCACCCACTCTGGTCTAAAAGGTTTTAACCTGTCTTTCTAATTTCTTCAGTTCCATCTCGTTGTCAAGCGTTTTTTTACACTTTCCATAGCCAATCCTACTCCTTCCTTTCATTCTTCGTCTCGTTACCTGTATTCTTGTCTGAACGCAGTTGTCATGGAATGCCTGATTTACTTCCAGTCCTGTCTCCCCAGCGGCGCTATCTAGGACACGGCAAAGATATTGCTGTCCATCTCCCATCATTATCTGCTCACGAGCTCTTCAGCTTCCCCATTTTCCTATTTCCAGCAACATTCCCTTCAAAGGTAATCTTTGATTTTTTAAATGTTTTCAGCACATCCGTGACAATTACGTTCCATTACTGTATATCTGCACGACGATACATTATGTTTAAACATATTGAATATAATACTTTTTAATTGCTGCTTGATACGTGTAAATTCACATACTTGTCTTTAAAATTATTTACTATAGAATCCAGTGTCTGAATTCTTGCATTTTATTCTGTTTGTGTTGTGTTTTATGTCAACGTTCACCAACACTACGTAGCTATAATGAGATTTTGTTTCTGCTTCGATTAGTCGGTCCTCTGCTACCTTTTGGAGGCAGTGTATCGTCTTTTAGTGCTATCCACTCTGGTGCATGTCTGAAAAACATAAATCTTTTAAAGCAAACATGCCATACAGCTAAGTGGGGTCCACCTGAGCTGTATGAGTAGGCTATATATGATCAGGTGAAACGACAAAGTACCTAACTCAAACCCTTAACAGGTAAAAAATATTGATCTTCCTTACACCTCTGAAAATAAATACCATGTAAGATGGACGGACATGTTATTGGCTTGCCCGAGGAGTATCACGTCCTGCAGCTGCTATGGAGTGAGCTCAGAACAGGATGACGATTGTCGGGGGGGGGGGGGGGGGGGCATAAGAAACGCTGAAGAGACTCCTTCAAAATGTATATGAAAAGTTGCAAAATTGATGTCATGTCCTTTGGGAAGGTTGCACAGAACAGTTTCACCTAGCGCATTAGCATCATTGAAGGTGCTCAGAGCGCAGATTGAAACGTCATCGCCGAGGCTCAGAGAGAGCGAGGCACCCGAAAGAGTAGAACGTAGGGCGACCTCACATTCGACTCTTCATACGTGTGTCTCAAGTACAACAGAGACTGTCGAGCCCGGATTTGTTTTTGCAGGTCATGTGATATCATATCTCGCAGCGAAGAACGGCGTGGGTTAGTGGTTAAGTGACACGGCTCACAACCAGAAGGTGCAATGTTCGATCCCCATCACAGCACCGGAGAAGCAAACCCTTAGAAAATGCAGGAGGAAGCAGGCCCTTACATAAAATACATGCTGAAGTCGGATGCACTAGGCTGACAGCCGCAAAATAAAAACCACAGTGCAACGCACACCGACTTGAGGATAAGAGAAATAAGGCAAAAGCAAAAATAAACAACAACAAAAAACATCTCGCAGCATGTCTGATGCTGATAACATTGTTATTTGCGGTGGGCTAATGTTATTATTACAGTTAGTTTACTTTTGACAGAGCTTTAAACATATTTAATCTACATGTGTTTCCCTTGCATTGTTTTATTATCTTTCAAGAATTATTATTTTGTATAACTCTCTATGATAGACAAGACATGTACTTATGAAAAAGGTACAGACTTTCGTAAATGGGTGGGTGCGCAAAATATACGGGTGGTAATGGTACAAGTTCACCAACATGAAACATATGGGAAAAATGGGACACGTACCAATGGAGCATGAAATACAGAGGCGGCGGTGGTGATGGATAGGCCACACATTACAGAAACCATTGGATAACATTACCAGACAAGCTCTGTTCTTAAATCCACAGAGCAAGAGAAGTAGAGCAAGACCGAGACACTCGTGTATGAGGAAACTGGAGAAAATGTAAAGGCAGCACACAGGACGTGGACAGAGTTGGTTCATGATAGGAAGACTTGCCGAGTATTTGTTGAGGATTTATGCTGCACATGGAGCTGACAGGTTTTTGATTGATGGATGGTAGATGACCCTGCAACTCATTACTTACTTCATACCCTGATATTTCCACCGGCCAAAGGTCTACCTAGTTTTAAGCGACCATCTGGTTTTAGTGGGATACCCCAGAAATAGAGGTAGCGAGTAGACGAGACAGGTTTCTGTACTCTGTCCTTCCGCTTAGTTCCGGTATCCCCCATATTATGAATAGATCCATCACATAACCTCATGCTAGGTAACCTGCGCCAAAGCACTCGACTTGCTTTTGTAGTGGTGTGTTCTATAGCAAAACACTATCTACCAGGGATCGAGAGTAATTTTCTGCGGCCCGTCACATTATTGGCGTTTTATCGTACAATTATGAAAATTATATTCTGATCAAGAATTTAGACCATAATGTACCGTATTAGAGGTAATGAACGTTTTTCTTTAAATTGAACGAATTTCTTTACATGTTAGTTTCCTGTAGTAAAAAAAAAGAATGTGATACACGGTTTGTTGTTTTGGTTTTTTTTTCAATATCATAACAGAAAGTATCCAACAACGTGAATAAAATGTGAAAATTAATTAAGTAAAAGTATTTCAGTTTTGTTCTCAGACCGACAGGTTTTCATGAAGTTTTTCATCTTCTGTCATCCCAATCCACACACGTTTTTCACGCGGGGATAAAAATAATTAAGTCTTGTGTATCGTAGCCTTTCTCTTGCCCGTTTATTTGGTGACAACTTGTTCTCAATCAAAATAATGCTCTATTCTTGCTAGATGATAATCACAACATGTTTGTTTCCTCGATAACAGTCGTTCTTGCATTATGTATTATTAATTAATACTAGTGACTAATGAAGGAACACACTGTGAAGCAAACACAATTCTTAGTTATTACTTGTAACGTGCTTTTCTTCATAATATAACTTTTTAACATAGACTTAGTTTGAGGAAGAATTGATCAGTATTTTAAAATTATTAATTAATCAATCAATCAAATACGCTTCAACTCTCTGTGGAGCATAGATTCTCAACAATCACTCGTAGAGTCTTCCTGTCACACTCCATCATTTCCAGCTTGCCCTCGTCTTCACTGCCACTGTTAGGTCTGTGTCCACTTCCCTACTCTACGAGTGTTTAGGTCCGTCCCAACTTCTTTTACCCTGCGGGTTCCAGAACAGTGACTCTCTTGTAATGATATGAGCTGGTTTCTGCATTGTATGTCCTATCCGTCTCCAATGAATTCTCTTTACGTTTAGTCTGACATCTGTCCGGCTCTTCTTTCCCGCAGTTCTATATTAGTTTTATCATACAATCTCATTGCCTCAAGTACTAAATTAGACTCCATTAAAATGGCGTCATAGTCATAAAACAGAACTTTAGTATATATATGAAAGAAATAATGAGCGTAAACGGAAGAATTTGTATAAGCACACAGAGCTTAATGTTGAAATTCAATGCGTAATTTGTTTTCAAAGGCAATATGTACTAAAAAAAGGTTTAATGTTGGTCGCCGCCACGAAACTTTGGATGGCTAGTCAACATGATCTCTCTGGTAAAATTAGATAGGACAACGTTTGTAGCTGAAACAAGTCAGTGTCAAGCAGCGAAATGTTCCATTTAACATTATCAAATTATTTTAAAATATAACGAGATGGGGGTTTCACAAATGACCTACTGATGGGAAGGAGAACAAGGAAAGCTTTCTTCAAGTGCCTTCCTTTGGCGATTAAACTTGCCTTAGTGCAGCTGGTTTGAGTCTGAGAGTTTCGTGATACTGTTGCTAGCCGCATGCACAATCATTTTGTTGTCATTGGTGATGTATTACAGTTGTGTTCAGGTACTACTACTTCAGTATAAGGTTTTCTCATGTTCTAGTACTGAACGAGAAGAGAGCTTTAGAAAGGTATTTTGGTTTGTGACAGTGAATGTAATCCATTAGCAGACACTGATGTCAGGGATGAAGTGTTAGAGACTTACATTATACCTTCTTCTTCTTCTTGTGATCGCATCATAGATGTTTACATCATCAGGCAAGTTTCCACGATGAACTCGACCGTTGACTACAGTTACTCTTTAGCTCCATACAGCTTTGATTGTAGTGTCGAATCATTTGACCAGTGTATCCTCCTTAACTGACCATACAGAGGACAGTCCTGCAAAACATGCTCGGTAGTCTGTTCGCCTGTCCCACATGTACACAGCGGCGAAGCAGACAGACGAAGCCTGTACATGTGTTTATTCAGTCTATTGTGCCCAGTCCTGAGGCGAAGAATGATAGTCTGCCCTTGCCGGTCAAGAGTGTGGTAGTCATCGTTGGATTGGTTCTGTCCTCTTTTTCATGGTGCTTTGGTATTGAAAGAATTAGCCGACAAAAGTCGTTTCCAGAGGACGCCCGATTTCAATGGGAACTGCAATCTTCGTGGAGTCTTCTTTCGTGTCGCCGTATCGAAAGGTGACACGAATTGGTGCATACCCCAGAGATGGAACTCCGGGAGGAACCTGCTCCTGGGCATAACCTGCCATACACAATATGGAAGTCGCTGAACAGACTCCAAACTGGTGTATCACGGGGCAAGAGGAATATGAAGCGATGGGGATACACCGATGATGACATATGTGATTGCGGCGAAAATCAGGACCCAGCCCACCTGATGACCTGTCCCAACCTCCAGGAAACATGCAATAGGCGCGACATGCTAGAGGACAAATGACAGGGCAATCCATGTCGCTGGATACTGGATGCAAGATATATAACGTGGTTCTTGGACACGAAAAGTAAGTAAGTGTTTTCTTTTTCTCCAAGTATGTGATTCCGCTGTCTCCTTGTTCACATTCTCCTCCCCTCTTTGAAAGTCCATCTGCCCTCTCATTTCAAGATACGTCACAGTGGGATTGCAGCCACTGGAGTATAGTTCACTTTCCAGCAACTACCCTACCCAGTTCACTTCTCAGAAGCGAGAGTTTACCACCCTTAGGAGCTTGCAGCACAGATAATGCGTCTGTGAAAATGGCTACCTGGTGGCAATCAGAATTGTTGTTCCACATAATGTTGGCAGCCTGTTTGAGAGCTTGAACCTCAGCCTGTTTGAGAGCTTGAACCTCAGCCTGTTTGAGAGCTTGAACCTCAGCCTGTTTGAGAGCTTGAACCTCAGCCTGTTTGAGAGCTTGAACCTCAGCCTGTTTGAGAGCTTGAACCTCAGCCTGTTTGAGAGCTTGAACCTCAGCCTGTTTGAGAGCTTGAACCTCAGCCTGTTTGAGAGCTTGAACCTCAGCCTGTTTGAGAGCTTGAACCTCAGCCTGTTTGAGAGCTTGAACCTCAGCTGTGTAGTTGGAGCAGAATTTACCAACTGGAACACTCCTTATCTCACAATGGTCTTCATTGTATGTTAAAAAGATACAAGCGCCTCCATTTTTACCACAATTTTTTGCTGATCCATCTGTGTACGTATATATCCACGATTGTTGCTGATCCATCTGTGTACTTATATATCCACGATTGTTGCTGATTCATCTGTGTAGGCATGTATCCACGATTATTTATGAAAGTTTTCTTCGATGATACTCGGTGTAGCAGTTCGTTTTTGCAGCTCGTTGAGTCGTGTCCAGTTGTGAAACGAGTGAGTGATGTATTTATCTGTATTGTTTCATTGTCCTCTTCCCGTTATATGTGGTATAGGGTGGGATTCAGCCGTGTTGTCTTAATGGGTAGGTCTGCTTGGTGCTGTCTTTCAAGTCTTTTTTCCTGGTGTACAAAGCTGCCTCGTTTAAGACGACCCAAAAGCCAAATCTTCTAGTCTTGCTTTCATTGGGTGGTGTAGCATACTGCTGTACTTTTCCATCTGGATCATACTTTTTGTGTCTCTTCTATGTGACAGTGTCTGTAATCCAGTACCTTTCTACATGTCTAAAATCGGCGTTGTTTTCATGGCTCCTGTAATGAGCATGAAGGCTTTGTTTTGCACCTTGTCCAATGGACTGCAGCTGTGCAGTGGCAACTAATGACCAATCTGTACATCCGAGTAAGGTCTTATTACTCCATTGTACACATTCTTAACGGTTCTTTTGTTTACTCCCCAGCTCGTGCCTTTTCTGAGTAGGCCTAGCCTCCTTCGAGTCTTCCCTTTATTCCCATTATACCCGACTTCGACTCCTTATGAAGCTGAGTGGAAAATTCTTTCCCTTGCTGTCTTTCTTTACCTAGCATTAACAAGGTGTCCATTTACAGTTAAACTTACATTCCCCTCTGAAAGCATGTCGATAACGGGGATTAAACTCGGCACATTTGTCATGAAAAGGGAGGGCTCTACCGTTACTCAGAAGAGCACTTCAAATAGTACTATTAGTGATAACACGGATGATGACGCAGTGCGACTGTCGCCCTCTTACTTCGCTCGTCACTTCTCTACCACATACAAACTGCGACATTGCCCTGACCTATCTTCTCACAGACAGACTTCTGTCAATCTCTCAAGAGTAAGTTAAACCCCCATGGGCTTTTCTCTGAGAGCTAGCGGTCTCTAATGAACGTCTTTATTGGTAACTCTGTCATTTTCATGTCGTTTTCTGTATACGAGAAGTCTAGGTTAGGGGCAGTGATGATTTTTCTTGGCGTTTTTTTCCCAAAAACGGTAGACTGGTCTATCCTCTAAAAAGTTTATTCTTGTCTTTATTTTAGCTTCCTGATTACGACTTCGGTTAATTGAACCTAGTTTGTCTGACGAATGTAGACTGAAGAAACGCACTAAAGACTGAAATGTAGTTATATGAAAGAATATAAACAGACTAGTACCAAAGCGTCTACAAATAAAGTGGTCTATCAAATCTGAAAGAAGTGCTGACGAATAGTGAATAAAAAAACACACCAAACGCTATGTAAGAAAAGAAACAGATTAGGCAAACGTTTCGACCAATTTAAATCTTTATCAAATATTTGAGAGATCAGCATGTAGCAAAAGTGCTGACCAATTATATAATCATCATCATCAAGTACCATGACGGCTGTCGTAGACGATTATTGATCTCCACAATTCTCTGGTGTTGGAAATCAGTTCTATAGTTGATGCTTTCCCATGCCACGTACTCAGAACGTCTAGTATTTTATGTCTCTGTCTTCCTCTGTCTCTCTTACTCAAAATTGTGCCAATTGTAAAAACTTTTCTATACCTTCACTGCGCATGATATGTCCGAAAAACGCTGATTGTTTCTTTCTAATATTGTTGAAGAACTTTCGTTGTGCGTTCACTTCTAACTGTACATAGTCATTAAATTCTTATTGTCTGTCCGAATACGAGGGACAGTTATTAATAATCTTAATAACATTTTTAAAAGACGTGAACCAGATATTTGTTGTGTCTTTTGTATTTTTCGACTTAGTCTCCGTGCCTGGCAACACACTTGGTCCACCTGTCCACTATCTTGTGGATGCCCTTTAGAAAAATGTATGTTAGTGTGATCTTTAACAAGTTTTGCATCGCCTCCATTACCTCGTTGTCAACTACCTTAAGACCCATCTGCTACACACTTTCCTACAACTGAAGTCATCATAACTAGGGTTAGATCATCAATAGTGGTTTACCAGACTAGCTGGTCGATTTGCTGTTTCATTGTGTCAGTTTCTAAGTTGCTGGTCTACCATGCCGTGGTTAATCTTCTTCTTCTTCTTCTGCGTACACAGTCAGACAGTAACCATTATTTTTTCGAAAAAAGCGGCGGTCATCCTGAGACTCTCGCCACTACCATAGAGCTTGTCTTGCAGTTCCACTGGCAATGGCCACATCTGCTCTCTCTGATCCTCGTATGTCGGGCAGTTCTGCAGCAGATGTTCAGTGGTCATTTTACCAGTACCGCACGGGCATTCGTCGGTACACCCTATCTTCAATTTGTTGAAGAGGTGGTACCTCAGTCTGTTGTGGCCAGTGCGAAGTCTGAAGACAACGACCTGCTCTCTTCGGTTCAACTGGTAATAGGCATCGTTTTTGGTGTAACCAGTATGTTCGGTTTCCCATTTGGACATGTACCTGGCTTTGATGAGCCGTTTTGACTCTTCGTACGTCATACTGGTATCTATTTGTGGTAGCCTTGCACCTTCTTTTGCCAGTCTGTCTGCCTCCTCGTTGCCTTGGATGTTGCAGTGTGACGGAACCCACTGTACCACTACCCTTTTTGGTGCGGACTGTTGGCACAGTTTGCAGAGTGCTGCTCTTAAGTCATTAAGCTCAGTGTTTTTCTGGCTTTTTAGCGCTGTGACTACTTCAGAGCATCTGTCAGCAGGACTATATGGCTCTCATTTTCACTGTGTGTTGCCATTTCTTCCACTGCCGCCCTCAGTGCCTCTGCCTCTACTCTGAAATTGCTCGTGTACTTACCAGTAGCGAATGACAGTGTTATTTTTCTGCCATTTGGTAGGTTCAGGAATGCTCCTGCCCCTCCGTTCTGTGTAGTGTTTGTTACAGAACCGTCGGTGTATGCATGGGTCCAGTCCATGCTTGGGTAGCTTTTCGTTATGAAGCTTAGGGTAGTGTCTCTCCTTTCTTTTTCGGTCTGGCAGTTTTTGTTTGCAATACCTGGTATATTTTCTACCACCTCTGGAAATATATCCTGCCTCCAAGTAGGTTTTCGTACAGTATTGATGGGTTTTGGTGTTGTTAGTGCGTTTATGGGATCTTCGTGCATCTTTGCTTTGGCTATTTCTGCAAAGTTTCTCCGCTTTAGTTTCCCAGTTCCCAGATTGTTTAGCCTCTGGTACATTGGATGGTCCGTCAGTCTTCGGAGTTTCTCTGACTGCAGCTGGGCTCTGCAGTCTCTTCTGTCGGTCATGGATTGCAGTTTTGTAATCTTTTCAAGTTCTACAATTGGCGTTGACTTCATGCCACCTGTTATGATTCTCATGGCTTGGTTTTGAAGTTTGTTAACTTTATCGAAGTTCGCCTTCGCTGCTGTTGTCCATGCCGCGATGCCATACTCGAGAACTGGTCTCACTCTTCCAGTGTACAGTTTCTTTAGTATGCCTTCGTCTGCTCCCCAGCTTGTGCCAGCAAGTTTCCTCATGATCGCCATTCTTTCTCTGGCTTTCATTCGGTTTCTCTCAATCTGACTTTTCCATGTCATGCGCCGATCAAATGTGACTCCCAGATAGGTTGGGTTGTCGTTTGGCTGCAGGATTTTGCCATTTAGGCTTAGTTTGGTACTTTGGGGTTTTAATGAGAGCGAGAATATTGTGCACGTGGTTTTCTCCTCGTTTATTTTGACCAGCCATGAGTTCGCCCACTCTTCCAGCGATGTTAGGGCCGTTTGCATCCGATTTCTTGCTATGGTGAGATTCTTTTCAGAGGTCCACATAGCCAGATCGTCTGCAAACATTGAGCAATGGACTCTTCTTGGTATATTCTCTGTAATATCGTTTATATATACCAGGAAGAGTGTGGGTGACAGTACTCCCCCTTGGGGTACTCCTTGCTCGAGTGTCACCTTTTTGCTCATCTGCCCTTGTACTTGGACTCTGGCCGTTCTTTGTTTGAGGTAGTGGTTGATCCACTTGTACATCTTCCCACAAACATCACTTCTTCTTAGCTTGACTCTAAGTCCATCCTTCCAGACTTTGTCAAATGCCTTTTCCAGATCCACCCAAACAGCTACTGTGTGTTTCTGTGCCTGGTAGGCATCTTCTATCTCTTGGGCTATGAGGATGACCTGGTCCTCAGTGGATCTGTGCTGTCTAAAGCCGGCTTGCTGTGGAATTAGTATTCGTTTTTCTTCCAGATGCCACATCAGTCTGGTGTTTATCATCCGTTCCATCAGCTTGCCGACACAGCTCAGTAGGCTTATGGGCCTGTATCCATTCGGATCTGTTTTGTCCTTTCCTGTTTTTGGTACTGGTACCAGTATTGCATCTTTCCATGCCTGGGGTACAATACCCCTTTTCCAGCTTTGGTTCAGGACTGATAGTAGTTTTTTCTTCGCTGTTTGGCCCAGCCCCATCAGCATTTCGTTTGTTATCCCGTCTTTTCCGGGAGATTTCCTTCTCTTTAGTGTTCTCATAGCCTCTTCCATTTCGCGCATTGTTAGTTTGGCCATCATGTGCTCTTCAGGAGCCGTATTTATGTTTTCGTGCCCCTTTAGCTCTTCGCTAATGTCTGTATGCTTATCTGCAGGGACCTCGATGTGGTTTGCTCTGGCATAGTGATCGACAAAGGCGTTTGCGGCTTTCTTACCTGTGATCAAGTTCTCGCCTTGCTTGATAGTAATTTGTTTATTTGACGGGGTTTCGTCGTTCATGGCTCTGACTAGCTTCCATAGCTTGTTCCCTTCTTTGTCCAGGTTTAAACTTTCCGTTTTATTTTTCCAACTTTCTCTTGCTGTTTGCTTGAGAGTGTGTTTGTACTTCGCCGCGGCGGCTTTGAGGGCGATGTTTGCCTCCACGGATTTTTCTCGTTCTGCCATGTTCCTAGCATTTGTTACTGCATCTTCCACTTTCTGTAACTCATCATTCCAGTAGGGCTTATAGTTTTTCCTAGCTCCTCTTGGGATGGTTTCAGTGGCGGCTTGCATTATTGCCTTGCTTAGGCTCTCTACCATGGGCTTCATTTTGGTGTTTCGTGTGTTGATGGTTTCACACAGCCCATCTGTCAGGATTGCAAATCTGTCCCAGTCGGCTCGTTTGTAATTCCACGTGGTTAATCAAAGACATTTTTTCATCTGTTTTGAAATCTTTCTACTCATTCATAGACTCTCCCCTTACTCAAACAACTGTCTACATATTGAACCTTCATTCTTCTATAGATTTTAGAAAGTTTCTCACCCTCTGACCACAAACAAACGAATAACGCCTCGATGTTCTTTCACAGTTCAAGTCGACAGTTCAAGTGTATAGGGTTGATGAACGATTCACTGTACAAGCTAGGTTACTTTTTTTTCCTCACGCCATCCCCACCCCCTCCCCCCCCCCCCCTCCCACATAGTCTTGCCAAGGTTCTTAACCCGTGTCCCTTTGATCACAAGACCGGTTCGGCAACTGTTCGGCCACCTGTTCCTTTGAGAACAACACAAATCGTTTAACATGTCAAACACAGATACACTTACAGTCATAGCTTGGTTCCTGTGTATACACATCCAATACAAATGCTTTGTTCAGGGGTTGTGTAGCATTCTTCTCATCAAACGTATTTCTGCCTGCTTTATGTGACCACTGTCTTTGTTGTTGTTATTATTGTTGTTATTGTTGCGGTTGTTACTATTGTTGTTTTGGTGATGTTATTGTAGTTGTTATTATTGGTGTTATTACTGTTTCTACTTGTCTTGTTGATATTGTTATATTTGGTGTTGTTATTGCTGTTTTCTTATTTCATATATGTTATCAAAACTCACTAACATTTAGCGGTTTGCTTGTTATTTCGAACACCAAATGTAATCCTGCTAAACAGATCCATATCGTGCTTTCGCGCTGGTTTGATTTCAACGTCATCGAATGTCGTAGACCACTGTTGCCTCCGTCCACTATGTCCGTCTAACCGACGATATGACTAACAATTTTCTTTACACATTCCATTTACGTAAACATATCATGGAGAATACGCTGCTTCGGCTTCTTCATCAGTGGACTTACCAAAGAGCAGTCAATTTACAAGTAAACAAAGGGTAACAGAGGCAGATAGGTCGGTGCAGCAATCGTTCAAAAGTAGTGAAACCAACGATTCTACTCAAGCTTGGCTCGCTGATCAGGAAAGAGATGCCCAATGCCAATTCCAGAACTAACAGCCCAGACCCTTTCAGCGCCAGCATGACCGTTCAGGATCACTTTAGATGGCAGGGATAATTACCCGCTTGTCACTTTTGTGACAAACCTACACGACTGGGGTGAAACTGGATTGGGATCGTACCTTGTCGTAAAACGGGTCGCTTATGGCATGACATGACATTGTGATGATATAATTGCTGTTATTGTTCTGGTTGTTATTAAAGTTGTTGAATTTTGTGTTTTTTGTGTTATTATTGTTTTTATTATAGTTGTTACTGTTGTTGGTATGTTCATGCTGATGGTATTGTTACTCTTGTTTATTTTGTTAGTATTTGTTGTTTTTTTGTTATTAATATTGTTGTTGCTACTCTTATTAGGCATGCTGTTATTGTTGTTTTTGTTACTGTTGTTTTTTATTGCTATTGTTATTGTTGTTATTATTGTTCTTAGTATTATTCATATTGTTGTTGATATTGTTGTTATTGCCGTTGTTGTTATTAGTACTACTCTTGTTGGTGCTCTTGTTATTATTGATGTTAATATTTTAGTTGTTATTCATGTTGTTGTTATTGTTGTTATGATTGTTGTTGTTGCTGTTGACGTTATTGTTTTTGTTAAAGTTTTATTGCATTTATTGTTGTTTTTATTGTTGTCATTATTCAAAGCTACTCGTGATAAGATGATCTAACTTTTGACGACGTTTCTTTAGTAGGGAGTTACATAGGCTCTTCCTACAACTGACTAGAGAAATAGTTCAGAATGTGGACTAGGGTCTTTATTGCCTTAGTGCAATGAGAATGCATATTACTCAGTAATGTCACGACTATGGTGATTACAGTGTCAATCCCTACTTAGTTGATAAAGCCTGATTTAAGGAGCAGAAGCGAATGTACGGGGTGGGAGAATTGATCAGTTTGTTTCACCTGACCCTGAATACTCTTCGCTTCCCACATACACACATACACACACGTATATACGTACATATACAAACATACAGATACACACTCTATAAACACACACATACAGAGAGAGAGAGAGAGAGAGAGAGAGAAAGAGAGAGAGAGAGAAATAGATTCATGTCAATTTATGTAATCGTCTCTATAGAAGACAATCTTGTTGGCCTACTAAGTCTGACCAGCTCAATTGGTTTCCTGAGACGACAAGTGAAGTGAGAATCACTCTTAGAGTCACTTCATTATCCTCGTTGGTGTATACACACGCCTCGGCACACGCCTAATCGGATTTCCGTTGACAGAATCCATATTTCGGCAGAGACAGAGACATTAATGTTGTTGTTAAATCCTTGCGACGAGTAAGTGTACTATTTTGTGAGCCCTGAAAAGGGCCTTAGGTTGCAATACTTTTTCCTCACGCCCCGATAAAGGTGGACAAGTGTCCTCCAGGCTGTTGTGCTTTGCGTATCGGTCACTACTTCAGGGATCACGTCGATGAAACAGCCTGTTTCTAGGGAGACTGTATGGAAGTAAGGTGAGGGTTTTGGTCAGATTGCTAATTTGATTCTAACTAAAATAGTATGATCAGAATGTTTTGCTTGGCCAGACGTTAATCTCCTCTCACCACATACGCACAATAAACACACACACGCCTATGCCTACACATGCACACACATACACACACACACACACACACACATACACACGCATTCAAACGATGCAGCCCAACAGTTCCTAGAAAAGGAATTGACATCATTGAATCGTTGCAGCATTTGGATGTTTTTCGTTGGTTCCGATTTTTAGCTTTCTTTGTGAGACTACTCCAGTTGCATTGATCTTTCAGTGGTCTTTTTCGTTAAATTTGTGGTGTGTTCTTCGTTTTGTGTGGCGTATATTCTCTCTATCAGCCGATTGGTACACCTCTTTAAAAGAATATGACAACTATAAGCTCCCAAGCATGTCGTAAAAGGGAACAGAAGAGAGCGTAGCAATCTCAACATTTAAATTGCTTTTGAAACCACATCTCGGGTACAGGCTTCCTGTGAACGTGCAAACTATAGTGCTGTCCTATAGAGCGTGGAGGTCAATTATCAAATACCATGTGGTCCAGAGATTCCCTGGTGCAAAGAAAAGCTGAACTATTCAGACATACCGTAAAGGCGGCTGAAAAGGATTGTGCATGACTCTAGCAACTTAACCGAATTACTATAGAAACATCACTTCAAGAGCACACAACGTGCTTTGGAGCATGCGTATTTGTCTCTTTGATCCACGGACAATCCGTAGCAAAGCATTCAATTACCATCACGCTTTAATTGTAGCATTATCATTATGCCCCATATCAGGTACTTGGTCTGAGCCTTCACAATGTGCCCCATATCAGGTACTTGGTCTACAACCAGCCTTATCACTGTACCCCAGATCAGGTAATTGGTCTACAATGAGCCTTCACATTGTGCCCCATATTAGGTACTTGGTCTACAACCAGCCTTATCACTGTACCCCAGATCAGGTACTTGGTCTACAATGAGCCTTCACAATGTACCCCAGATCAGGTATTTGGTCTTCTTGTCTGCTGTCAGTTTTCCTCGACAAGTTGACACTCCTTTGTTGTCTCCCTTGGACGCATTGCATTGTTATTCTAGTGATAGTACAATGTTCTACCCTAAGAACAAAATTGATCTCATTCCAGTATTATTATATAATGCTGACGGGCATAGCTTCTTTGTCGCTCTTAGTTGGTAATGATATTTGGTTTTAAATTCGATGAATATTCTTTACACAATTTATGTAATGGTACAACTGTAGTGAGGGAACAACTCTGTCTGTTCTGTTTCCAAGAATTGACTTCACTGCTCTCAGGATATACCCATAAGTGCTCAGTCTCTCTCAGTAAATGGGGAAGTGTGTATATGCGGATGGCTCCTGCTGCTCGTGAGATTTACACACTTATGTTCCGTTCTCTCTTGCGCCCAGTCCGCTCGAACCTTGTTTGATATCAATAAACTGTTCGATATTAAAGATCTGCCGTCTATGAATTGCTGAGTCATAAATTGTGGTGTCTTCGTGTAACTGGTGAACATCTGTAGACTTGGAAATGTGACTCCTATCTATATCTAGTGCACCCGCAATAGGTGCATATGAAGCCAGGATGTCAACTCTTTCGTTTCACCAAACCCCAGAATTACCAGGACAGTAGATCCGCACCCGCCTCTCCAGGTTTGATGCCTCTACAGCCAACTGCCATGCACTCATTTCTTAACCAGCTCTTCTGTACCTTCCGAAGCATATGTCACCAAATACGTCATTAAGGGTTTATTGAGGAATAGAATATTCTCTTCTCTCGGTTCATTTCTGTATCGATCTTCTATATGAATTTAATACTAGCCTCTCCCTGCTGATTTCAGTGAGACGAATCAACTTTGCCAGAGATCGATTGACCCAGCCCCTATATGTCAAAGTTATCACCCTTAATTGTATGTCTTTCTCTCCCACATAAATAATGGTGTGACGAGATGTCTTTGAGAATCTACTTGCCTGCATCCCAGACACACATACACGCGTGCGTTTCATATTCAAACCTTCTGGTTTCTTACGTTCTCCTAACAAACATCTAAATTAATTTATCGTCATCATCAACAGCGTCGGAATAATGTAACAGTAGAGCACTCGAGTAAATGTTAGGGGGTTAAAATTTCATAACCGTCACGATGCAGTCGGTCTAGTTGTAAATGTGCACCTAACTTACTATTATGGAAAACAACGAGGAAGTGAGCAGGCCACTTTCATCTAACAAAAGCTATGGTTTAGTATGCTGAAGGCTCCAACACTTCATTTGCGACCGACATTCAAGTCTGCAAGGCAGCCGCGTAGCGCAATGGTTAGTGCTCTGGCTTCGCATCTGCTTGTCATGGTTTCATTCCTCAGTTGACGCGGAAATGGTTTTTCAGACCCCGATGGTTCCTGGGTCTTAAATGGGTACAGGTTCAGTTCGGAAAGTAAAGGCGGACGGTGTAATGCTGACCACATCATCCACTAAGTGCCGTGGGTTACAAAATAATATGGGTCTAACACAATATTTCCTATGAGCGGTCTGGCGTGACGGGATCTTGAATTTTTACTTTTATTCGTCTGCTCCTTAGAGAGATCCTTTCACATAATCCTGCCCTGAGAATGATCCTTTCACAGAATCCTGCCATGAGAGAGATCCTTTCACAGAATCCTGCCATGAGAGAGATCCTTTCACATAATCCTGCCCTGAGAGAGATCCTTTCACATAATCCTGCCCTGAGAGAGATCCTTTCACTTAATCCTGCCATGAGAGAGATCCTTTCACATAATCCTGCCCTGAGAGAGATCCTTTCACAGAACCCTGCCATTAGAGTGATCCTTTCACATAATCCTGCCATGAGAGTGATCCTTTCACATAATCCTGCCCTGAGAGTGATCCTTTCACATAATCCTGCCCTTAAACCAACTGCATATCCATCTTTGTTACCAGAACAAGCTAGTATAGTTGCACTAATAGTTGACAGATACATGATCATTAATTTAGTCAGCCGTGGAGTGTGACGCTTCATATACATTTTTTCGTGAATAAGAAAGTCTGTATCTACAGTAGACTGTGGTGTATATCTGCTACGTCCTGTTTTCTAATCGGGATCTCCAAACGCTATTATAACCTTATAGGAGCACGGACGTGTATTAGGTCAGACGTTTGCAAAGCGGACATTACTCTACACATAAATGTAATATAAATAAAGAGTAGATCCTGACATTGTGCAAAACAATATATTAATTAACAGTACATATTCATTACAGTAACTTACGCTCTAAATATTGGCGGATAACGGTGTTGCGTTTGTGACGACGCATCAGGAGTGTACATCATCATCGAGCAAAATGAAATCATCAACTTCAATAGCCTTCGTCATCTTTGGAAGAGACTTCGCCCCTTTTAGTCTGTCTTGAGTGTTGAGTTGTTTATTCAGTCTTGGAGTTACTGTAATTTTATTGTTCATTCCGCGAACATATTATTTACCCTTTAACCTTAGAAAATAATCAAATCAATTATTTGTGTAACCCATAGCTGTTATTGATCTATAATTTTAGAATATATGTAATTAGACATCAAGCAATATAGATAAACATGTGCACTTATAATATGTATGAAGAAAAGAAACATCATCAAATGGCTCCAATCCGATAGCAGTCTAGAATCAGTGTGAAGAGAAATCAAATAAAAAAAGCTGGATTGCAGATCGACGTTAACAGAACAAACACAAATGAGAAATAGATCTAATAAAGACCAATTAAGGAAATACATAGTATCATATAACTGGGGTGCAACATTCACGAAGAAAGAGGAAAAAACTCATGATTGAATCGTTAGGAATATAACAAAATACAGATTTGTTTTCGCTAGGAATATAAAAAGCCCGAATTGCTTTCAACTCTTTGTCCAAAACGGAACTGCACAGCAGTCTCACGACGAAATAACTTTATACTGCTCAATAAAACTGGCAAATCAGGTCTATATCCGAAAACTGGTGGGCTGGTTGAGCCCTAACTGTTTGCTCAACTCACTGAAAACTAGTTCGACCATGTTGAACCTGTCAGTTGTACAAAATAATATACTCTGTTTGGATTCTGCATGCTCTGGTTTGTATAGTCCCTACGACATGACCAAGGGTGTGTAGTTTGTTTGCACTTGTATAATAAAACTACAGTAAAACCTCGATAATTGATGCAGAATGGATGTTATGATCAGACAACTCACAAAACCTGAAAAATGTATGAAGATTGCTACATTTAAATATTATGTGGTCGAGTAGCATAAATATGCTATAGGCATTCGTGCATCTACCAAAAACTTGACTCTACTTTTTTAGTCGCTCCTTTTCTGTCATAACTTGGTTGAAGAATGGCCGTAAATGCATTAAAAGCAGACGAGAAAGATTGAGACAAGTAGAATTAACGTACAAAAGACATATATAATCTGAAATAATATCACAAGATGTTTTGGAAAACAACACGAATATATATTCTTCTTCTTCTTCGTACTCTGTCAGACGTCAACTTGAATTTGTTCAAAGAAAGCAACTGTCATTTGAGGCTGTCGATACTGCCATAGAGCTTGTCTAGTGTTGGCACTAGTGATGGCCACATGTACTTTCTCTGATCCTCGTATGTCGGGCAATTTTGCAGCGGATGTTCAGCGGTCATTTTCAATGTACCACAGGTGCATTCGTCAGTGCCACCTATCTTCAGTTTATTGAATAGATGGTACCTCAGTCTGTTGTGGCCTGTGCGGAGTCTGAAGATCACGACCTGCTCTTTTCTGTTCAACTGGAAGTAGGCATCATTTTTTTTTTTAGCCAGTATATTCTGTTTCTCATTTGGCCATGTATTTGGCCCTAAAAACCTTTTGGACTCTTCGTAGGTCACACTAGAATCTGGTTGTGGTAGTCTTGCACCTTCTTTTGCCAGTCTGTCTGCCTCCTCGTTGCCTTGGATGTTACAGGGGGATGGAACCCACTGTACCACTACTCTTTTTGGTGCGGACTGCTGGCATATTTGACAGAGTACTGCTCTTAAATCATTAAGTTAAGTATTTTTCTGGTTTTATAGTGCTGTAACCATGGCCAGGGCATCTGTAAACAGGACTATATGGTTTTCATTACTTTCGCCTGTCAGCATTGATTTTACTGCAGCCTGCAGTGCCTCTGCCTCCACTCTGAAATTGCTTGAGAATTTTCCAGTTGCCACTGACAGCAACACGTATATATGATACATAAATATTAATAATATTTTGTTTTTTTTTCGTTTGCTTTAGAAAATTAATGTTTATATCTTCAAATGTTGTAGGAACATCACTGTCTTTTGTAGTTCACATACATGTATATAATTTCCAGTGTTGTTTCTATTGGCCGTTGGGGTTTTCTCTGTATATCATATTACGGACAGTGCTATAGTATGTGCTCTGCTGTCTGGGGTACCTGTCCATATGTACACATGGCTGAGTTGTTAATCTTTAATGTGTGTACATGTGGTTGCGAAGTCCGTTGTGTCCTGTTCTGGGGCGCAACATAACGGTTTGCTCTTGTCTGTTTATATTATGATAATTGTCTTTTGTTAATGTTGTTGGCTGTCGGATTGATTAAATCATCCTTTTCTTCCGTTGGTATGTAACTGGTACATCTGATTGCTCGTCTGCAACACCAGTCTTTGCCAGTCGATTCACTCTTTCCTTATTCTGAATTCCATGCTTATCTTGTGCTCGTTATAGAGCTCCCATAGTAGAGTCTGTAGAGCTTAGTTTCCTGCACTTCAGTGTTTGGAGTGCTGTTTTTCCATCTTTCTTAGAAAAACTACAGATTGTGGACAGCAATTGGTGTTCAACAGTTTCTCAGTTGCCATATTCATTGCCTGGATTTATGTATCAAAATTATGACAAAATAACCCGGTTGCTGCTCTGACGGTATCCCAAATGCTGTTTGGGTATTCTAAGTATACTCCAACTTCTCCATTCATTTCTGCATTCTGCGCTGATCCACCTGTACATGTTGTGTAAACTATTATTGGTATTATTATATTATTATCATATTATTATTATTATTATTATTATTATTATTATTATTCTAAGATGTAGACGTCATATTATCTGCTATCTTATGGTTTTAAGTTTCGAGTCATCTAACTAGACATCAAAGGGCACCAAAATACTTTTTTTCTTCTTCTTCGTTATCGTTCCTTCTCAAACTCTCACTGCCAAACCCTGAAAATTGTTTTGCAAGTAGCATAATGTAGTCCGTAAAATAGATTGTGATGTGTCGTAGATTACAGCTTGACTTCAATATTTGCACCTTTCGGTCCAACACATCCGACTTCAGCATGGCATTTTTTTATACCGGGTTAGCCTTTGCTCTTCGAGCCTTTCTCTTTAGTTAGTCTGTCCTGTTGCAGCCTGTACTGGGTTAGCCTTTGCTCTTCGAGCCTTTCTCTGTAGTTAGTCTGTCCTGTTGCAGCCTGTTATTCAGTATCACCATGTGAAGAGTTAGCAGCTCTGGATAGCTCGCCCTTACGCTAGCAGTCAGTTTTTGCTGCTGACCTCTACAGTCCATGCACTGCTCAGCATCTTAACCTCAGAAATACGCTAATAGCCAAAAGTAGCACAATTAAATGTGCCTTCTGATGTTCGTGCCAGACTAGGCAACTATATAACCAAAAGGCAGTTGATGAAATCCGTGTTCCTCTTGTATTATACGATCTCAAATAATGACATACATTTCCTTTAAGAAAGTAGCTGCATTTCTCTGTCTTTCATGGTAGCTTAACTCATCTTCCTTAGACTGGTTTGCAGGAGGCATGAAGTCAACGCCAATTGTAGAACTTGAAAAGATTACAAATCTGCAATCCATGACCGACAGAAGAGACTGTAGAGCCCAGCAGCAAGCATAGTAACTCAGAAGACTGACAGACCATCCAATGCATCAGAGACTAAATAGATTTGGAAATGGGAAACTAAATCGGAGAAACTTTGCAGAAATAGCCAAAGCAAAGATGAGCAAAGACCCTATGAACACCATAACAACACCAAAGCCCATCCCTACTGTACGCAAACCCACATGGAAGCAGCATATCATTCCCGAGGTGGTAGAAAATATACCAGGTATTGAAAACAAGAACAGCCAGACGGAAAAAGAAAGAAGATACATAACCATGAGGTACATAGCGGAAAACTACCCAAGCATGGACTGGACCAATGCATACAACGACTGTTCTGTAACAAACACAACACAGAATGGAGGGGGAGGGTTGTTACTGAGCCTACCATATGGTAGAAAAATAACACAGTCAGTGGCAACTGGAAAATTCTCAAGCAATTTCAGAGTGGAGGCAGAGGCACTGAAGGCTGCAGTAAAAGCAATCCTGACAGGCGAAAGCAATGAAAGCCAAATAGTCCTGTTTACAGATGCACTAGCCGTGGTTACAGCACTAAAAAGCCAGAAAAATACTTAACTTAATGATTTAAGAGCAGTACTCTGTCCACTATGCCAGCAGTCCGCCCCAAAAAGAGTAGTGTTACAGTGGGTCCATTCCCATTGTAACATCCAAGGTAACGAGGAGGCAGACAGACTGGCAAAAGAAGGTGCAAGACTACCACAACCAGATTCTAGTGTGACTTACGAAGAGTCCAAAAGGTTTATTAGGGCCAGATACATGGCCAAATGGGAAACAGAACATACTGGCTACTACCAGTTGAACAGAAGAGAGCAGGTCGTGGTCTTCAGACTCCGCACAGGCCACAACAGACTGAGGTACCATCTATTCAATAAACTGAGGATAGGTGGCACTGACGAATGCACCTGTGATACAGGGAAAATGACCGCTGAACATCTGCTGCAAAATTGCCTGACATACGAGGACCAGAGAAAGCACATGTGGCCAAAACCAGTGGCAACACTAGACAAGCTCTACGGCAGTCTCGACAGCCTCAGGATGACAGCTGCTTTCTTCGAACAAATTCAAGTTGACGTCTGACAGCGTACGAAGAAAAAGAAGAATGGTTTATAAGGCTCTACCGAGTCTATATGCAACCAGTTTATTCCACTATACGAAAATTTAAAATAACTGTGTGCGTACAATCTATTTCTTAATGTGATTCCTCTTCCACTATATCATGTGACAGTGCATTCCAAGTAATTCACCACCCTCTGACCAAAAATATATTTATAATACAACATCTAATCTGGACCTATATTTTTTTTTTATTGGAAACTTTGCCATCTTGTTCTTGTAGACAGTTGTACTTTGAAAAACTTGATATAGCCTAATGTACCCAACCCAATGATTATCTTATAAACATGTATTAAGTCACATCAAATGTTTCTTTGTTCTAAACAATGTAGAGCAGTATTTCTGAGTCTATCAGCAAAACTGTAATTCTGGAATCCTACTATCAGTTCAGAAGCTCTTCTTTGTATCCTTTCCAGCAAGTTTATATCCCTTCTATGATAAAGACTCCATACCTGAATACAATACTCTAATGTAGGTCCTACTAATGCATTATGCAGTTGGACTTTGACTTCCTTGCTCATGTGGAAAATTGCTCCTATGTGTAATGCTATTCCTGTGTGTAATGTTGCTCCTATGTGTAATTTTGCTCCTATGTGTAATGTTTCTCCTCTGTGTAATTTGGCTCCTATGTGTAATGTTTCTCCACTGTGTAATGTTGCTTATGTGTGTAATGTTGCTCATATGTGTAATGTTGCTTATATGTGTAATGTTGCTCATATGTGTAATGCTGCTCATATTTTGCGTAACGGTTGTCCATCAAATTGGTTGGAGACGGCGTTGCTATTACTCAACAACTAAAATTGGACGCCCTACAAAAGCTTACATTGTCTACTAGAGATTCCATATAAATTCCAAAGATAGATGGCATAGTGCGTTTCTAAAGTTCGTGCCATTGAAACTTATACTTTATCTGGGGACGGCGTGGGTGAGTGGTTAAGTCACACTGCTCACAAGCCGAAGGTGCTGAATTCGATCCCCAATCACAGCACCGGCTGTTACACCGGGGAAGCAACCCCTTAGAAAAATGCAGGAGGAAGCAGACCCTTGCATAAAATGCGTGCTGAAGTCGGATACACTAGGCCGACAGTCGCAAAAATAAAAACTACAGTGCAACGCACACAGCCTTGGGGAATAGAGAAATAAGGACAAAGGAAAAACAATCAAACAAAATACATTATCTTAAAAATGTATTAATCTATGAAATTTAATGATTGCATGTGCCACTATTTTATTACGGCGTTAATGTGTTATGCAGCAGTATAACGAAGGTTCACGAACATCAAAACAGACGTTTTCTTTGTTGTTTTTATGAGGCCCATAGTTATCGTTAATGCACACAACATTTTACAGTATTTCCGCATATTGACAGTACGTTGAGAGCTGCAGACTTTACTTATCATAGGGATATGAGTAAATTATGTCCTTATAAATGTGCATAAGGGAGCCGGCGTAGCGCAGTGGTTAGTGAGCTGGCTACGCATCTGAGTGGTCCTGGGTTCATTCCCCAGTTGAGGCGGAAATGTTTTTTCTACTGCAACGGGTCCCGGGTCGACCCAGCCTTAAAAGCTAACATCTCACACTCCCACGGCAGTAATGCTATAGGTTACTTTACTTTTAAATGTGCATTCATGTTTACAATATGAGGATTTTCAGTAAAAACTGGGTGTTGAGAGAGAAAAGCATATAGCCGCCACAGCAACTAGTTCCCGTAATGGAATTTTGGATGAATGCAATAACTCGTTTTACATGAACCGGATGTCAACCTATTGTCCAAACCAAGCTCATCGCTACTCTTGGTGCTTAGGCCCTTGACATGACCCCCCGGAATACACGGTCCTGGGCTGCTCTTTCTATCACTCTGCTGGTGTAATCATTTAATCTTATTTCCTTCTGCCTCTCTCCAGGTGTAATCATTTAATCTTAGTTCCTTCTGTCACTCTGCTGGTGTAATCATTTAATCTTAGTTCCTTCTGCCTCTCTCCAGGTGTAATCATTTAATCTTAGTTCCTTCTGTCACTCTGCTGGTGTAATCATTTAATCTTAGTTCCTTCTGTCACTCTGCTGGTGTAATCATTTAATCTTAGTTCCCTCTGTCACTCTGCTGGTGTAATCATTTAATCTTAGTTCCTTCTGCCTCTCTCCAGGTGTAATCATTTAATCTTAGTTCCTTCTGTCACTCTGCTGGTGTAATCATTTAATCTTAGTTCCTTCTGTCACTCTGCTGGTGTAATCATTTAATCTTAGTTCCTTCTGCCGCTCTCCATGTGTAATCATTTAATCTTAGTTCCTTCTGTCACTCTGCTGGTGTAATCATTTAATCTTAGTTCCCTCTGTCACTCTGCTGGTGTAATCATTTAATCTTAGTTCCTTCTGTCACTCTGCTGGTGTAATCATTTAATCTTAGTTCCTTCTCACATTCTCTTCTACGTGTAATTTTTGGTCTACCTCTCCTCCATTGAGTATTCCATGTAAGAGCATGTCTGGCTTTGTTGGACGGTGTCTTGCTTAGCTTATGCTCTATCCAGCCTCATTTTCTGGGCTTAATGTGTTGTTCTCGTGGCTGTTGTTGGATCCTTTCCCACATATTTTCGTTCCTCACCATGTCCGGCCACTTTAAGTTCATCTTCTTCTACTTCTTCTGCGTTCGTTCTAATTCTCTCGATACCAAGCCCTGAACAAGACTTTGCAAGTAGAGAACGGAATGCTTGTGTCGCTAGTTTGCACCTTGACTGCGATATTTGCACATCCATCTTCGGCAGAACTTTATGTTCATTATCTTTCGTAGGCATCTGTTAACGAAGGACTGGGGTTTTTGTTGTTCTCCGTGTCTCCACTCCATATCTAGCCGCACTGGCGCCCGAGAATTATCGCGCCCTGGTTTATGTAGTGATGTGTTTGACATTATGATATCTCTAGGTGCGTGTACAACCTTCTTTAATTGCCTTGTAAACATGCCTGAAAGGTTACACTGACCCTAAAAGACCTCGCTTACTCAATTTTTTTCATGGAACCATTCAGCCGGTTTAAGAAAGTAAAGTATAGTAACCTGTAGCATTACTGCCGTAAGGGTATGAGGTATTAGCGATCTCACATTTCAAAGGCTCTGCTATATGAGTGCGGAAGCCATCTCCTCTCCCTCGCCGCTTTTACTTCCCGGACTGAACCGGAACCCATTTAAGACTGGGTCGACCCGGGTGCCATTGCGTTCTGAAAAAAACATTACCGCCTTAACTGGGGAATGAACCCAGGACCACTCAAATTCGAAGTCAATGCGCTAACCACTGCGCTACGCGGCTCCCTTATTTAAGAAATAGAGATTGTAATTCCCACTTGACATTTAACAAGTTTCTACTTAAAATATTAAAATATTAATTTGAGAATGAAATACAATTATTTGGATGCGAAGTATTTCTTACGGACATTTATTCTAAACGATCCATAAAGCCACACAATCCCCTCTCCTCCTCCTCCCCTCCCTCCCTTCCACGAACCCAATTTTGCAATAGTGAAGAAAACAAGTAATTATTTAAAAACTGCAATGTTTTTAGTGCTATTATGTTTTTTTATGCTAAGAAATGTTTTAGGTACTACTGGAGCGTAATTGCTTTTAATGTTGGTGTTTCTTTAATGAATTGGTGAGCTAATGTATCCGCGTATTTATTTTTAAATTTTTGTTTATGTTGGTCAACATACATTTCCGATTTTAATCTTTGAAAATAATTATCATTCACATCAATTTCTTCACCTGCTTCATCTTCAATGTTTGCTTCGTATGGTTCATGACTTTCAACTCAATGAACACTTGTGCCTAATCGAATGCGACTTGAAGTCGCTGATTTTGTTGTCGATACAAGTAAATATTTCGACACCACGTTGTTCGGCATAAACTTTTGAATAACCTTTCCTCGTACGATGAAGAAGAAGAAGAAGAATAACCTTTCCAGGATCGGTCAAAATATGACAGATTAACGGGTCGCGCTAGTGGAGACTGTTTTCAGCTCGCTTGGCTATGGGGAAGTTGGTTAAAAGAGGAGAAATAGAAGTTCCTATAAAAGGACAGCGGTCTTGTCAAATTCAATGAAAGCTTGTCATAACTATATTATAGCATATATTGTCATTACTGACATCCACTGTGAGTTTATATGACTGAGGAATAAAGGTTGCTTGCCCTGCAGTCGCTACTTACAATACTGCCTAGATTATTATTTTACCTTTGATAGAAGAATGGTACGCCTCACTGGGTTTTCAATGCATGGCCTTGTGATCAGATGATCGACATCCATATCGCACGGCCAACCGTCCATGATAATGGTGAAAAGGAACGCAATTAATATTTCCGTCATTTCATATCACCTTAACTTTCTATAACTTACTTCTCTGTCGTCATCTATATACATAAATAGATCAGCTTTTTTCCAGAAAGATGGAAGAAGATACAAGAAATTAAGGAAGCAAATACATGAAAAGGGTGTATACTTTTTTCAAGAATAGGAAATAAATGGAGATAGACGGGGATAAATAAAGAAAAATGCAAATAAATGTCTGATTAAACAAACGTTGTTTGAATCACTGAACGAAAAATACAAACGTTTCTCTTCATCCTGTGCATATATCCCCCCTCTAGCCTGAGTATAGAGCCATCATTTTGGTTAACCTCCTTCAGAAAGTCTGCACCATAGCCCTCTGCGTGCTTTTTGCATTGGTGATCAGATACCAGTTTACATCTGGGTCTACTGAGAGAAAAAAAGCACTTAAGCTCGACGTGATTTGAGCCTGGTACATTCGGTTTCTAAGCCGAGTTCATTTATCAGAAAGAAAGATGTGAAAAAGAAAGAAAGAAAATAAGAAAGAAAGAAACAAAGACAGCGGAACGTTAAAAGGAAACAAAAACAAATAAAACAAGATAGAAAAAAGCCAGAAAAATAAGCAAAAGACATTTTCTGTAAATCACATAGCAGATAATATGACGATTTTGCAAGGCAGGACAGGATAGGAGCTGTCGAAAACATAATCGTGCATCTTGTTTGTGAGATCTTCCGTACTTGTAGACTTAATTAGGTATTACCAGTAAGGAAAATAGAACTGGGTGTATAGAGGAGATATATTTAACTCCGATAGATCGTCTCAGGAAAGGGGTTTCACAAAAATAGACTAAACTATTCTGATGATCAATAGTCTGCGGGAATTGAGATAGCAACAGAGAAAGAGTCATTGTCAAGGCATAGACTGCGCCATCACGAGTGGACGATAGAAAACATAAACGTTGTCAAAGATAAAGGTGGCCTGATAGCGGACAGGGTCGTATTATCCATTAGGCTGAATCTTAGGGGCCCGGAATTCTTTGGGGACCATCTGTTTATCTATCTGTGTTTTTTGCACGCCAAATACGGCGTATAAGGCAGAAGCAAATGATCTCGAGTTGGAACGGTGTGACGCCACTGTTTTAAGATCTTGCGTGGTGCTGAGGCGAATAATTGAGCCCTGTTGATGATTGATCTTCTAGGTGTTTCCTTGCGTCTCCCTCTTTTCCAGCCTTTGGTGTCCATTCGAGTGCTTGCAATGAGAGACTGTTGTTGTTCATTCGTATGTCCATCGTTTTTTTCCGAATGATGGTCGACACATATAGATGGTTTGTCTTTGTTCTTTTCGAGTCATTAGTTATGAACTAATGCATAAAGTTAAAAAATATAATATAGATTTTCCATTAGGTACAAAATGAAAATATTTGGTTTGAAATTCAAGAATGCACTCTAGCCACACACAAAAATAGTCAAACTTTTTAATGCCCATTACTTTACTGCTCCTGCGCTGATATTCAGTATTGATCAATATTTTTAATCTTCGCAGTTTCTCCTGCGCATAATAATAGCCCTCTATGGCAAGCGATGACGACAACAGCGGTCAAACATATTGTGTTGCACCTTGTGAGTCGGAAGGTGGCTGTATAGTCCAATGTGAGCTCATAATTCCCTTCCCCAAATGTAATATATAAGATCAGTAGTTGACAGTGTCAGTTGTTGTGTCTTTACTCACGTGAGTTTTTCCGAGCCTCGAAGATCCGGCGTTCCTCTGAAATGGAGAAGCCTCTGGCTGTGGTTCTACGCCATGTCTGGTGGTGCTGTGCTTGGTACTCCAGTGAGAGATTACATCGATGTTGAAGCGTGTCAGGTACTTGTATTCATAGGCATCGAAACAGATACAACATATAATAATGTACACGCACAAATATGGGTATCAAAATTGTAAGAAAAAGTAATAACGTATTAAAGGTATAACAAAGGACGTCAGACGTTCTTGTAGCTGGGTGCTCATGTTACAGTTGGGCGCTCATTGCTCATGTTACAGCTGGAGGCTCATGTTACAGCTAAGTGCTCCTGTTACAGTTGGGAGTTCGTGTTACAGCTGGGTACTCATTGCTCATGTTACAGCTGGGGACGCATGTTACAGCTGGGTGCTCATGTTACAGCTGGGGGCTCATGTTACAGTTGGGGGCTCATGTTACAGCTGGGGGCTCATGTTACAGTTGGGTGCTCATGTTGCAGCAGGGAGCTCATGTTACAGCTGGGTACTAATGTTACAGCTGGGTACTCTTGTTACAGTTGGATAACCTTGTTACAGCTGGGTGATCTTGTTACAGCTGTGTGATCATGTTACAGTTAAGTGCTCATGTTACAGCTGGGGGCTCATGTTACAGCCGGGTGCTCATGATACAGCCGGGTGATCATGTTACAGCTGGGTGCTCATGTTACAGCTGGGGGCTCATGTTACAGCTGGGGGCTCATTTTACAGCTGGGGGCTCATGTTATGGTTGGGTGCTCATGTTGCAGCAGGGAGCTCATGTTACAGCTGGGTACTAATGTTACAGCTGGGTACTCTTGTTACAGTTGGATAACCTTGTTACAGCTGGGTGATCTTTTTACAGCTGTGTGATCATGTTACAGTTAAGTGCTCATGTTACAGCTGGGGGCTCATGTTACAGGCGGGTGCTCATGATACAGCTGGGTGCTCATGTTACAGTTGGGTACTCATGTTACAGTTGGGTACACATGTTACAGCTGGGTACTCATGTTACAGTTGGGTACTCATGTTACAGCTGGGTGCTCATGTTACAGCTGGGTACTCATGTTACAGCTGAATACTCATGTGCAATAAACCAGAACCAGATTTATGAATCAAGTTGAAATTTTTGAATGATATGTCTGCGAGTCTTTTGCTGAAACTATAAATCTGATGTTTGCAAGTAGTTTTTTGGAAACTATAAATCTGATGTTTGCAAGTTGTTTTTTTTAAACGATAAATCTGATGTTTGCGAGTGTTTTGATGAAATTATAGATCTTATGTTTGCGAGTCTTTTGCTGATACCCTAAATCTGATGTTTGCGAGTCTTTTGGTGAAATTAAAAATACTCGCAATAATGATCCGAGAACACTACTACTTCAGAAATCACAGAAACTTCTGACAATATTTCTGGACATCGACCAGTAAGTTATGATACCAAAGGGACAGTGTCTACATTATCCATTTATTCCATTCCTGCGCGAGCATTCGGTTTAAAACCAATACATTAAATATGTCGGTGGATAATAATAGTTCGTTGTGACACGGCAATAGAACAGAGCCTTTTTGATTTCTTGACAAGAAATTTCTGAAAATATTGTGAATATTTTTTAACTTCTAATATTGTTAAAATAGTACAAATTATACAACCAATAAAAAAGCTATTTTGTGAAATCTATATATTACCACCCACTGTCTTACAAGTGACGAGAAGAAAATGAGATTCTGTCATTCACCGAACCAAGGTAGAACATCTTTCTTTTAGTGTAAACTGTTTTCAACAAATGAGAGAACTCATTTGCAGCAGTTGGACATTATGAGTGGAAGAATGCAGTTCAACATATTTCATGTTCTGAGAGCAGTAGATCTTATAGATAAGTTACTATGAATGTTTGTCATATGGTAAATGCTACAAGTTATGAGAAAATCCTTTTTATGGAAGGAAAACAAGCTGTACGGGCTTATGTAAAAGTTGTTCTGGCTCGTGTGGTAGCTAAGAAATATTTTTAGCTGCGCGTTGATTAGCTTTAAAGGCAATGTTAAGGTATTTTGATAACCAACCAGCGGTATATTTTTCGGTAATCTATCTAGAGCGATTGATCCCGTTTGATGCTTTCTTAGCTGCAAATAAAGAGAAATCTAGGAATCAAAGGAAAATGTTCCGTTTTTTAAATTGGGAAACTTTCATAGATATTGTGAGAGAAACTGTACTGAAGGCTAGCCACGGGGCGTGTTCAAATTAAACCGGACCAAACTGCTACAAGTGAGCATACGTACGATGCGCATGACGATGTTACTTTTGGTGTAAACGGTACATACCAACCGTCAAGTTTGCAAAATTTCATTATCCTCCGACTCATAGTTTCTTCAGCAGACCGTTGAAAACATGGCGGGTGTGAAACGGAATCTATCCACAGTTGATCAGCGAGCGGTAATTCGGTTTCTAACAGCTGAAGGATGTCGACCAGTTGACATTCATCGCAGAATTCAAGCAGTGTATGGGGACAAAAGTGTCGAAGACAACCGTGAAGAGTTGGACAACGATGATTAAAGAAGGGCGTGAGTTAACGAAAGATCTTTGAGGCCAGGTCAGGCGCATATCGTTGCGCTAACTCACGTCCTACTTTAAACATCATTGTCCAGTTTTTCACTGTTATCTTCGACACACTTTTGTCACCATAAACTGCCTGCACTCTGTATATTATGCAATGACTTGTTGCAATTTGGTCTGGTTTCATTTCAACAGGTCTCGTATTATTGATGGAATTATACAAGCTATTTTCTTTCTGCATGCTCACAGACATTACTCATGTATATAGGTTGTGTGCATGTGTCCTCAAGTTTTGGGTAGTAACAGCAGTTGACAGAAATGAACAGATCATTGAGATGAAGACTTAGAGTGTTTAGAGTGTCGCAGAGCTTGCACGCGTCATTGTTACCTTTTTAAATAAGTATGACTTAGATCACAGCCAGCTCTAAATATCTAAAGTAGGTCATGCATAGATATAGCTAATGGTAGAGGACGGTCGTATTAAATAATGTGCTAAATATAGATGGGGACCCCCATATTTACACGCCAGAATTAGTAAGAACATTCCACTTGGCGAATACATTTTGTGGTTTGGCACTCATTAAATTTGGTGAAACATTCTCTTGTAGACAATTATCACTGCAGCTAGTGGCGTCTTTGAATTAGTTGCAAGCATATACTTTTCTTTAGTGCATCAACGTGTCTTTTCTACTGATTCTCTTGTCGGTTAAGCTGTTGTAAGATAACTGAGTGATACACGCTGGTGTGTTCATATTTTGCTACAAATACGCTTGAGGAAGAATTGTACAGATGTGTTGAAGATCGTGAAGAGAAAGCCTCATCCAGACAGAAAGCAAAATATCTCATTTTAAAAAAGTATTGGAAATTGTTTGTGGTTAATAATACAGAGATTAATAATAGAGAGATGTCATCAAACAGGTTCTAGATTGCAAAGCACCGAAATTAATCTTAATGATACAGTGAAGTTGCTGAAATCATTAGGTAATTACATTTCCAACTTGAAAGAGAACTGAAGAATATGAAGAAAAATTTAAGGACAAGTAAGTCATTTAATTTAGATGACATCGAGAAACATCAAAGAAAAAGAAAGAAATGTTTTTAAACTACGGCTTTTTCCCTAAGGGCTTTTTCACTAAAGAAGAATTTAGAATACAAGTTTACTTGTTTATCATTTACCTCCTGTAAAGCGTTACAGGAGAGGTTGGAAGCTTTTACTTCACCGTCCATAGTGGACAATATTCTTGTCATTGATAAAGATGAGCTAAATCACACGACTGGACATCTGGCACTAATTTAGGCGACAGCTTTGGTGACAAGCTTGTTTACTTTATGAAACGTGTAAGGGAAACAGATGAAGTTTAACAATTTGACAATGACACAAGTGCGTTTTCAATTGTTCTCCGGATGTTTAAAATCCTTTTACTCAATGGGCTTCATGGTGTTTAAAAATCGCTTTATTATCGCTTTTGACAGCCAACTGCTCTGAAAAACAGTTAGGTTCTGCATCAAACGGGCTCAAAACTAGCTTCGATCCACAATGATTAATGATCAACTGAGCATGCCTGCAAAAGTTACCCTAAACTCCTCCTGGCGCAATACAAATCGAGCAGCACGGTTATGCCAATTTCAAAATCACACATGACTTTTGTAACAAATAAAGTAACACTGTAACCTGCCAGGCACGTCGCTAGAGACGACTAAGGAGAGTTGGGCATGGGGCTGACAGACTATCCAATCTGTGAACTACAAAAACATCAATAGGTATGGACAGGTCAACATTTGTGCGTGAAGACCTATGCTTCACAGAAAACTGAAAAGGTATTGATTGATTGATCGATTTATACAGTTTATTAGACTATGGCAAACATATTTATAAGGCACTTTTCCTTGCAATCACAGATAGTGCGAAGGTTGGAATGTTATTTCACGAACTCGGTTCAAAAAACCTAGACTTTAACAGGAAGAAATCCTTATCGTTGGACCAAACAACCTCGTATCCTTAAAGGCTCGGCCACCTGCACTTGAATTTGTGTTAACAAATCGTTCACAACTTTCAGAACGCAGAGGTTACAGGTGTACTTACTGATACACAAGCACAAGATTTCACTATAAAATTCATGGCTTACAGATCTTTTGTAATATAATCTCTGGAAGCGTCTACGTTGCAGAGTAGATGGCGCTCGCTCCTCACGGCAAATGTACCAGCCTCAATCTCCGTAAGTGACACACTTCAGTCACCCTAGATGTAAACGGGTTCCTGAATTCATGTTAGGGAAGGAAAGACAGCGAAGTAAATAGCTGGCAACCTTACCCAAGGTCGACGCCGTACTACTTTGCTGAACTTGACAAAGCTTAGTGTTTGCATCGCCGAAATAAAAATGTTCACTTCTAATTTAACAGATGTTCTTTAGAAAACATGACAAACACAATACTTGAAAATTCGAAATTTATTTAAAATTGCCTGCATGAGTATCACATCCATTGTTGATTATCTTTCACAAATACAAAAGAAAATATGTTGGTACACAAATCATTTCTAATTAGAAGGGCAGTCGGGGATCCTCGATCAGATAAGTACCAATCTATGTTCATCGATGATGTGATGATCAGTTTTTCCTTTTCATTTGAGTGATTTATTACCCCCGATAATGGCCTGTCAGTCGTAACGTCAGTTCCCTATGTTGTGAAACTAGAAGTGGGGAAGATGTAACTTTGGAGTGTCAAACCTCAGACTTTCCCCTATTTATATTTAGCCTACTCAGCAGTACAGGGCATGCCCTTTGTCTTTGGCGGTAATAGTAACTTAGCTGTCAGTATGTGAAACCAGAGAATGTTTATCTAGTGTGAAGACATCATATCACGGCTTTCTAGCCTGCTGTCTCAGTTCCGCAGCTTCATATTTATGGATGTCTCTCATGACACTGCACCTTCACTAAGAGATGTGCTCGACGCGCTTTGGTTTTGCGCAGCAGATTTCCAAGTGTCGGGTATAACGCTAAAGGCGTTTAATGAAGCCTTGACTTTGGTAGATAAAGGATCTGCCACTCAAAAGCCATTTCCAGGGGTCGCCGGTTTGTTGTGTTAATTACAATCTACTTGGAGACTCCTTTAATGTCCTCCACAAAAATTATAAAACAAAATCCCAACAAGTCATAAATGTTTATTTACCACCTCAGAAATAGAGAGGCATGAAGAACTCAAGTGACAAATGGCAAAGACAAGAAATTAAACGCAGTCTGATTCCCAAATACCTGAGTGTGAAGTTGGATCGCACACTGGTCTACTTGATGCACTGCCAGGAAACAAAACGGAAGATAAATGCGAGAAATAATATCATCCGAAAATTGATTGGCACAACATGGGGAGCATAACCAGATGTATTCCGAATATCAGCACTAGCCATGTGTTTCTTCTTAGCTGAATACGCCGTGCAAGTTTTTTTTAAAAACGGCATATGTCAAGTTTATTTATAAAGCAATAAATGAGACTGGCCGGATAGCTACCTTGTGTCTAAACCCTAAACAATCAGCATAACACCACCTGAGGAACGAAGAAGTGTCGCTTCAGAAATTGAAAGAGAGATACAGACAAGTGGCCTTAGGCATCCTATGTTTGGGCACCAAGTGTAATGCACAATACTCAAATCTATACGACGTATCTTGCAAATCAACACAGCCCCTTCAGATTGGTTACAGAAAAGGCAGTATCGAAAAATATGAACTGACGCAGATCCCCTTATTGAACTGACGCAGATCCCCTGGATTGAGCCAAGTGAGGAACTTGCCTCTTGTCAACAATTGCCTTACGCAACAAGGAAGAAACTAAATATACTTTGGACTAGTGGTGCATCATGATGAAGAATTTAAACAGACAGGGATACAGGGATGATGAGACATGCGTCTGTAGAGTAACACAAGACCCAGACCACCTGATGATCTGCTAAAACCTTCTGGAAATATGCAATAAGGGTGACATAATGAGTGATACTCCATAGGCAATACATGTGACTAAACATTGGAGACAGAATTTCTGACGTGGTGCCCAGGACACAGAATGTTAGAAATTACGTTATAAGTCCTTAAGCTTGTCTTTGAAGTGCTTTCTAACCTCAAATGTAGGTCAGGGTATGTCAACATCAATGGTATTTTTACTCATGTTACTTGTTACCATAATCTCGTATATTTAAATATCTATTTTCAGAATTCCAATGCAGCGAGAACATTGAAAGTCACACCCAACGCAATGGCACGATATCCAGTCCGTTCCATCCAGGAGCGTATCCAGCTGGCATCATATGTAGGTACAACTTCACAGGCGTCGGCAGAGAGAGAATACAGCTCCGTTTCTTGCACATAGATCTTCATTGTCCAACCGGAAATGCTGCTATGCCAAAAGAGTGAGTTTAAATTATGTTGTTTGTGTGATGTGATCAATAATTGATAAGTAAACTGTGTGGTCAATAGAGTGAGTTTAGTTTAGATTATTTGTATGTGGGGGTAAATGTTTGAAAAGTAAACTATTTGGTATATAGAGATGTCAGAAAGCATCTGCAGTGACTTATCAGTTGTCACTTACCACTGCTTAGGAACCCAAGCATTAGTTTGGCAGCAAAGCAACAGTTGATAAACAGTATATGTATACCGACTCTGCACTATCAGTGCCATACATGGCTTATATCCAGGGCCCATAATTTTAACTTGTAAAATGAAGTGTTTGAGAAAAGTCATCGGTGTTACCAGGAAAGACAAATAGTGAAACGACGACATGCGTAGAATGGTCAGCACTACGTCTTGTGTCGAATATATTTCCAGGAAGAAAATAAGTTGGTTTGGTCATTTCATGAGAATGCACCTTCATCAACTTCAACTGATAGCTTTAAACGCTATTACATCTGGCTATAGGGCAAGAGCATTGTCACGAAGAAGGTGGATAAGTTAGATTAGTTTGATTGTGCTCACATTGACCGACGGAACGCACTTGGCGCAGGACAGATGACTTAAGCTCCCCACGTCGCTCAATGGCACAAGTGAAAAGAAAACTAACTAACGATGTCCTGGGCGACCTGACCATACATTTCTTTATACCACTGCACAAGAAGCTTGGGCCAACCGAATATTTGAGAGTATAGAACAATAAGACGGATCAGCAAAGTTCAGAGAATGTTTAAAATTATACAGGGGAAGAATAGGCGTAAGGTAGACAATGAAGTTCCAAATGAAAAATATAGAATTAAACATAACAGAAAACCAAGAGAATCAATATTGTGTATAAGGATAGTGGTAGATAAATATATGGAAGTACAGAATAATATTTGTGTGTCCTTTTTTACTACAAGAATACCTTTGACAGTTCAACATGAGAAACTAATTACGTATCTGGAAACATAGACATAGATGGAAAAGACACAAGAATACATAGAAACAGTTATCGTGAAAATCTGTTACTGTAAAATCTAGCAGGCGTTACTCGTCATGTATTGATGTAAAAAGTGGAGTATAAAAAGTCTGCGTGTTGTCCCCTTGGTTGTTTAACAGTTACAAGTAATACATTTTCGTAAGATTGAGAAAATGTTAAGATTCGATTTTGGTTAGTATCAATAAATAATTTCAGATATTGAGATGACTACAGCAATTGGTAATTCAAGTAAAATGTAAAATTCAAGAGGATGTATTGAACATTTACAGTAAAACAGACAAGGCATATGATAGTTAGCAGAGTATGAGAAGACAATCAAACACTAGACCAGGTCAAAGCTTCTACTATCTTGGCGATGGATTAACCAAAGATGAAAGATGCTAAATGAAAAACATTATACAAAAAAATTATAATAGAGTTAGTTTAGTATTCTTTTCAGTTATGGCGTTTAGCGCCAAGTGCGTTGCGTCGCGCGTTGTGAGCTAGTCCCATTGCAAGACCACTATAATGCCATCAATCCACCAGTCTCGCGGTCGACCCGTTGCTCTCTAACCAGATCTATCAACGAAGTGGAAATAATTAAATCTATTTTCACCACCTTAAGCCAAATAAATAACTCCCATTTTAAAATGAGAGTTATCATAGGTTACGAATATACATATTTTTATTGTGCGGCGTAGAAACATGGGTCATGAACAAAACAATTGTAGAAAAGATTAGATGTCTTTCAAATGTGGATATTTTTTAAAAATAGGACGCATCTCATTGTACGAAACTATAACAAATAAAGAAGACTTGGAGGTTAAAGAGAAATGGCGAACTAAATCATAGTTAGGTAGTTGATATATTTAGTCACATAAAAAGATTTGACACCTTGCTGAAAACAATACTGGAAAGAAAAGTAGAGAGCAAACGTGCCCAGCCCTATAAGTGGGAAAATAGCATCCAAAGATGGACAGAAAATATTTTTACAGAATGCACCATCAAGGCAAGCGACAGCGGACGTTAGGGATCCATTACAGCAGCCGATATACTATGTGCAGATGGCACCTGAACTGAACTGAAACTAAATGATATTTGTCATTATGGGTGAAACTCATTCGGTTTTCACAATCCCAACCCACCAGGTTGGATTTCCATTGTGTCCAGTTTGACAGACATTGTGTTGTTTTTTTACGTGCGATTGCTCTTCCACGTACGGAAAATAATGGCAACCTACTGTACTGCACACTTGCCAAAAAACTTATAACAGCCAATTAGGTGGCGGTTGTAAGAAGAGACGTTCTGTAAAGGATATGCTACTTACTCTACAGTAATCTACCACTATGCGAAACAGATACTTGAAAAGTTAAAGGGCGGTTTACTCTTTTTGCAATCATAAATGATAATTTGTTTAGGTGTCATGTCCCTGCTTCTTATCTGAATGAAGTAATCAAATGATATGTTTGTTTATAGTTGTGAGAACTCCGACTCTGTTACTGTGTATATAATCATCAACGGTAATATGGAAAAAATTGGCACCTGGTGTGGGGGCAAGCTGCCTCCAATGCTCATGTCGAATCAGCCCAAAATGATTGTGGAGTTTCGCAGCTACCTCTCTTCTCCAAAAGTCACCGGCTTCAAAGCTCAGTATAGTTTTGTCACAAGTAAGTGCAGGATGCCTGTTTTCCATGTTTGTATGCTTGTTTTTTTCTTTCTACATGCTTTGTTTTCCTAAAGCGGAGCGCGTTGAGCGGTGTTTTGCGTCTAACAGCCGTTTGCATCCTATTTCAATACGACTTTTAAATGTGTTTTTCTCAAACGGGCACGACTTTAGTTATTAATACGAACACAAGCAAATCACAGTTGTGAACAGTGACGGAAACAGCTTTGTTGTTACATTCGTCAATTCTGGAACTTCCTGTTTCCCTAATTCGAACACAGGAGTTGGGAAACAGACTGCATCATTTCCCCCTCGTAGGAGTAGTAGGAATTTGGGTAGTGGGTTTTGTAATCATTTTCAGCTTTCTAGAGAACGTTAGTTAAAATAGGAGAAATAGAAGTGCACCCAACCGGACAATGGTCAAGTCAAAAGGTCCACGCGCAGGAACAACGGTCATACCATGCCAAGTTAAATAACAGCTGGTAAAAAAATATAATAAATCTGTCAATGGATTTAGTCGAGAAAAGAATATGTCACCACGCTTTAGTATGAAAAAAGTTAAGTAAAGATCCGGTTTACACCCGGCGTGGCATATTGAGAAAATGGTGTTAGGGCCTTATTTTCCTGACCAATTGTCACTCTAAGAGTGTTGTGATCAGCATCACGCTGGCCGCCTTTTCCTCCCAGACTTCCTTTGGTACTGAGTTGTTTAGCCGTTGGCGATCTCATAAATATCCCGCATCAACTGGGAATTGAACCTAAATCACTCAGCTTGGCACTCAGTGCACTAACCACTGGAATATATCGATTGTACATTTGAATATGCAAGTCGTAAAACACGATTATGAAAGGCTGAAAATGGGATGGCGGCCTCGTTATGTAAACAACAGTGCCACGTAAACTACTTCTTTTATATGAGTGCCTTGACACGTGTTTCCTTGCACGGTGCCAACTGTTTTAGTGCCTTCATGTTCCAATGTGATTGATTAAAAGGATATATCAAGATGATGATAATTTGTCTGATTAAATAAACAAATTAATTAATCAATGTGTTTCGTTTGTGAATTAATTCATTAATAAAGGGACGAGTAAAGAATTAATAAGTAAGTGAATAAACAAATTGATGAATGAAGGAGAAAATTAATAATTTGATTACAAAACTAATAATTGACTAACTAGTTTATTTATTCGAAAATGAATTAAAAAATGAAAAAATGCATAAATAAATTAATGAATTAAAGAAAGAACTAATTAACTAAAAGATGATTACTAAATAATTGAATTATTAATAAAGGAGTGAATTAATAAGTTAATGAATAAATAAATGAATGAATGAATGAGCGAACAAACAAACGAACAAATAAATGCCACTTATAATAATTTTCCTGTGCTCTGTTAGAGCAGAAGTTGTGAGAACAAAAATAGCGGAATCTGTTAATCATTACAAGCGTGATGGTGCAAAAAATATCGTAGACGCATACCCAGTGTTTTTTCTTTCTCAAAACAGTTCCCTGCCTTATTTATAATTGTGATTAATTATTCATCGCTTGTCCCTTGTCTGTTTATAGCAAACCAGATCGAGACATATCAACAAAGACAGCCTATGAACAGGGCATTTTTATTTTCCTGGAATCCAGATCTTGCTGTATCGAGCTAAATAATTGGACGTCTCTAATGGCTTTTACACGTTTAGTGTGCAGAATTCAGGGTTTGGACAATAGAGCGGTTAGATTACGTGCATCTTGATCTGACTTTAAGAAAAACACTTGCCGACGATAAAGAAAGCTCATCAGCCCAATAGCGACATAGCAGGGGTCTAGTGCAATGACATATTTTCAATTTTGTCCGCGATACCAGTGTCTACTAAGGAACTGACTACATCAGAGCTGTTAAGTAGATACCACAATTAGACAACGAGGTCTTCACTTGGTAAGTTAGCATACCGACAGAAAGGAGAATTACAATGAATGTTATTAGAAAATATGGTTTAAATGTAAACTCGTATAGCAAGGTGCAGGTCGCTGTGTATATCGGAACGTAATTGTTATAATGTTGCCTGTTTGAAGAGTGATAAATCTCATTTTAATTAAATTATTCTGGTACCCAATTATTGAGGCAGGTTCGGCCCCAAGATCTACTTTGGTATTGGAAAAATCCCTCGCCAACTGGGGACCGAACTACGATCTCTCGGCTAGAAAGCCAATACACTAACCACTGCATTGCCTCGGCTGCTCTTCTCTCTCGAGCTAAGGTCAATTAAATCCAAGTGTTATCTCTACATCGAGGGTTGGCTGGAGTGGATGTTGAATTTCCACTGTTCCGTGCTTTGGTGGTGCAATCTTCCAGGCTTTTCTTTGTCTATTGTTGAATGTTGTTATCACACGTATAACTTAATCTCTGCCACGTTTGTTCTCCGCCATTCTTTTATAGTATTGTTTTAAGCAAGGTATTATGTTGTTTTTTTATGTGATCAAAATAAATCAACTGTGATTCTGATTTTGTTCACCAGCTCTCACATGCACCCCTAATTTCTCAAAGACTTCATTATTTGTTTTTTTTTATTTCCTCGAGATGCACATATTATTTTAACTATCCACGTTTCAAAGACATCAATTCTCTTCTACGACTGTTTTGTCTATTCTCAACTTTTTCTGTGCCAAACACTAATGACGAGTGTGCAAACTCATTGTGTATATGTGAGTACTTGTTTGGATGTCAATATACGGCGCATATTGGTGAAAACAGTTTTCTCCGTTGGTGAGAGCAGATTTGGTCATCCTTATTTTCTTCCTTATTTTCATTTCGAACATTCCATCCTCTGTTATTATATTTCTATGATAAGTGAAGCTCTTTACCTGTTCTAGTTTTTGATATTATATATAAACATGAATAGATTGTAAGTCTAATCTGCTTATTATTATAGTTTTCAGTTTTCTAATCTCAAATTTAAATTTGTGTTTGTCAACTGTGTGCTTCTCGGCAAATGTTTTCCTTTTAATATTGATTTTCAGTTTCCATGTTTGGCTGTACTCGTATAATCCCCTTAGGTTTTCATTTGGCCTTCGAACCTCGCTCTCAATATCTTCATGACATGGCTACATTGTAAGGACTTGGATTTAGGGAGCTTTTTTATCTTTGATCTGTGGTAATCCTTCTTCTAAGATTTCTTTAAAAGAGATTGCATTCTTCATATTCGTAAGGATCGTTCACTAAGAAAGTACTTTATCCAGTTTTAGAGCGTGTCGTGAATTACTATTTTAGACATCTTGATCACAAGATTTTTTTCTCCGGGCACGATCGAAAGCCTGCTTTTGTCAAACAAAATGACCACTGTGTGTTTATTGTTCTCAAACGCACCATTCCTTCTTTGGTTTCTCTTTTTTTTGTGTGTATAAGAAATTTTGTTCGGCATCTGATGTGTGAACTACCACGTACAAATCATATATCTGCAAATACTTTTATTCAGAAAAACTCCTCCCTAACCTGCGAATGCCCCAAACCTAACCGCGCGAGCAGTGTTGAATTTAAGTTGTCCTTCTTCTAGTGACATTACCGCCTTATGAACTGAATTTATTCTGATCATTCCGGCCCTAAGGTGCCAGACATGTGCTAATCGTCCCTTCTACTGTTACTTAGAACAACCCCATTTAATGATGACCAGGAGCAATGAACTTCTTCTCATTCTACGTGTTAAGTGAGCATGGACGAAACTGAGACATCAACCACGATGCGTCTTTGGCGTTCGACCAGAAAAGAACATTTGAAACGATGTATTGTATTTTACTGTGAGACTGCAATGTCTGCACCTTTTGGCCTTACACATCCGATTTCGGCAGGGTATTCTGAGGAACAGTTCTCCTTTCATTTCTCTTCGATCCCTAAATTTTTAGCCAGTTGCAGCCTGTTTCCAGGACTGCCACTTGGGGACTGAATAGGGTGTTGGTTAGTTATGAATTACTGGCCATGAAGCAAGCAGTCAGTTGTGAGTCGGTGTATGCTGTTGGTTCATTCACTGCTGAATTTTTGATCACATCCACGATCCAACTTCTGACATCATCTTTTTCGTCTGCAGCTACCAGGAAAGACTAACTGTTCAGTCTAATTTGTGTATCACATTTAGAGTCATATTTGTATAACTTGAGTTTTAAGATGAACATGTGTACTGCATTACTGTGTTTTCTTTCATCTCATCAGATTTTGGCATTTATGGGGGTCAGCAGGACAACAGGGGAAGTAAGTAATGTTTTTGTTTAATTACCTGAATAAAAGTCCGTGTTTTTTTTAAATTTTGTTCATGCCACAAATCATACCACTATTCGTGATTTCCACTGTATCTTTCACTAATGAGCAAGAGGATATATACATTGTAATAGTAACACCAGTAGTAGTAGTAGTAGAAGTACTGGTTGTACTAGTAGTAGCAATAGTAGTAGTGGTGGTAGTAGTAGTAGTAGTGGTGGTAGTAGTAGTAGTAGTGGTGGTAGTAGTAGTAGCAGCGACATCAGTCGCAGGAATATCAGAACTAGCAGTGATATTAGTAGTAGTTATGTTGCAAAAACGTGCAACATAGGTTAAAGTTGATACTTTGAATCCAGGACACATGTTGGGAAGTTTATTTGTTTGTTTGTTTTTTTTGTTATTTGTTGTTGTTGTTTTTTTGTTGTTTTTTGTTTTGTTTTTTTCGGGGGGCGGGTATTGCAATATTAAACGCATGCGACGAAAAAGAGGAGAAGTAATACCAATAGTTTATATATATATATACATGCGTATGTGCGTGTATGTATATGTATGTGGTATGTACGAGGGACGCTCCGAAAGTAATTCCTCCTATTTTATAATGATGTATCACGACGGCAGATGTAAATTTTGACAGTATCGCAGTAAAGTTTAAACTTTACCGATAATATCCGTAAAACTTGCTTTCCGCCCAACAGATGGCAGTAGAGGAGCAATCTGACAAAATGGCGTCGGTCATGGAAGTGTGTTACAAACAGAGGTGTGTTATTGAATTCCTCCATGCGGATAGAGCTGCACCAATTGACATTCACTGACGCTTGCTGAACGTTTACAGAAACCAAACAGTGAATGTTAGTACTGCCACGCGGTTGGTTGTGCATTTCAGCAGTGGCAAGAGCGGCATGAAGGACAAACCAGGCTCCGGACGGCCATGCGCAGCTGTCATACCACACCAAGCAAAGGAGAACATCTGGATCAGCTTATCCGCGCAAATCGGAGGATTACGACAAGGGAACTGTCTACCCAGCTGGATATCGGATTCAATGCGTTGGAAACGATAGTGGCAATGTTGGAACACAACAAATTTTGTGCCAGGTGGGTCCTACACAGGAACAGAAAAAACATCGCAGGCATTTTGTCGTGACCTCTTGAACCATTATTAGGATGAAAATGGCAGTTTTCCTGGAACGCATCATCTATGACGATGACACGGGGTGACATCACTGCGATCCTCAGTCAAAACGGTAGTCTATGGAGTGACGATATGTGAATTCTACATCAAGGAAAAAGTTCAAGAAGCAGCCTTCAGCGGGTAAAGTGGTGTGCACTGTCTTTTGGAATAGGAAAGGGGTAATCTTCTTTAATTTCTAGGAACCTCGACATACCATCAACTTTGACCGTTACATTTCTGACGCTGACTAAGCTGACGGCTCGAATTTTCAGTTTCAAAACAATCGGATGCAGCAGGCCCTAACATCGTTGGATGAGTGGGGGAAATCATGGCTGGTCAAAATAAATAAAGAAAAAAACAACACGTACGATATTTTCGCTTTAAAATAAGCCAAAGAACACCAAATTAAGTCTAAACGACAAATATATGCGGCCAAATGACAATCCAAACTACTTGGGCGTCACATTTGATCGGCACATGACATGGAAAAGTCAGATCGAAAGAAACCGAATGAGAGCCAGACAAAGAAAGGCAATCATGAGGAAACTTGCTGGCACAAGCTGAGGAGCAGACGAAAGTATACTAAAGAAACTGTACACTGGAAGAGAGAGACCAGTTCTCGAGTATGGCATTGCGGCATGGACAACAGCAGCAAAGGCGAACTTTGATAAAATTAACAAACTTTAAAGCCCAGCCATGAGAGTTATAACAGGAGGCATGAAGTCAACACCAATTATAGAACTTGAAAAGATTACAAATCTGCAATCCATGACCGACAGAAGAGACTGCAGAGCCCAGCAGCAAGCAGAGAAACTCAGAAGACTGACAGACCATCCAATGCATCAGAGACTAAATAGATTTGGAAAAGGGAAACTAAAGCGGAGAACCTTTGCATAAATAGCCAAAGCAAAGAGGAGCGAAGATCCTATATTCACCATAACAACACCAAAGCCCATCCCTACTGTATGCAAACCCACATGGAAGCAGCATATCATTCCGGAGGTGGTAGAAAATATACGAAGAATTGGAAACAAGAACAGCCAGACGGAAAAAGAAAGAAGAGACATAACCCTGAGGTACATAGCGGAAAACTACCCAAGCATAGACTGGACCCATGCATACACCGACGGTTCTGTAACAAACACAACACAGAATGGAGGGGGAGGGGGGGGGTATTCCTGAGCCTAACAAATGGTAGAAAAATAACACTGTCAGTGGCAACTGGAAAATACTCAAGCAATCTAAGAGCGGAGGCAGAGGCACTGAAGGCTGCAGTAAAAGCAATGCTGACAGACGAAAGCAATGAAAGCCAGATAGTCAGGCTTACAGATGCCCTGGCTGTGGTTACAACATTAAAAAGCCAAAAAAATACTGAACTTAATTATTTAAGAGTAGTACTCTGTCAACTATGCAAACAGTCCGCACCAAAAAGAGTAATGGTACAGTGGGTTCCCTCCCACTTTAACGTCCAAGGCAACGAGGAGGCAGACATACTGGCAAAAGAAGGTGCAAGACTACCACAACCAGATTCTAGTGTGACCTACGAAGAGTCCAAAAGGTTTAGTAGGGCCAGATACATGGCCAAATGGGAAACAGAACATACTGGCTACACAAAAAATGATGCCTACTACCAGTTGAACAGAAAAGAGCAGGTCGTGGTCTTCAGACTCCGCACAGGTCACAACAGACTGAGGTACCATCTATTCAATAAACTGAGGATAGGTGGCACTGACGAATGCACCTGTGGTACAGGGAAAATGACCGCTGAACATCTGCTGCAAAATTGCCCGACATACGTGGACCAGAGAAAGCACATGTGGTCAACACCAGTGGCAACACTAGACAAGCTCTATGGCAGTGTCGACAGCCTCAGGATGACAGCTGCTTTCTTTGAACAAATTCAAGTTGACGTCTGACAGCGTACGAAGAAGAAGTAAATGTGTGTATATATATATATATATATATATATATATATATATATATATATATATATATATATATATATACACGTATCTATAAGTATGTGTTTGGGGTTGCGTGTGCGGGTGTTTGCGTACAGGTGTAAATATGTGTGTGTATGTGTGCATATGTGTATGAACAAATAACCAAATATATTATTATTTTTCTCAGCGTGTGCTTTTAACTACCTGAGCTCAGTAAAGTCATTCGGTGAGATCACCTCACCTAACTACAATGGCTTATACCCACGAAACACTGAATGCCACTATTTGTTCTATGGAAGAGGCAAAGAAAGAGTGCAGATCAACTTCACATACTTCGAAGTGGATGGTCTGAAGCCAAAGTTCTGTAACTCTTTCATTTATCTAGGATGTACTGATTTAAACTCTGTCCTCTTCTTTTTTAACTTAGGGTTCTACTTATTTTAATTTGTTATTTATTTATATATATGAGGAGTGGCAATGAATAACGTTTGTCGTACGGATGATACAGATTTGATGGCAAAAAGTGAGCAAGAATTACAGGAGCGTGTGTCAAAAATATTCAAAATAAATCAAGAGTTTGGATTAGATGTAAACATAAAGAAAGCGAAGACTATGATACTTGGGGAAAGGGACAAGATACTATGTATGCTAATAAAAATAACAGATCAACTGCTGGAATAGGTACAGAGTTTCTCCTATCTGATTCATATAATAAGAAGTGACCTTTGAAAAAGATCTGAAAGAAAATAGGTATGAGCAAGATGTTATTCAGCAACAAGCGACACATACTGACATCCAAACAGATAAATCATAATTTGAAAATGAGAATTGGCAGGTGTTATGTTTACTCGTTCATACTTGATGACGCAGAAATATGGACACTGAATAACAAGTTGGAAATGAGTATTGAAGCCTTCTAAATGTGGGTACAAGTATATAAATGATTGGGTTGTAGTTCTTGACATGAGAAGAAAACAAAAGTGGAGATATTGAAAAGGTGGAGGTGAAATGAGAAGAAAACAAAAGTGGAGATATTGAAAAAGGTGGAGATGAAATGAGAAGAAAACAAAAGTGGAGATATTGAAAAAGGTGGAGGTGAAATGAGAATTAATGACTGAAATAAAGGTTAGACCACAGCCTACTTTAGATTCAGGTCTTCTGGCTCACTGGGGAATCCCTTAGAAGCGTAACTTTCATTGACCGAAAAAATAACATAACTCATATTGTGTCAAGATTTAAAATCAACTCATGCTCCACACAGAGAAATAAAATAAATTCACTGTACAAAATACAACAAATCACTATTAAATATGATCCTTTCACAGAATTCTGCCGTAAAACCAACAACATATGCATCTTTGTTTCCCGAACACGCTATTATAATTGACACATGCAAGGTCTATTATTTAGTCGGCCAATGAATGTTACTTTTCACATGTATTTTACCGGTGAGTCAGACGGCTAGATAGGCAGTAACGTTATGTTGGTCCAATAACAAGACATACCCCCTTGTTGAAGGCCATACAATATGGTAGTGTAGAAGACAATCGTTCAAGAGTCATGCAACATTTTATGTAGTTGAATAACATTGGGAGATGGACTGGGAAAAGGCTTTCAGATTACACCATTACAGCAAGAGATAGAGTACATTGGAGATCTATTGCTGCCGACCTTCGACGCAGAGATGGCACTTGAACTGAACTGAAATTTTTCTCATTTTCTACATGCACCGATTTACAAGTGTTTCCCTTTTCTAACATATATCATTTGATATATTTTAACGTGCCGTACTTTTATTTACTATATTAAGGTTCTACTTATTTAAATTTGCTGTGCTGTTTTTCTTTTCTCATGATTATACTGATTTAAATATGTTATGCTTTTATTTACTTCATTATTTTACTGGATTGAATGTACTTTACTTTTATTTATTATATCAGGGTTTCACTGTTTTAAAGAAGGCAGCGTGGCAGAGTGGTGAATATCGGTCGGTTTTACAATCAAAACGCTCTAGGTACGAATCCCACCGTGTTCAGTATGGCAAACAAAGAAATTTGTCTTGGTATGCTAGCTGCAAGCTTGGGCTTGGAGTGCTGATTTTGCATCTGTCAGAAATACTACAGGCCTGGATTGGTGTTTGATTGTTTCTCAGCTGCCATCTTGATTGCCTGGATTTCTGCACCATACTTACAACATAATTTCCCTAATGTTGTTGGCGTATTCTGAGCATACTACGGCTCCACCATTCGTTGTAGCATTGTGTGCTTATCCAACTGTGTATACTACTATACAAAGCTTTAGAGGGTCTCTAAACAATGGCCAAGTTCATCACGAAAATACTTTTGACAGTGTAAATATCAAAGATAGTATTTCGAAAAGAAGAAGATCGGAATACCTATGCCCTAACACACTCTGTCACAAAAGCCAATTCGTTATATCATACAAATACTGTGATAATGACATGCATATAACCTACAACCTTTGACCTCTGTTACAGCTGTGAAGAGAGCACAAAGAGCGACTACGTTTCGTTCTCAAACTTTGCTGAATCTGAAGATCGGAAAATGAACAGGTTGTGCGGCCATCCACAACAAGACAAACAAGAGATCTGGTCAGATGGTCCATTTTTCAGGGTGACGTTCAAATCTAATGATATTTATGATTCTATGGGATTTAGAGCAACTTACCAGTTCAAAGGTGATAACTGTTCTTTATACTATAATTTTACTTTCCTGGAAAAAAAGAAGAAAAAGAAGAAAAAAAAGTAGAAGAAATAAAAGAAGAAGATTGAACAACGAAAATAAGAAGAAGAAAATAAAGAACTTCTTCTTCTTCTTCTTCTTCTGTGTACGCAGTCAGACAGTAACCATTATTTTTTCGAAAAAAGTGGCGGTCATCCTGAGGCTGTCGCCACTGCCATAGAGCTTGTCTTGCAGTTCCACTGGTGATGGCCACATCTGCTCTCTCTGATCCTCGTATGTCGGGCAGTTCTGCAGCAGATGTTCAGCGGTCATTTTACCGGTACCGCACGGGCATTCGTCGGTACACCCTATCTTCAATTTGTTGAATAGGTGGTACCTCAGTCTATTGTGGCCAGTGCGAAGTCTGAAGACAACGACCTGCTCTCTTCGGTTCAACTGGTAATAGGCATCGTTTTTGGTGTAACCAGTATGTTCGGTTTCCCATTTGGTCATGTATCTGGCTTTGATAAGCCGTTTTGACTCTTCGTACGTCATACTGGTATCTGTTTGTGGTAGTCTTGCACCTTCTTTTGCCAGTCTGTCTGCCTCCTCGTTGCCTTGGATGTTGCAGTGTGATGGGACCCACTGTACCACTACCCTTTTTGGTGCGGACTGCTGGCACAGTTTGCAGAGTGCTGCTCATAAGTCATTAATCTCAGTGTTTTTCTGGCTTTTTAGCGCTGTGACTACGGCGAGAGCATCTGTCAGCAGGACTATATGGCTCTCATTTTCACTGTGTGGAAAAAAAAGAACAAGTAGAAGAGGTTGAAAAAGAAGAAGAAGAAGAAGAAGAGTAAGAAGAAGAAGAAGTAGATGAAGAAGATAAAGGAGAAAAAAGAAGAAGAAGAAGATAAAGAAGAAGAAGATAAAGAAGAAGAAGAAGACTAAGAAGACGAAAAAGAAGAAGTTAATGCATTTAACCAGAATAGAAACAAAGAAGTATGTGTTTTTATTCCTGCACATCTTGTTAAGATTGGACCGTAACTGCATACCACCAAACAAAGACCTGTCGCTCTCGAGTATGGAAGTCAAAGACTCCAACTGCATAGTAGTTGAAGACTTCAACAGCCACTCGGAGAGACGGGGATACTCGGACACAGACAGCAGATGTGACGAAGTGGAAGATTGGGAGATAGACACAAATCTCTGCTTTATCAATAAGCCGGAGGATAGCCCTAGCTTCTATTCTAGAACATGGCACACCACCTCTACTCCAGACTTGGCCTTTTCCACGGTGGATATTCACCACAAAATAGACCGCCTGGTGCTAAACCAATTGGCAGGTAGCGACAACAGGTCAATTAGGCTAGAAGTTGATATGAAAGTAGGCCCACAGGGGAAAAAAAACCTCTCCCACGTTGGAATTACAAACGAGCCGACTGGGATAGATTTGCAATCCTGACAGATGGACTGTGTGAAACCATCAACACACGGAATAACAATATGAAGCCCATGGTGGAAAGCCTAAGCAAAGCAATAATGCAAGCTGCCATCGAAACTATCCCAAGAGGGGCAAGAAAAACTATAAGCGCTATTGGAATGATGAATTGCAGAAAGCGGAAGACGAAGTCTCAAATGCTTGGAACATGGCAGAGAGAACAATCTATGGAGGCAAACATCACCCTCAAAGCCACCACGGCGAAATACAAATACACTCTAAACCAAATAATAAGAGAAAGCTGGAAAAACAAAACAGAAATCCTCAATTTAGATAAAGAAGGGAACAAACTATGGAAGTTAGAGCCATGAATGAAGAAACTCTATCAAACAAACAAATTACCATCAAGCAGGGCGATAACATGCTCACTGGAAAAAAAACAGCAAACGCCATTATTGAACATTATGCCAAAGCAAACCATATCGATGTCCCTACAGATAAACATATAGACATTAGGGAAGAACAAAAAGGGTCACGACAACATCAATATGGCACCAGAAGAGCACATAATGGCAAAACTAACAATGAATGAAATGGAAGAGGCCATGAGAACTTTAAAGAAAAGGAAATCGCCCGGAAAAGATGGGGTAACAAACGAAATGGGGCTGGGCCAAAAAGCAAAGAGGAAGTTACTATCAGTCCTGAACCAAAGCTGGAAAAGGGGTATTGTACCTCAAGCATGGAAAGATGCAGTACTTGTACCAGTACCAAAGAAAGGAAAAGACAAAACAGATCCAAATGGATACAGGCCTATTAGTCTACTGAGCTGCGAAGGCAAACTGATGGAACGTATGATAAACACCAGACTGATGTGGCATCTGGAAGAAAAACACAGACTAATTCCACAGCAAGCAATCTTTAGACAGCACAGATCCACCGAGAATCAGATCACCCTCATAGCCCAGGAAATATAGGATGCCTACCAGGAGCAAAAACACACAGTAGCGGTTTGGGTGGACCTAGAAAAGACATTTGACAATGTCTGGAAAGATGGACTTAAAGTCAAGCTACGAAGAAGTGAAGTCTGTGGGAAAATGTACAAATGGATCAGTCACTACCTCAAAAACAGAACAGCCAGAGTTCAAGTACAAGGGCAGATGAACAAAAACGTGACACTTGAGCAGGGAGTACCACAAGGAGGAGTACTGTCACCCACACTCTTCCTGGTGTAAATAAATAATATAACCTAGAATATACCAAGAAGAGTCCACAGCTCAATGTTTGCAGACGATCTGGCTATGTGGACCTCTGAAAAGAATCTCACCATAGCAAGTAATCGGATGCAGACGGCCCTAACATCACTGGAAAAGTGGGCGAACTCATGGCTGGTCAAAATAAATGAGAAAAAACAACATGTACGATATTCTCGCTTTCAAACAAACCCCAAAACACCAAAATAAGTCTTAACGGCAAATACCTGGGGCCAAACGACAACCCAAACTACCTGGGAGTCACATTTGATCGGCGCATGGCATGGAAAAGTCAGATCGAAGAGAAACCGAATGAGAGCCAGAGAAAGAATGGCAATCATGAGGAAACTTGCTGGCACAAGCTGGGGAGCAGACGAAAGTAGACTAAAGAAACTGTCCACTGGAAGAGTGAGACCAGTTCTCGAGTATGGCATTGCGGCATGGACAACAGCAGCAAAGGCGAACTTCGATAAAATTAGCAAACTTCAAAACCAAGCCATGAGAGTTATAACAGGAGGCATGAAGTCAATGCCAATTGTAGAACTTGAAAAGATTACATAACTGCAATCCATGACCGACAGAAGAGACTGCAGAGCCCAGCAGCAAGCAGAGAAACTAAGAAGACTGACTGACCATCCTCCAATGCATCAGAGACTAAAAAATTTTGGAAATGGGAAATTAAAGAGGAGAAACTTTGCAGAAATAGCCAAAGCAAAGATGTACGAAGACCCTATGAATGCACTAAGAACACCAAAGCCCATCCCTACTGTACGAAAACCTACCTGGAGGCAGCATATATTTCCAGAGGTGGTAGAAAATATACCAGGTATTGGAAACGAAAACAGCCAGACTGAAAAAGAAAGAAAAGATACAACCCTGAGGTACATAACGAAAAACTACCCAAGCATGGACTGGCCCCATCCATACACCGACGGTTCCGTAACAAACACATCACAGAACGAAGTGGATTGGGGGGGGGGGGAGGCAGAGGCACTGAGGGCTGCAGTAGAAGAAATGGTGACAGGTAAAAGGAATGAAAGCCATATAGTCCTGCTAACAGATGCTCTGGCCGTAGTCACAGCACTAAAAAGCCAGAAAAATACTGAACTCAATGATTTAAGAGCAGTACTCTGTCAACTATCCCTGCAGTCCGCACCAAAAAGAGTGGTGGTACAGTGGGTTCCATCCCACTGTAGCATCCAAGGCAACGAGGAGGCAGACAGACTGGCAAAAGAAGGTGTAAGACTACCACAACCAGATCCTAGTGTGACCTACGAAGAGTCCAAAAAGCTTATTAGAGCCAGATACATGACCAAATGGGAAACAGCGTACGACGAAGAAGAAGAAGAAGGACCAAAAAGTCGCCAGTGGATTACTAGAAAATGAGGCCAGTATATATTTCAAAGTTCACATTTGCTGATGATGTGGTCTTAACTACTAAATCAGAGACATATCTCCGTACCAACCTTCAAATCTGGAAAGAGGAGATCGGGAAGAGAGAAATGACCATTAACAAATTAAGGACAAAAGCCATAGTGGTCTCGATAGAAGAGAATAGCAACTATATGTTTCTGGAAGAACAGCCTCTGAAACAGGTCAAGCAGTTCAAAAAGATTGGAAATGTAATAAACCATAAGAGAGGTATTAAAGAAGAGTTGACTAAGTGAAGGGTAGCAACTGGTAAACTATTTCATGCCATAAATAGAGGATTCCTCAGCGAAAGAGAAATAGGTAAACAAAATTATATGGATGTATACCACTTCAACAATGTACCAGTTTTGACTTAAGATGTGAGTCATGGGTACAACAACCCAAATCAAGCTCAAATCTTCAGATTTAAGATATTTGAGGAAGGTGGTCCAAGTAGCAAGAAAAGACGACGTCCGCATTCAGACAATAGGACATCATTTCAAAGTCCAACACTTGCAGACTGAGTGGACCAAATTCAATGTCGATGATTTAGCCATGTTTGCAGAATGAAAAAAGAACGGTTACCACGGGCAGTCCTTTGAAGCAAAGAGTCAAGGAGCCAGACCCTGAGGACGAATCAAACCTCGCTGTGATGACAACATGGGCAGTCTTTACGAGATCGTGGACTAAACTGTAACCAGCCTAAGGGGAAAACGGCTAATAGATTGGTCGTTCTTGTGTGAATGAAGGGGAAATAGCCGTTAAATATAAAGTTACCAAAATAATGTCATCGTTTACAGAGTATTCTAACGTATTAGGCGTCAATGAAGATGGAAAAAATAAGTTTCCAGCCATTCATGATACAAATTTATGTCAAAAATATTTTATTTTGATGTGAAAGCCTAGAAAAATGTATTTGTCATAAAATTTCGCTACTTTGTTAACGCTGACAAGCAGCTGGCTGAGTGGCCAGGAAGTTCATTGCTTGACCAAAGGGACATTGGTTCAGTACCTCGAAAGGGCATAGATTTCTTTCTTTATAGAATAAAATAACATCCTAGCCTGTACACGCCGTGATCACTGCAAGAGCAAGCGACCTTTATTCCTTAACTCTTTTAATACCTCAAACATGCCGAAGACAGATGTGTCGGACCGAAAGGTGCAAATAGCGCAGTCAAGCTGTAAACTAGCGACACAACGCATTCCATTCTATGGACAACATCCTGCTACTTACAAAGCCCTGTTCAGGGCTTGGTAGCGAGAGATTAAGAACGAACGCAGAAAAAGAAGAAGAATACCTCAAAACTGCGATTCATATTTGCCCAGCGGAATTGGTTTTGCCCCAATATAACCAAATAGCAATTTGCTATTATAATTCAACTTCGAGGGACGTTCAAATCAACCCAGTACTTTTTTTTATTTAAAGGAAAAAAAAAATGTTTTCAAGTAGTCAGAATGAGTTTCTCATCACCATATTGTGACTGTAGTCTTTTGTAATCTTCCGTAGATTTCACACCTTCTTTCACAAAAAACGTCATCACAACACGCTGTCCATGCAAGCAATGACAGTGTTGTCCGCCATTTTCATGTATCTGTTACGTGACTGGCATATGGCAAGTGGGCCACTTAACAGTAATAGGACATAAGTGGCCCTAAATAATGATAGTAGTTCCAGCACGCTATAGCGCATTAATGTAGAACTAAAACAAAAAGTCCCGGTTTGATTTGAACGCCCCTCTTACATTTCGGAGAATTATCTATTATTGGTCAAACTTACATATGTTTCTCTATGTGCAGGTTTTGATGACGATAAATATGGGAAAAACAGCCATTCTGCGAGTGACAGGGGAGCGGGCACTTACGAAGTGCAAGACCAGAAGAGAAATTCTGCAAACAGCGACCATAATTTATTATCAGACTGGAAGTCACAAACGGGTTACCTTCCCTTGACTCCACTTACCTCCTTGACTGTTTTGTGTGTGATAGCTATGCTGTTTTTCCTACCGCCAAGAATTTTCTAAATTACAACCCACGGATGCTAGCTTTCATTGGACACTGACGATTTTCATCCTTCTTGACCGTGTCATCTTTTGGGGTAACAGACTTCGTCATTGATAACAAATTATTAATGTATTTTACTCTTTTTGTATTATTTAGGAATTTGTCTTTGATTAAGCATGTACAGTTTTTTTGCTAATTCAGTATGTAAAATATTTGAATTCATGTTATATTTTGTGTGGCAATTTTTCTAGTATATTTGAAGTTCGGCTACATTGTGGGTTTTTTCTTTGATGGTGAAGAGAGCGATGCAATTGTGGAAAGCTATGAAATTGTGAAGGAGCAATGAACTGGAGAAGGAGCAATTAAATTTATAAAAAGCAATAAAATGATAGAAAGCTATGAAATGGTAAAGGAGTAATGAAATGGTGGAACGAGTGATCAATGATACGATGATTCGGTGGTAAAGGCAAAGGTCAGCCTAATGACAAAAATTGTCTTCGAGGATGAAGATAAGTCTTCATGTGCTAAGCCGCAGCCTATGTGAGGTGGGGTGACCAGTTCCCTTCCTTGCTGTGTTTATCTTCCCAAACTCATACCTCGGGTACACATTTACAGCTGGATCGACTGGAGGAGCGGTCGTGCTAGGCCGAATCACGCTCTGGATTTTTTTATTGTCGCTCGTGTTTTCGAACCCACGCAGCCTGTAATCCCAATCTAGCAAGTCAGCTAGCAAGTCGACTAGGCTACACGAATTGGTAGAGAGATCAATGAATTTGTGAAGAAATCGATGAAATGGTGGAAAGATCAATGAAATGGTGAAGAGATCGATGAATAGGCGAAACAAGTCATGAACAGGTGTAGTTATCCTCCGCCTTTCTCGTACAGAAGCCTTCATGTTTTGATTTGTTTGAGCAAGCTGTTTGTAGACGGTTCTTCCAAAAACACGTGTAAGTTATTCCAGTGTCTGCGAGTTGAGCAATACCAAGTGTTGTAGATCCTTTGAATGTTGAGGGGTATAAGAAAACTCTCAAAAGTTGCCATTAAACATTATGTGCGAACATTATTGTACACAGAATATTAAATGGTTTTGGATCTATTACAATAACATCAAATCAGTTACAAGATGCAAGCACAACCACACAGCAGTTGGTAAATAGGATGAAACAGATATCCTAAAACTTGCGCAATCTTCCAACAGATAATAAGGACATTTGACGCAAGTAAGGAAATGTGTTTCCATACTTTACTTCACGGCAAGAGTGCACTGTAACAGTGAAGTATGATTTTACTGATTAATTCGCTTTAATGTGTTTCTCGAAACTTGCTTTTTGCGTATCGGTTTCAATGGGAGCACGCAACTTTAAACCAGATCACTTCGAATCAGCGTTTTTCTACTACATTATGTTCCTTGTCAATCGTTGTCTTCTGAAACATTCTCAGCCCCTTCCTCGATGTGTGTTTATGACTTCTTTTATCTGTCAGATTCGTAGTCCTCTTCTTCGATCAACTGATGCCAGCTATGCTTTTAGCCCGTTGAGGATCACCAAGAAGACTGTGCGTGTCAGGTCTTCGCCGGTCACCCACTGCTTTTCGAGCATGTCCGCTTCACCTGGCCAGACTGCTTCTCTTGGTCTGCATAAGTCTGGCATTCCTGCAGGATATGTTCTGGTGTTTGCTTGAGTGCTCCACAATCGCACGTGGCAGTGTCTCTAAGACCCATTCTGTGGAGATGGGCATTGAGCCTGCAATGTTCCTTTGTGAGTGTGAAAATCTCTGTCTACCCACCTTTACAAAGTTTTTATATGTTGCCATTTTCTGGCTTGTATTCGAGTTTTTGTTTTTGTGTGTGTGTGTTTTTTTTAATTTTGCGTTCACCTTCTTTCTCGATTCCCCAAGGCTGTGTACGTTGTACTACGGTTTTTATTTTGCACCTGTTGGCCCAGTGCATCCGACTTTGGCATGCATTTATGTAAGGGTCTGCTTTCTCCTGCATTTTCTAAGGGTGTGCTTCCCAGGGGTAACGGCCGGTGTTGTGATGGGGATCGAACCCAGCACCTTCGGATTGTGAGCCGTGTCACTTAACCACTAGCCCACGCGTCCCCCTGTATTCCAGTGAAATGCTTGTATTCTTATCTTGACAGCTCCTGAAGATATAATATTCTGGCCTCATTTGCTAACATCTACAATCCAGGTGTGTAAGAGAATGAAGAAGAAAATAACAAGTATAAATGGGCAAGTTTTTAATTGATGTACTGTATTAATATTTTGGAGAGTGTAATTGAAGTTGATACAGTAAGATGTATGGGAAAGATTGTTTATTTCAATAATTCAAATAATTGAATGGGAAAGATTGTTTATTTTAATAATTCAAATAGTTGAATTGGAAAGATTGTTTATTTTTATAATTCAAATAATTGAATTGGAAAGATTATTTATTTTAATAATTCAAATAATTGAATTGGAAAGATTGTTCATATCATTCAATGTGGATAATTGAATGCGAAAGACTTTATTTCAAAATCAAAACCATTCAACCGCATGCTCAGCATAAGTCCTCAACAAAATCATCGCCAGTCCTCAAACTCTATCCATGACCGGCCCGTGTTCTCTCTCTTTGGTTTCAGTTATCTCCAGGTGTGTCGAGGTCTACCTCTCTTTCTCTTCTCTTTCCCACCGGGTCCGGTGCATACACTGTCGAGTAATGCTACCACCTCAAGGTGGTATCTATCCATCCCCATCGTTTCTCCTCCCCCTCTTGCGCCACCAACAATTGGTTTGCCTTGAGACATAATGACATTTGAGTTGTTTATTTAAGTCGATAGAAATAATTCAATCGGATGTTCTTTGTATGAAAACTACATTGGTTCTACTGATTTCTTTAATCTGGCTAATTTTATGTTCGTAAATGTTTGACATCCTTACATTAGAAAACATGTTACAATTACAATTGCCATTTCTCATGAAGAATGTTTTTGTTGATGTTTCAATATGTACTTTTGTGGTTGATATGTTCCTAACGTATTTGTTACTGGTATCATGTAAGCATTTGCTTTGGAATGTATTTTAAACGCATTGTGGGTGTATGTGTGCACGTGCGTGTGTGTTTGTGTGTGTGTGTTTGTGTGTATCTATATGACACAAATTCAAGTAAGTGTATTAATGCAAGTTTAAGTATTTAATTCTTATATATGTATAGTTTTTCTAAAGAAATTATTAGTATCCATACTCTTCAGCATTAGCTTACAGACTTAGAATCTAGAATTTGCCAGAGGGAAGTGGTCGATTCAATATATATCTAGTATATATATATATATATATATATATATTAATATATATATATATATATATATATATATATATATATATATATATATATATATATATATATATATATATATATATATCATCATCTTCATCATGTAGCATGTCCTTTGTAGAACGTCGCTCCCATCACAGTCTGTCTGAAAGAAACTCGTTGCCTTGCCAAAACACCAGCTTCCGCCACTGTCATACTCAGGCATTCCTGGATATCTTGGTGCCATCGTCTTCTTGGTCTACCCCTTTCTCTTTTGCCTAGCACGATACCTTCCATCACCGTTCTCTCAAGACCGTTGTGTCTCTTGATGTGACCAAAGTATTTGCATTTTCTAGCCAAAATGGAATTGATAAACCAGTTCTCCTCTATGCTCAACTCTTGCCGAATGTCTACATTTGTTCTTTTCTCTGTCCATGGTATTCTGAGAATCTTTCTGTAACATTTTGACTAGAAGGATTCGATTCTTTGTCTAGAAGTTTTGGTAATCGTCCATGCTTCACAACCATAAGCTGCCACGGGAAAAACACAGGATCTCAAGACTTTTACTTTTATCATTTTGTTGGTACCCTGCCATAATTTCTTCAGGCTGTTCAGTCTCTGCATTGCCATAGCTAGTCTTCTTCTGATTTTTTTCGAGCAGTCACCATTTTTGTCAATTCTGGAGCCCAGATATTCAAAATGTGTGACCTGATGTATTTCCTCACCACCCACTGTAAGTTTATGCTGACATTGTGTTTTATATATATATATATATATATATATATATATATATATATATATATATATATATATATATATTTATCATTCTCGTGTAGCATGTCCTTTATAGAACGTCGCTCCCATCACAGTCTGCCTGAAAGAAACTCTTTCCCTTGCCAAAACTCCAGCCTCCGCCACAGTCATACCCAGGCATTCCTGGATGTCTTGGTACCATTTTCTTCTTAGTCTACCCCTGCCTCTACAAAAGGCTTTTATTCTTATCTATAGAGCCATGATGTGCCTATGTGACGCCTCTTTAATGAGCTCCATAGTCGTCTCTGACTATCAATTCTTGCTTTGTTAGGTGCAGAATGACTGGCTGTAGCATGGGTGAATGGTTACATTGTTGGTGTTGTTGTTGGTGTTGTGTTGTCGTTGTTGTTGTTGTTCTTGAATGCCTATAATGAGTTTGTTCACTCTTTTGCGGGCCCTGAAAAAAGCGTTAAGTGACAAATTTTAGTAGCTTTTCTAACATCCCGAGCTGATGTAGGTGGACTATGGTCTGCCGGTTGGGCTATACTTTTCTTCTCATCTGCGTGTCGTTCACTACTACGGGGATCACGTCGACCCCCAACCTCGTTGATCAAACTGTCATGAATCAAATGGTTTCCAGTAGGGGATGGCGTGGGCTAGTGGTTAAGTGACGCGGCTCACAACCAGAAGGCGCTGGGTTCGATCCCCATCGCAGCACCGACCGTTACCCCGGGGAAGCAAACCCTTAGAAAATGCAGGAGGAAGCAGACCCTTACATCAAATGCATGATGAAGTCGGATGTACTGGGCCGACAGGCGCAAAATAAAGACCACAGTGCAACGCACACTGCCTTGGGGAATAGATAAATAAGGCGAACGCCAAAAAAAATGGTTTCCAGTGATAACTGCGTGGAAATGAGATGTGAGTCTTGGACAGCATATTTTGTCTGACCATGAAAAAACGATGGACATACATGGGACATGTCCTTAGACTGAACAACAACCGTCTTCCATTGGAAGCACTCGAATGGACACCAAGGGGCGTTCAGAAAAGAGGGAGACCCAAGGAAATACAGAAGAACAATTATCCTAAAGGACTCAACTAGGGGTCTCATCCACATATTGGATCTAAAAACAGTGGGGTCATACCAGTTTAACTGTAGATCCTTTGTTCTGTCTTATTAGTCGTATTTGGCGCACAAAGAACATAGATAGATAGACAGACAGACAGACAGACAGACAGATAGATAGACAGATAGATAGATAGATAGACAGACAGACAGACAGACAGATAGATAGATAGATAGATAGATAGATAGATAGATAGATAGATAGATAGATAGATAGATAGATAGATAGATAGATAGATAGATAGATAGATAGATAGATAGATAGATAGATAGATAGATAGATAGATAGATAGATAGATAGATAGATAGATAGATAGATAGATAGATAGATAGATAGATAGATAGATAGATAGATAGATAGATAGATAGATAGATAGATAGATAGATAGATAGATAGATAGATAGATAGATAGATAGATAGATAGATAGATAGATAGATAGATAGATAGATAGATAGATAGATAGATAGATAGATAGATAGATAGATAGATAGATAGATAGATAGATAGATAGATAGATAGATAGATAGATAGATAGATAGATAGATAGATAGATAGATAGATAGATAGATAGATAGAAAAAAAGAAATAGGCAAGAGCAGACTGTCATACTGCGCCTAAAAACGAGAAACAACGGACTCCGCAGCCACTTGTATACACACTTTAGGATTGGCAACTCTAGTATGTGTACATGTGAACAACACTACAGACTGCGCAGCATATACTTCAAGACTTTCCAGTGTATGAGATACTGAGGCGGACATACTGGCCAACAGAAACAACACTGGAAGGGAAACTATATGGACCTATGTGTGAACTGCAGAAGACAGGTTCATTCAAGAGACAACTTTGCAGATGTAGACATACTCCAAGAGAACGAAAGAAGAAGAAGATAGATAGATGACTAAGATTGTTTGATCAGTATGTTTTGGCTAGTAAGATTTTAGTCTCCTCTCCCCCGATAGTGGACATATAAGCCTCGAGCCTACGGGAACTTTAGTTGAGCTGCTGACCTGGCCATGGTGGGGTTTGTAGGAATGAAAGAGTTCAATCCTAGCCTCATGAGCATTCGCTGTGGGGACATTGGCTATGGATAGAAGTGACATTTTGAATTTGATCAACGACCCCCATTTGAATGAAGACACGGCAGTCAATGAACCAGCAATGCACAGATTGCAAGGTTTTTAAATCATGAGTGGATCCAGAAGATAGGGCCGCCTGAAAGGACAAAGCAGTAGTGTGTACAACCAGCGTTATATGAACCATCAGTATCTATATTCTTCGCCGTATACTGAGAGAAACTGAGTACCTATGGGTCTCCGGGGAGTGAAAATAAGCCGATTAGTAACAGAACAGATAACGCCGATGTAAATGTTTTGTTTGTATTTCTATCTACTTTTCTGCAAGTGTTCTTAAACTGAATTATTCTTCTCCTGTTGTGTTGTTCTCTTGTAATCCAAATTGTTCTCAATGTACCTCATTGCCTACTCTCTGATTTTGAGCAATACTTTAACTCGTATGCAGCCCTGAAAAACACTTCAACCTAAGACTGTTGACATGTGCGCAGCAAATATTCTTTACAAATGATAAGGCGTCGCGTATTCCTGTGCTTAATACATCTCAACAACCCATCTGACGGATAAACTGTACGGTGACGAGAGGAACCGGAAACAGCCCGTCCAGTGTTTCCGGAAAATAAATTCTATTTTGTTAGAGCGAACGACGAAAAATAATTTCTTTTTTAATGTCATTTTGTGAATATCTTTCTTGAACACATTTTGTTCTGTTGTACATGCTATTATTTTGTTCACTGTAACATTCACCAAATGGGAACAATATTGGTTGGAGAAAGTTCATTGGATGTTCACTTTGCTGTATCATTTGAATGGTTCCTGTGTAAGCCAGGCGCCTGTCTTGGTGTGGAAAATTATTAATAAGGATGACGTTAAGTTGAAAACTAAGAGACTGAATTGTTTGAGAGGAAATGTGTATATGTGGCAGGGAAATGTATGCTTGCAAATTGTGAAAAAGATGGCGTTGATGTATGACATGCTTAATTGGACAGACAAGTGATGAGAGCAATTGTGATGTAACTGACATATGGACAGAAACGTACAAACAGTTTAATACAGATTAATGAAAGTTGAAATGTTGAAAAGATAGTATGTGATAGTAACCGGAAAAGATTGAATAGGTTTCGTAGTGAAGTGATGCAATATGGCAGACAGACCAGTTCAGAAAGACAGACTAATGAAACATAAAATGCAATATAGTGAAGAAAAGGCTGTAAAGATGCATGGTTTTATATGCATTTTTCTATCCAACTCCATATTGATACTTGACTTCCTTTTAAGGAAGACAACCAAATGAAGATCAAATGAAAGGACAGAATTACGAATACCGCCGTTTCTTAGCATCAATATTGCTGTATGGTGAGATGTAGAAAGGTAAACGCTCCCATGGTGGCCAAAAGATATGCTTCGAAGACACGCTTAAGGCTTCACAAAAGTATTTGGCATATTTCTCGACACATGGGAAGTGACTGTACAAGGCCGAACTCATTGTCTCACATCTCTTCGTGTATGTGCAATGTCGTACGAGCCATCAATAAAAGCAGCATTGGCGCACTATCTTCATACATATGCATTATCGTGCGAGACAACAATAAAAACAACATCTCAACATCGAAGACAGCCTAGAAAAGTATTTTAAATGGAGCCTTCATATTCTACCACCATCAAAGTAAGTCGTCAAGAGTACCCAACTCAAGTGTGAGTGGCATTAGTAACAACAACAATATCAGGCCTACATTCCATGCTAAAACTGCTCACGGTCTTTCAAGACCTGCTTTGGGCTCCGCAGTGATCTTCAAACCCATGGACTGGCCGAAAATATTCAATATTAATTAACAGAAAGACAGAAAGAGTGGTCTTCATCACCAGTGCTGAGTTAACAACAACAAAGTATGAGGTTGTTGTTGATTATTGTTGTTTCGAATGCCCACAATGAGTAAGTTTACTCTTTTGTTCGCCCTGAAAAAGACGTTAAGTGGCGGGTTGTAGTAGCCTTCCTCACATCCCGAGCATTTTGATCTTGCTTGTTTTTGGGGTGTTTTTTTTGTCAGCCCTTGACCTGAATTACTCAGGGACAGAATAGGAGAGGAGAAACAAAGACGCGTCCGGAAAAGAAATTCCTCAAGGCTGTTTGCTATGCTTGGCTTCATCTGCGTGGCGCTCACTACTACTTGTTTCACGACGATCTGCATCTTGACAGCCAGACTGCCTTGAAAACAACATTTTTCCAGGGAACGCTACATGGAAGAGAGATTGTGGTTTTGGTCAGTGTATTGACCCTGACTCGACATCCTAGTCAGTATTTTGTGCCTGACTGGAATATCGTATCAGTTCCCCGAAGTATAAGGTAAACCAACATAATCAATTTTCTTGTTAGTAATTGACTGATATGGGACTGATACATCAACGTATTGGATAATCGATTGATACAATAGTTTTTAAACAAATATATAGTAAATGTATGGTACATGAAAAAAGGGAAATCAGCTTATTAAGTAAATGACGTACATCCTGCATGTAAATCTGATTTTTTAGTTGACGACTGACATACAACTGTTAAATCATGGTATTATGACATATAAGACATGCGACTTGAAAAATGGTCGAGTGGGTAAATGGCTAAAAATGGCTTGGTAAATACGCCTTTTGTGTAAATGAAATGCAAATAGAAGATAGCAATCAATGTCACTCTTGAATGATTGATTAATTGATTTACTGTCATTCTTGTTCCCTACCATATTTACATTTTCACTGTACTGACACTTTGCTTTGAATTACTGATAATGATGGGTAAACATGATAAATCAATTTTTGAATGTTGCTTCTTTGTATTTGTAATAGCTTTACAGTGTGGTGAGTTTTATGTTTCATGTGCAATTCTTAACTGGTTTTAAACAAACAGCATATGCATGGCAGAGCGGATAAGGTTCATTCCTTTCCCAACCGCAACTAACGTTGTACATCTTCTCGGGGCACGCCACTGCAGTATAGCCAAATGTTAACGGGTAGCCTACTTTGTATGGTCTATAAATGCAAAACAACGATGAATAAAACAAATAAGCGAATCTCATAAAAGATTCAGGGAAGTCTTTAAAACGCCATTACTATGCTGTGAGCATAAACTGAGAATCCCTGTATGTCAGTGTGCAATTAAAACAATATGATACATTTTATTCTTAGGATTGTAAAGTAAATTAAAGATCCAGTTCACACACCGGGAAAATTATGTTAGGTTCATATCAGTTTTACATACCGCATACTTAGGGTGATTTGGGCAGCTTCACTCCTGCCTCCTTCACTTCCAAGACGAATTCTGGCACCCAATGTTTGAGGTTGGGTTGACCCAGAGATCCGATTTGCGATGTAGAAAATATTCCGCACCAACTGAGAACCGAACCGAGACAACTCGGCTGGGAAAGACAGTGCACTAACCACTGCTCATAACCTCGGTTCCTAATGCTTAATAGATGCATTAGTAAAAAATATATTAAATGCAATCATCATATTCTTGTCGGCCCAAATAGTGAAATATGGATACAACAGTCATCATCTTCATGTAGCAAGTCCTTGATAGATCGTCGCTCTCATCACATCCGTTCGATAGGAATATCGATCAACAGTCAGTCTACTCACCTGCTCCATGTTCATGATAGGAATATCGATCCACAGTCAGTCTACTTACCTGCTCCATGTTCATGTTTAGGGTGTCCTTGATGTCTCGATCAACAGTCAGTCTACTCACCTGCTCCATGTTCATGTTTAGGGTGTCCTTAATGTCTCGATCAACAGTCAGTCTACTCACCTGCTCCATGTTCATGTTTAGGTTGTCCTTGATGTCTCGATCAACAGTCAGTCTACTCACCCGCTCCATGTTCATGTTTAGGTTGTCCTTGATGTCTCGATCAACAGTCAGTCTACTCACCCGCTCCATGTTCATGTTTAGGGTGTCCTTGATGTCTTGTGTCCATCTACGTCTTAGTCGACTTCTACCTAGTCTTCCCGGAACAATGCCCTCCAAAACTCCTTTCTCCAGACCGTCGTGACGATAGATGTGGCCGAAAAAACATGTTTCCGAGACACAAGCCAGTTCTCTTCGACACTCTGAACTTGCAGGATGGCTTTATTTTTTATTTTCTTTACCCAAGGTATTATTAGGAATCTTCTGAAGCATTTTGTCTCGAAAGCCCCGATCTTCTTTCTTAATAGTGTGATGGCCTATTTCTCGCATCCGTACATTGCCACCGGTAATATGCATGTTCTGAAGATCTTCACTTTTAATTCTTTGTTAGTATTGTGCCACACATTTTGAATAGTATTCAGTTTCTGCTTTGCTATGGACAATCGTCTCCTGCATTTCATTTATTCTAACCATAAACTAAAGATAGGTGGCACTGACGAATGCACCTGTGGTACAGGGAAAATGACCGCTGAACATCTGCTGCAAAATTGCCCGACATACTAGGACAAGAGAAAGCACATGTGGACATCACCAGTGGCAACACTAGACAAGCGCTATGGCAGTGTTGACAGCCTCAGGATGACAGCTGCTTTCTTCGAACAAATTCAAGTTGACGTCTGACAGCGTACGAAGAAGAAGAAGATTTATTCTAACCAGCTTTTAAGGTAGCCTAAATCCAGTACTTTTCAATACGGTTTCAATTAAAATTATTATTTTACATGTTGAGGTTGCCAGCCCCATGCACAACTTTCTTTAGTCACCTCTACCAACTGTCTGGTAAGGAAAGAGTAGCTCTATTTGGTTTGCCACAGGAACCATTCGGAAATGGTTACTCTATATCAAATTCATCAAGATTACAAAGATAATTATTCTTAGACAAGGATTTAACCATCTAATGAGGACCGATATTTTTAGATGTCAATAGAAAAAAACCTTAACAAATTAAAAACTCTTTTATCATACAACTTAAATGGAAAAAAATCAGCCGTATGCCGCATTCGAATCATCGACCTAACGATTTATAAAATAATCAACTACCATGCAAATAGTTCTGGGTTTGCTGAACTGAATAAGCTTAGTGTAAATTGTGAAAGTGCGTTGATTTTGGTTCAATGCTCGAGCGACGTCAAAAGATCATGTGACGTCAGTCAGCAGATTAAATGTGACATGTTAATTCTGCTGGATTTGGGAAGGTAAAGTTATAGCTTTATTTATTTGTGGAGAAAACTTTATTATATTTCAAGCTGAAATTGGATGTGTCCGACCGAAAGGTGCAAATATTACAGGAAAGGTGAGGACTACGACACAACGCATTCCGTTCTCTGGGTTTGGTAGCGGAATATTGAGAACGAACGAAGAAGAAGAAGAAGAAGAAGAAGAAGAAGAAGAAGAAGAACAAGAACAAGAAAAATAAGAAGAAGAAGAAGAAGAAGATGATGATATTTGAAAATATGTTAAAGCCTAACCTCTATTTAATACTAAATTTTGTTAGAGATGTCAATGTGACATTGTTGTCTGCAATGAACATATTTGGTTTCAAACATCGTCTCCCTGGCCGAAGTCTTTCTGGTCGTAACGTGGATTTCATTTTATTCCTGGCACCTGAGGTGACTTGAGTCCTACCTTTTATTCCTGGCACCTGAGATGACTTGAGTCCTACCTTTTATTCTTGGCACATGAGGTGACTTGAGTCCTACCTTTTATTTACTGTTGACCTTGAGTTCCGTTGCAGCTGCGATTTATTTGTATGTAGTCTCATAACAGGCGCTGCCGTCTGCGATAAAGTGTTAGGCACTTTATTGTACGAGGTCTAAGCGTTTTCTGAGGTGTAATGACCTGCTCCCTATCTTGACGCCTTTCCTTTCCTAACAGAAAGCTAGGTACTCGTGGAAAGCTAATTAGATCAGCTCGTCCATGGTAGGATTTGAACCCAGTCCCTTTGTCCCCAGATAACACACGGTCTAACTACTATGCCACTCATACGCTCCACTGACAGGTCAGTCAAATTTATGAAACATCATTTGATGGTTTAATTTTTTGCTAATGAGATCAACTGATAAAAGTGTATTTGAAAGTTTGTTTGTCTTACCTAGTTTAATTGCAAACTTTAAGATGGTGTGTTACGGCTATTTATTTCACACCAACTTTATATTTATATTTCAATGAATGTCCATATAAACTAATAAGGTTATTTTCTGTTTCTGTTTGTTAATGCATGTGTAAATTAAATATGTTTTGACTCTGTTTCGGCTTCGACTTTGTGTGAAAATGATTCACAAATATGCTATCAAGTATTAGTGTGCAGACATGGATATCGTATAATAATAGGATGCATTCATTGCATTGGGCAACTTATTGAACTTAAAGGAATGTATGTCCTCATCGAAATTACGAATCTTCAACCCCAATTTCAAACCGTCGTCTTGAATGGTTCTGTAATTGGGCTACAACAAAGACTTTTACGGGAAAACTTCAATCAACAGATGGATGTATATGCGAAATAATGATGATGATGAGGATGATGAGGTTGAAAACGATGTTGATGAGGATGTCGATGATAATGCTGATGCTGATTATTATGATAACGGTGATGATGATGATTATGTTGTTGATGATGATGATAATGATGATGAAAATCATAATGTTAATGATGATGATGATGTTGATAATGATGATGATGATAATGATAATGTTGATTATGATGATAATGCTGATGATTATGATAATGTTTATGGTGATATTAGTGCTGAGGATAAAGTTGGTGATGATAAAGTTGGTGATGATAAAGTTGGTGATGATAATGTTCATGATGATAATATTGATGATGATAATCTTGGTGATGATAATGTTGAGGATAATCTTGGTGATGATAATGTTGGTGATGATAATGTTGATGATGATAATGTTGATGATGATAATGTTGATGATGATAATCTTGGTGATGATAATGTTGATGATGACAATGTTGGTGATGATAATGTTGATGATGACAATGTTGGTGATGATAATGTTGATGATGACAATGTTGATGATGACAATGTTGGTGATGATAATGTTGGTGATGATAATGTTGTTGATGATAACGCTGATCATGATTATGGTTGATAATGACGATGATTATGATAATGATAATGTTGGCAATGTTAATGATGAACAGGATAATGACGATTATTATGATGATAATGAAGATGACGATGATGATAACTATGATGATGGTGATGCAGATATAATAACGTTATCTGTGAACTGGTAACTCTTGACAGCCCAATGTTTCCCGGGACAAAATCACACGTTTTCATCAGCTGTTGTGGTGTTCTATAGAGTGTGTTGTGTATGGTGGAGTATGCTAGGAGCTGATGGTTTCGCAGTTAACTTTGAGCACAGAGTCAGGAGGTAATCGACTGATTCCTCAAAATGCTGAAAGTATCTGGAATTTTGTTCACGAATTATGTTTATTCACTTGTTTGTTGAGAGGGACATGGCTTGTTTTCAATTTGAAAATCAGACTTTGGTTTCTTCTTTTCAATTTATTGGCTAATTCCTGTGTATCTGGTTTTGCTTAGTGTTTAAATCTACTCGGCATGTCTGGAACTTAGCCATTCCTGTCTATAGTTGCTTCCCGGGATATGCCTGTCAGTCTGTAGTTGGAAACTATGTAGTGAATGTGGTAGTGCTGCTAAGGAAACTATGTAGTGAATTTGGTAGTGCTGCTAAGGAAACTATGTAGTGAATTTGGTAGTGCTGCTAAGGAAACTATGTAGTGAATTTGGTAGTGCTGCTAAGGAAACTATGTAGTGAATTTGGTAGTGCTGCTAAGGAAACTATGTAGTGAATTTGGTAGTGCTGCTAAGCATCTCACCAGTTCATCAACCTTCTCATTGTCTGGGACTCTGTCATGGCTAGGCCTCCACTGGAGCACCACCTCCGCTTCGTTCAGTTCAGTTCATCCCGTAACCCATCAGGTCGTTGGGGCACACACGAAGACACTCCCAAAATCCCACGCCATCCCTCTCTGTCTGTCGCCGCCTGACGTATCTCACCGGGACGAAGGTCTGACCACTCAATGATGTTGTCCACCCATCTCTTCCTTGGACGTCCTCGCCCTCTCTGTCCCGGTACGGAACCAAAGAGTATCGAGTTGGTAATTCCGTTGGACCTCGCGACGTGCCCGCACCAGGTCATCTTTCGTCTTATGATAGCTGTTAACAGATCTTCAAAAGGACCAATAGCGTCTTCAACTCTCTGACGTATTACTACGTTCGTGACACGATCTTTATATGTAACATTTAGGAGTTTTCTATAGCACCTCATTTCCATTGCATGTATTCTGCCCTGGATATCTGCTGTGATGGTCCAGGTCTCGTAAGAGCTACTAAATACTGAAGAAAGAAACAGAGCACAGGTATCACCATATTAATCACTACAAAGCTAGAACAGGATATAACCACATCAAAGATACACATCGCTGTACAAGCGGCATCATCACATAACTCACCAGGTTTAAATGCAATTCCCAAACTGAACAAACCAAGACAACAAAAGATGTAGGGATTACCCGACTACACAGACTGTCTAGTCTAGTGTCGATTAAACAAGAAACACCAGAAGACTAGAGAAGTGCAACAATACACCCATATGGAAAAATAATTGCAGAAAAGAAGACTGTACAAAATATCATTACTTTGCCATTATGGAAAGATAATATGTAAAATACTGGAGAAAATACTACGCACGATTATTAAACTGCAGCTTATCGAAGCCCAAATGAAATTAATGAAAGGGATCAAGATGCTGAGCAGCGCAAGAGCTGTAGATGTCAGCGACCCATAGCTGAATCCAAGAGTCAGAGCTGCCAAGACCCCTCTACACTACCACGCGGTGATCCTGGATAACAGGCTGCAACAGAGCAGACTGGCTAAGGCGAAGAAATCGAAGAGGGAATACTAAGCCGGTGCTCAAAAAATGATTGCTGAAGTCGGATGTGTTGGACCGAAAGGTGCAAAGATAGCAAACAAACTGTAAACTACGACAATACGCATTCCGTTCTCTGCGCTATATTCTGCTACTTAAGCCCTTTTCAGAGTTTGTTTTTTTAACGGGAGATTGAGAGCGAACAATGCCAAGCCAAGCCAAATTAAGGAAAAATAGATCTGGTACAAATGCAAATGCAATCTGGTACCTGCAAGTTCCAAACGATCCTTGGTCTCAGGGGAGGTGATATTCAGCCCTTACTCCTGAGACCGGAGACCTACAATTCACTTAGATTGAATGTAGATATGTTATTTGTTCTACAAGGATAACAATTATTCCGCTTTCCTTTTCCAATATATTATAAACGCAATTAACGCTATCGTACGTTTATCGTCAGTCCATTTTTGAATTACTCCTCGTTATAGCCAACAGAAGGTACAATCTTACAAAAATCACTGCTGACAAAGCTATTTATGCTGCTCAATTTCGGCTATACAACAGGGATAATGTAATTACAGTGCAGATCAAAATATATAGACACACGCGTACACAAACATGCAAATACGGATACACACACGAGTTTGTACGTATACACTTTTTTAATTTTCGCGTGAATTATTGTAGCTCACCATTGTCATGCCTGCTTTGTCCGATCTCTTGTGCGTCAATGGTGTTGTGTCATCAGCATTGAGGACAGGAGATGGGTTATTTTATTGGGTGCCTTAGACTGCCTTCGGTGAATCATAGAACGGCTTTAAGTCATATGTATCTGCATTTTTATGAATATCATCAGCTTTGCTGTTGATGCATACGTCTAGCATATTTGTATACTGAGTCTGGACTATTCTTTGAATATTGCTGAAAGCTTCATTTGTTTATGTTGAAGAAGGAACTCTCTGGTGATAATTATACAGGGGGTATTTATCTGCGTGGTTGGTCTTGGTACCTTCATTGTTATAGTCAAGCCAGTCGGGGTTCTTGTGTGTGATATGGTCAGGCTGTCTTCTTCAATGTGGCCCATTTCTATTTTACCGTAGACTAACAGAACTGTTCATCGCTTAACCGAATGTCTAGATCACTTGAAGAAAACTCTCTACTACTGATCTGTTCTACATTTTTTAGATGTTAATCCTTTTCCTATATCGCGGCGTCGCATGAGCTGTTAAGTTGAGGTTACATTTTGACACAATCAACCTGTGGTCAGTCCAGCATTTGACACCATACATAACCTTTGTCTCCTGCACATCACGTATGCCGCTCGTGCTGGTGATAACAAAGTCGATAATGTGTCACTGATTAAAACGAAGGTGCCTCCATGATGTCTTTTGACGGGTGAGCAGGCGTATAATTGTGTTTTGTGATAGAGAGACCGTGTAGGGTACATGTGCTCAGCAAGCAGAGTCTTTTCTGCTGCATTTCCTCAAGCAATTTATGGCAATTTATACCCTCCACTCCAAGTCCAATGGTCTGTCCCCGAATGCATTGAAGTCGCCAAGGATGATGTTTTTTTCGAATTTTGAAACTAATAAGATGAAAGAGTTCGGTTCCTCATATAATTTCTCATTACCATCTTCTGAATTTCTCATTGCAGGAGCATAAGCCCTGATCGGAATAGCAGTCTACTTGTTCCTCATTGGCTTTTGTAGACACAAATCGGTAATGATGCATTTTATGGGTTTGACAAACTGGAGAATGGGGTGAGATCTAACGGTGAATCCATCATTAGTATTTTATGTGGTTGTGTCCCTTATTTCATTACTGGAGTATCTATACTTCGTGCAATGTTAGAGAGGGTGCCATGGAAGTATATGTCAGTTTTAAATATTTAACCTCTCCTATAATCCCTGTATTGTACATCTTGCGTATATAGTTCGTTCGGAAACATATACACTGAAGTTTAATCTATTTTTTTTTCAAGAAACCATTAACTAACTCACACGATATTTTAACCGTAACTTGTGTTTGCCATGCCATTTAGATATTGTTAATTAAAGCGGTTGGTGTATTTGATATTTTTCTAAGAAAAAAATATCTGGTTCTTCCAAAACATACTATGTGTATTTGGATAAACAGAAAATATGTGTGAGTCAAAGGCGTATCTTCACTTGTTTATGTAGTTTTCTTTCAAGTTCAGGTGGCTAATGAACACGCGGGAGACTTATTACCAGAGTGAATGGCAGAGTGTGAAGTGCCATAAGTTGGAAAGTATTCTACATTAGAGGAGTTAGACTGCACTGTTAGCCGTCTCTTAGGACAGGATCTTAGAGTGGCAGTGATCCTATTCTCATCTCTCTCATGCAAGAAACATCATTGAACCCACTCAGATCAATGTTTGACCCTTTAGATGTGAGACCTTATAGTGTAGTGGCGGTCCTATCTATTCTCGTCTATCGTGTAAAATATCAAGTCCTAAATACAGAACCATATAAACAAAACGGTACTAATTTGTTCACAAAATACTTTGCATGTACTTATTTTCCCTTACATTTTACTACGAGTAGTTCACAGCTATTGTGCTTGTCCGTGGAACCTCAGGTGTTAAGGTAAGAAAGGCACAAGGTGTGTGTGCGGTGGTCTACAATTAACAAAAATTGGAAAACGTTTTATCGAAACAACCTCCCGGTCATTTCTATAGCTAACTAAAGTGCGTTGTGCATGGAGCTAGAGCGTCTTCGTCGTGTATAATTATTGCTACAAAAATCACCACTGCAAGTGCTGGTATATAGGTTTCATGTAAGTGGTAGTCCTATCTTTAACAAGGTGCGAGAAGACGTAATGAAATGAATGAACCTTCCAAACATGCCTTAAGGATGCCTAGAGAGGGCTCTACATGGATCGTAGCAATCTCATCAAGTAAAATATATACCTACAAGAACCGTTGAATCAAGAACACACCAGCTGATGAGGCGCAGGATTTACATCAGTAGACCAACATTCAATGATGGCTCAATTCTTAACAATGAGCAAATTAGCGATAAGAGAAATAAAAATAGTTGCACACAAGTGAAACAGGTGATAATTGCACAATATCTTTCTTGTCATCTTGTGTACGACCTTGAGTGCATTTACTTACTCTGTACCCTGGAGACTTCCAGCCCCTACCAGGGTTCATGTCTACGGTAGGAATCAGCAGATTTTATCCAATATTATCATCTAGTGCCCAGAGCGTATTGTTCACTGCAGCTACTTAACGAACACCATCAACAACTCTATAAAAATATGGCAGTTCTACCAGTATTGTGGGGGAGCTTTCCAATGTTACTAACGTTTATTAATGCATTTATATTGCATACGTATCGATCTGGTTCTCAGAGTGATTTATTTTCAGGAATAGATTAAGTAAGCTGTCGCAGCTGATAGAATTCTTATCCGAAGCTAGTCCAGAAAATGTCATTTCGGTTCAGTGAGGTGTTGCAATCGAGTAATAAGATTAGAGTTTTTGTACTATTTCATCAATTCGCTTCGTTTCCTATAAAGGTTATGATTTCATAACTGGTCGACTTTGGGATTAGATTGATCATGTCCTGGACACAGAATATTCTTCTTCTTCTTCGTTCTCAATCTCCAGTTACCGAGCTCTGTAAAGGGCTTTACAAGTAACAGGATGTAGCAGGAATGCGTTATGTCGTAGTTTACAGCTTGACTGCGATATTTGCACATTTTGGTGCGACACATCCGACTTCAGCATAGCATTTTTAGGTACCCAGTTAGCCTTCCAGCTTCGATCCTTGTCTGCTCTGTTGCATCCTGTTATCCTGGATCACTGCGTGGAGGTGTAGAAGGGTTTGGCAACTCTGTTTAGCTGACCCTGACACTATCACTTAGCTATGGGTCTCTGTCCAATGTAGAGCATATATCGTGACCAAAAAAAAAAAATATAATAGCATTACCAGAACAACACATACAAAACATCGCTTAATTTAACAAAACTAAGTCAACTCATCTTTTAAAAGTGTTTTGGAATCTCTATAAAAATGACCAAAAAATGTCAATGTTAATATTTAACCCAGCAACAAAACAAAACAACATGTAATGACAAACGAACAAGATAAATTAACAACTACTTCGGAGCATTTGAGTAGCATTGAGTGCTAGCTTCTCATTGCAAAAGTGCTAAGTTCAATCCCCAGTCTTTAAGCCCACCAGTTTACTGAGCATTAAATGAAAATATGAATTACAGATATTGAATGCAAGACAGTGAGAAAGATAGTTGGTCATCTAACCTCAACCGAAAATGTCATAGATCTAGTACAATGAAGTCTCCAACCGCATCCTCGACGGCAATGCATGTAATACATCACATTTACCTTTAGTAAAACGTCCGCTCTCTCTCTCTCTCACACACACACACTCTCTCTCTCTCCCCCTCTATCTATCTATCTATTACATTCATTGGTACATGATAGAAGCATAACCCCCTTTGTTTAGGCACACTCGCAAGCAGATGTCATAATTATTGTGTACAACCCGTTCAATATGGCGCGTTGTTTCCTAGTCGCGTCTTGCTTCCATGAGAAGAGTTGGGTTCCGTTCTCTCCTCTTCTGCTTCGTTAAGAATTCATGCAATTGCACTACCAACATGAAAAAGAAAGGAGAGACACTACCCTAAGCTTCATAACGAAAAGCTACCCAAGCATGGACTGGACCCATGCATACACCGACGGTTCTGTAACAAACACTACACAGAACGGAGGGGCAGGAGCATTCCTGAACCTACCAAATGGCAGAAAAATAACACTGTCATTCGCTACTGGTAAGTACACAAGCAATTTCAGAGCAGAGGCAGAGGCACTGAGGGCGGCAGTGGAAGAAATGGTAACACACAGTGAAAATGAGATCCATATAGTCCTGCTGACAGATGCTCTCGAAGTAGTCACAGCGCTAAAAAGCCAGAAAAACACTGAGCTTAATGACTTAAGAGCAGCACTCTGCAAACTGTGCCAGCAGTCCGCACCAAAAAGGGTAGTGGTCAGTGGGTTCCGTCACACTGCAACATCCAAGGCAACGAGGAGGCAGACAGACTGGCAAAAGAAGGTGCAAGTCTACCACAAACAGATACCAGTATGACGTACGAAGAGTCAAAACGGCTTATCAAAGCCAGGTACATGTCCAAATGGGAAACCGAACATACTGGTTACACCAAAAACGATGCCTATTACCAGTTGAACCGAAGAGAGCAGGTCGTTGTCTTCAGACTTCGCACTGGCCACAACAGACTGAGGTACCACCTTTTCAACAAATTGAAGATAGGGTGTACCGACGAATGCCCGTGCGGTACTGGTAAAATGACCACTGAACATCTGCTGCAGAACTGCCCGACATACGAGGAGCAGAGAGAGCAGATGTGGCCATTGCCAGTGGAACTGCAAGACAAGCTCTATGGTAGTGGCGAGAGTCTCAGGATGACCGCCGCTTTTTTCGAGAAAATAATGGTTACTGTCTGACTGTGTACGCAGAAGAAGAAGAAGAAGCACTACCAACAGACGCATCGGTGTTAAGTCTCTTTCAGTAAATGGCGGAGAAGTGCAGTTACTGAGAGTACGTCTGGTTGTACACATTTTTAATCTTCTCATTTTAAACTCCCGCAATTTCTGAATTAGCAACTGATAGATTGCAGTCTTCATCCAACAGAGGGTCGTAGATTCATTTTAGTGTGTTTCCTATGTCTGCATATATATATATCCATATCCATATCATCATCATCATCATCAACAAGTTACGTCTCCGCATCGGAGGTTGACGGTAATGGATCTCCAGCTGTCTCTGCCCTGTACCAGGTTGGTACACTCAGTCAAACTCTGTCCCTCCCGACCACATCTTGATGATGTCTGTCCATCTGTGCCTCTGCCGCCCTCTGGTCATCATTCCTTCTACTCATCCATCCAATATAACATTCAGCAGACTGTCATGTCGCTACACATGACCAAAATACTTAATTTTTCTGCTTTTTTTTTTTTCAGAAGTATCCACGCACGCCCCTGACGATGTGATTCCTCCGTACCTGCTTTCCACTCATGTCGAAACAAGATCAGAATCATCACCGGAGATGTCTGGAGTGTGATACGATGCATTTAGCAAATATTAATATTGCTATATGACATTCTCTCGTTCCATGTCTTCCCCTTATTCTTCCAGTTTGTTCGCTCTATGTGTTATAGTACACATCCAAGACTGCATTGCGTTTAGGGAATCCTGATTTTAGACATTTGCAATACGGTTTCAGAGCAATTATTTTTTACACAATGAGGTTGCCAGCCCTATATAGATTACGCTTGTGTGCGCCCAGAAACGGATGATAAGTGGCGGGTTGCAGTAGCTTTCCTCACATTCCGAGCGTGCTGATGAAGAACGACCGGGTTCCTCCAGAAGGTTGTGCTATGCTTGGCTTCATCTGCGGGTCACTCACAGCTACGGGGATCACGTCGATCCCTCTCCTCGTTAGCCAGGCTGCCGTGAAAACAGCTAGTTTCCATGTAGGGCTACTAGGACGCCGAGGTGAGAGGATCTTGGCCAGTATGTTTTGCCTGACCCTGACTAACATGTCTGATCAGTATATTTTGACTGACCAGTTATTAGACTTCCTCCCCCTATGTAAGGAAGTAAACATATGTCTTATTCTATTGCGTTTTGTTGGGATCAACGTTAACAATATGTTGATAACTGCTTTATAAACGGGTTTGTTTCGCCCATTGGTAGCGAATATTATGCTGATCTACCTATTCTTGTAAATGAAATATATACTCATTTGACACGTTTACAGGAAGCCTGTATCCGAGCATATTCAGTGACAGTTTCAATAGCAACGGTTTTATTGTGTGAGGATACAAACCAGTGTTTTCATGCGAAACCGTGTATCCGTCAGCGGATTGTTTAGAACCCTTCCGAATTGTGTCCATTTTACAGTTTGAAGGCGTTAGTCTCATCTCGTTCTGTCCCCCCTGATGACGTCGTCTGGACTTTATGTAGAGGCCAAATGTTGACTCATTGAGCCTGAGGTTTTTCTAACATTCCACATCACACAACACTCCACACCACACAACACTCCTCACCACACAACACTCCACACAACACTCCACCCCACACAACACTCCACGCCACACCCCACACCACACAACACTCCACACAACACCACAATCCACACCACACAACACTCCACTCTACACCACACTCCACACCACACAACACTCAACTCTACACCACACTCCACACAACACCACACTCCACACAACACCACACTCCACATCACACAACACCGCACTCCACATCACACAACACTCCACTCCACTCTACACCACACTCCACTCTACACCACACTCCACTCTACACCACACTCCACACCACACAACACTCCACTCTACACCACACAACACCACACTCCACCCGACAACACTCCACTCCACACAACACTCCCCACCACACCACACAACACCACACCACACAACACTCCGCTCTACACCACACTCCACACAACACAACACTTCACACTCCATAACATTCCACTCCACTCTACACCACACTCCACACAACACCACACTCCACACCACACAACACACCTTACAAAAATCTACACCACACAACACTCCACACCACACTCCACTCCACACAACACTCAACTCCACATCCTACAACACTCCACACAACACAACATTCCACTCCACATGCTACAACACTCTACACAACACAACACTCCCCACCACACAACATTCCACTCCACATCCTACAACACTCTACACAACACAACACAACACTCCACATCCTACAACACTCCATACAACACTCCACTCCTTACCAAACAACCCTCCACACCACACAACATTCCACTCCACATCCTACAACACTCTACACAACACAATACTCCGCACCACACAACATCCTACAACACTCCACACCACACAACACTCCACTCCACACCCCACACATATTCTTTGTCACCAACACATCCAGTTTTTCTTTCCTTCTGGTGCAAACATAGTCAATATGTTGTCCCTGCTAAGATAGGGAATGACTCCACGACGTCTTGCTCCGTTTGAACAGTCGTAACTTCGTACTGCTGAGTTGCACATATGCTCAACAGTAGAAGCCATAGCCTTTGCACATTCCAGTGATATGTACCCAAAGTACTACTTTCCATGACTGTTTGTTGGTCCTTACAATGGCACTGAACTCAACAAGTGTAATGAGCTTATATGACTTTAGAACCGACAAGATGACGGAGTGTAGCTTTTCCTGGATTTCCTCAGCGTTAGTCATTGTCGAGGCACATACAATGACCAGTGCAACACTCTTCCGATGTTACGAAGTCATTAGTCTGTCAGTGATACCCTGTTAAGGCCTAGCAAGCTCGAGAACTAGATGCGACATGATGGCGAATCTGACACAAGTCTTACGCCTTGATATGCTGTCACGCCCGCTCCAGAAAACCGTGTAGTCGAACATAACTTATGTAATCGAACCCAATTCTTATCTCATTAAAAGAAACCTCATTAACCTAGTAACGTGCCAATTCTATAGCCACTAATGCCGTCCTCCTTTAGGGCCTATCGGGCTTGGCGCTGTCCTGTAATGTGAGCACGTTCCAAGTGTCGAATGTAAGAGCCTTCATTCGGTATCTGTCGCTGGACCAATCGGTGATCAGGGTTGCATGGCACATAATAGTTTGGGCACCTTTGTAGTTGGTGTGGTACATGTTATGTGAAAACAGACAGGACTGTCACCTGTTGCTTATACAAGTCACGTTGATTTAAGGCTTGGTATCACCACTTGACCACGTGATCAGATTGATGGTCGCTGGCCACGTATTAAAGACAAACAAGCTGTTGAAGTGGTGTCTTTGTGCGTATATAATAGTCACACGTGTGGGTGTGTGTGTGCAAGTGTGTGTGTGTGTGTGAGTGTGTAAAATTGAGTATATGTGTGAGTGTACAAGTGTGTATGTGTGTGTAAAATTGAGTATATGTGCGTGTGTACAAGTATGTGTGTGTGTGTAAAATAAAGTATATCTGCGCGTGTGTGTGTGTGTACAATTTAGTATATGTGCGTGTGTATATGTGGGCAAGTGTGTCTGTATGTGTGTATAAAATAGAGTATATGTGCGTGTGTGCAAGTATGTGTGTGCAAGTTCAGGTCTGTGCTGTACAGATGCAATCTTCACGCTCAGACAACTAGCGGAGAAAACAATAGGGTTTGATCAGACACTACACGTTGCCTTCGTGGACCAAGAGAAGGCATTCGATCGAGTCAATAAATACCAACTGCGGACAACATTAGAACGTTATAGAGTAAATAAACATTTGACCAGTATATGTAGAAGTCTTTATGTGAATAGCCAATGTACATAAGAACAAATTCAGGACACTCCGAAAAGTTTCAAATTATGACGGGTGTACATCAAGGTTGTGTTTAGCATATATATAGATACAATATGTACAAGAGAAAGCCAACACTAAGTATGGAAACAACTTCAGTGATCACTTAAATGAACTTCTCTCTGATGATGACCAAGCAATAATAGCAGCGTCAGAAAACCAACTGTAGGAACATATCAACAACCTTAATGAGGCCTGTACGGATTAAGGTATGAAAAAATCAACATAGAGAAAATCTAGTTAAGGCGATTGCAAGACAAGGAACAAACACAAATATATTTATACAAAATCAACAAGTAAAACAGGTAAAAAATTTCACGTACTTGAGTAATATAAACAGACACTGAAATACAACACAGATGTAATAAAGCAAGTGAAATAATTGGACAAATGTCCCCGATATTACAATGTAAACATGTGACAATGACTTTAAAAAAAACGCTTTACAACACGATATTCCTACCCACATTGTGCTATCAGTGTCAATATTTGACATTGACGAGCAAAGATGAAAGAAACTTTGTAACAACAGAGATGAAATGCCTACGCAGAATGCTTGGAGTAACAATAATGGATAGAACCAGAAACGAATATATTAGGAAACAAGAAGGTACAACACCAGTGCTAGACCTCATCAAAAGACAGCAAACCAAATGGTTCAGCCACGTAACACATCAAACATCAGATAGTACCCCTCAGAAAGCAATGATACACAGATACAATGGATACAAAGCCAAATGCTGACCACGCAAACGATGGATAGCAGAAATAACAGAAGCAGTAAAGCTCCTCGTGTACGAAGCACATACCAGGGTTCGGTCAAGAAACCTCTTCATAACCTGCCGCCAAAAGGCACAAACAGGACAAAAGAAAAAAGGAGAAGAAAGGAAATGCATGAGTGAGTAATTGCGTGGGCGCCCAAAAGTATGTGTATGTGAGCATGCATTTGTGAGTGTATCTGCGTGTGGTTTTTGTTCTGTTTTTAATAGAGTTTATTTTGTTGGCAACCCAAGCAGACAATTTGTTACAGACTTGAACAAGATGTCGAGGAAGAGTCGAGTTTATCAACATAATTCGGTCTCAAAGTCAACAACTACATTGTCAATTATGCACAGCTGATATCTCAGTTACACTATAACAATATTTTTGAATCATACACACAATGTTGTAAATAGTTCGACGATATATGAATAAAATGGTAAATTAAAAACTTAGAAAGTAAGTTTGGAAAGGAATAAATAAAGACAGAATAAAAGAATGCGCAAAATAAAGAAATACAGAAAGTGGTAAAGAAGAAAGAAAGAAGATATTAATAATTAAAACAAAATTAAAGGAAGTAAACAAGAAATTTAAAAGTATTAAGTAAAAGAGATACAACACATTTAGCAGCATGCAGTAAAAGAGATACAAGAAATTTAGAATTATGAAGTAAAAAAGGCTTAACAAATTTAGAATTATGAATTAAAAGATTTAGAAGTATGAAGAAAAAGAGATGTTCAAAATATGTAAGTATAAAGTAAGAGTTATATAGAATTTTATAAGTACGAAATAAGAGAAAAACCACACATTTAGAAGCGTGGAGTAAAAGATATCAAGAAAATGTAAAAGTATGAAGTAAAAGAAAACTAGAGGTTTAGAAGTATGAAGTAAAGGAAATTCAAGAAATTCTAAAACAAATGAATGACAGAGAGAAATAAAAAAAAAAAAACGAAGAAAAGAATTGACGGAAACAATGAATAGGATGAATGTAACGATAATGTGATAAAGGAATCTGTCACAAATGTAGACGCATTCTTCTTCCTTTACTTTCGCCTCAACTGTAGTCCCCTGTCCATTTCTTCGAAGCCTTGCATTTCATGATAATTAGAGAAAGACAACACCTTACAGGAGAGGATGGATAGCATCAAGTGATGGACACGGGAATGGCTTGTTAGATTGCAGCATCCTAGTAAGAGATTATACCTATTGCTGCAGACATTCGTTGCAGAGATTGTATCTGATATGTTCCTCATTTCAGAACACCTGACAGAGTTCTCTGTTAATCCTATTTTTTATCTTAAAAGTTGCGTGAATGAAAGAAGTCAGGGACAGGCGCAACATACTGATCAAGGTCCCTTCTCGTGGCCACACCATGCAACTAGAAAAAGGATGTGTTACAGCTGCCTGGCCGACAAGGTGAAAATTGTGGTCCCCGGAGTGTATAGACGACTAATAAGTCGTTGTATTGCACTACAGCGATGATGACCCAGGTCGCCTTCAGTGTGTTTCGGGATGTAATAAGACACTACAAGTAGAAAAAAATTGGTTAAATTTGAAACCAGCAAACAAAAATAACAATCTAAAATGTATTAATAACTATCCCTAGTATACATTAGCCTTACGAGGACATCGAATAATAAACATATGTCCATATGTGCCCTGACAAGCTTCATATTGATCCATTCTTTAATTAACTACGGTCTTACGCCTAGCATAATTACTGTCTTTTCCAGACTCGTCTTTGTTTCTCCTCTCCTGTTCTGTCCCTGAGTAATCCAGGTCAAGGGCTGACAAAAAAAGCAAGCACGATTAAAATAGTTTGTGTCAAAACTGTAACATACGTTTCTCGGCGTTTGAGCTTAATTACGCATTTACCATACACTGGACACTTGGTCTTACGTCACATAACCGCTTGGTCTTATGTCCCATAACGGCTTGGTCTTATGTCTCATAACCGTTTGGTCTTATGTCCCATAACCCCTTGGTCTTATGTCCCATAATCGTTTTGTCTAATGTCCCGTGGGAAAAAAAAACATGAAACAAAAATGAAAAAGTTTATTAAGGTTGAGTTTAATCAAAATTTAAGAACGAGACGAGAACACAAACAAAAACTACGTACGTACGACCAATAGGCCTTCATCAGGGTCAACAATACTGAACTAAGAAATCAACATATAAGGAAAAAATGATCAACTTATCTGATAGTAGATCCAGTCTGTCTACGCGATCGGTTGGGCCAAATGCTTGACTGAAAATGAAGGTGGCGGTCAAACACAAGGTGGCCAGGAGAGCGTAAGAAGTGGAGAGGAAATGCGCCGCATAAGCCAATGGTGGCCAAATGTGGAAACGGCCAAGTAGTTATCCAGATGGGAGAACAAAGAGAAGGTGATATCAGCCGGGAGGGCGTGAAATTAATATAGGAGGAGGGGGGGGCGAGAACTGATAGAAGAAATGGGGAGGGGGGGGGGGGCAAAGGAAGATAAATAGATGGGGGCCAGTGTGAGGTTTTAAGAAAAAGTATGGAAGATATTAATGCCATGCGGTTGGAGACAACCCATACTGGAGATAAGTCTATTCTCAAGGGCGAATCGATGACGTTCGTCAGAGAAACAAGAAACTTGACTAGTGACACTAACGTCAGCCTTACCCCGGTGCTCAAGACCATTGAAGTGGCTGGCAATTGGGGAACCAGTGCGGATATCGTTGAGGTGTTGGCGGAAACGCTCCCGCAGTTCCATACCAGTTTCCCCAATGTATGTCATACCCCACTGGCGGCAGATGATAGAATTGATGAGGTTACGGGAATTGCATGTGAATCCCTCTTTGATAAAGAATTCTGCTTTAGGAAAGGTGATGGAGCGAGAAAGGATGACATGAGAGCAGGTAGCCCAGCCATGTGTATTTTTTCACAGTCTGGTGCCTGGGAGGCTATGAGGGCTGGTGTGTAGGTGACTACTGACCAGCAAGTCCCTCAGGTTTCTTTCCCGTTTGTATGCGACAAGGGAAGGATCGGGAAAAACTACACGAGTGACAGGATCAGAGTGAAGAATAGGGAGATGGCGGAATAGGATATCCCGGACAGAGGCGCAATGAAGATGATAAGTGAGAACAAGTTTCACACGGTCTTATGTCCCATAACCGCGTGGTCTTATGTCCGATAACCGCTTGTTCTTATGTCCCACAACCGCTTGGTTTTATGTCCCATAACTGTTTGGTCTTATTCCCCACAACTGTTTGGTCTTATGTCCCTTAACTGTTTAGTCTTATGCCCCATAGCTGTTTGGTCTTATGTCCCATAACCGCTTGGTCTTATGTCCCATAACCACTTGGTCTTATTTCCATATCATATGAACAATAGAATAAGTAAGCTTGATGAGAGAACACAATCTGGGACGGAGAATTCACAGAGAAGAAAACTAAGAATATGAAAATACATGAAACACAGTAATAAGATTATGTTGGAAATCGCATGTCTACAAGTTGTGTAATCATCAATTTATCTTGTTAGCAATATAGACAAAGTCGGAGGTACAGATAAAGATATCAAAATAAAATACAAACAGCGAGAGAAACTTTCGTTGCATTGAGGAACTCATAAAAAAAATTTTAAATTCTTCTTCTTCGTACGCAGTCAGACAGTAACCATTATTTTTTCGAAAAAAGCGGCGGTCATCCTGAGTCTGTCGACACTGCCATAGAGCTTGTCTTGTGGTTCCACTGGTGATGGCCACATCTGCTCTCTCTGATCCTCGTATGTCGGGCAGTTCTGCAGCAGATGATCAGCGGTCATTTTCCCGGTACCACACGGGCATTCGTCGGTTCCACCTATCTTCAATTTGTTGAATAGGTGGTACCTCAGTCTATTGTGGCCAGTGCGAAGTCTGAAGACAACGACCTGCTCTTTTCTGTTCAACTGGTAATATGCATCGTTTTTGGTGTAACCAGTATGTTCGGTTTCCCATTTGGTCATGTATCTGGCGTTAATAAGCCGTTTTGACTCTTCGTACGTCATACTAGTATCTGTTTGTGGTAGTCTTGCGCCTTCTTTTGCCAGTCTGTCTGCCTCCTCGTTGCCTTGGATGTTGCAGTGTGATGGGACCCACTGTACCACTACCCTTTTTGGTGTGGACTGCTGGCATAGTTGACAGAGTGCTGTTCTTAAGTCATTAAGCTCAGTGTGTTTCTGGCTTTTTAGCGCTGTGACCACGGCGAGAGCATCTGTAAGCAGGACTGTATGGCTTTCATTTTCTTTATGTGTCTTTTTTTAAATTAAATCCAACAACAGCAAAATTAAAATCTTCTACTCTCATGTAAAGTCCATTCTATTGTATTGCACTGAAACATGGATAACAACAAAAACAACAACCAAAAATTTACATACTTTCTTAAACGGATTCCTGGGAAGGAAGACTAACGTCTGATCAGGTAAAACATACTGATCAGACATGTTAGTCAGGGTATGGAAAAACGTACTGGCCAAGACCTTCACCTCGGCTTCCTAGTAGCCCTCCCTGGAAACGGGTTGTTTTCGTTGCAGCCTGGCTAACGATGTGAGTGATCGATATGATCCCCGTAGTTGAGAGTGACACGTAGATGCAGCAAGCAAAGCAGAGCCGCCTGGAGGATCCCGTTCTACCTTCATTAGCATGCTTATGATTTGAGGAAAGCTACTGCAAACCGCCACTTAACGTCCTTTTCAGGGCGCACAAAAGAGTAACCTACTCATTGCGGGCATTCGCAATCAATAAATGGATGCCTGTGCATAATAAAGAGGTTGAAATGATATGGTAAGATCATTAACGTCGAACTGTTGAAAAAAACAAGGCAGAAACCGTGTCAGCTGAACCTGTTGCGAAGGCAAGCTGACGTTGAATAAGCAGTGATTTTGCCGCTGCCTAAATGGGAGCCTGAAGATGTGTCAGAACTATAGAACAATTACTCTCATTATTCTTCCTTGCAAAGTTATATTAAGAATAATCATCAACAGATTAAAACCACAGGCAGAGAATATCATTGCCGAAGAGCAAGCAGGGTTTCGAGATGGAAGATGTACAACTAAACAGATACTTAAGAGTATCAACAACACATACACCATGTCTTCGTCGATTTCAAAAAGGCGTTCGACAGAGTAGGGCATGCGGCGCTTTGGCCAACAATGAAGCATTACAAGATCATCAGTAATATTGCGAAGGTATTTGAGAACCTTAATTAGTAGTCATCAAGTGCAGTTTCTGTAGACGGAATACTATGTGAATGGTTCCGCACGTCTGTTGAGGAGAGACAGGGTTGTATACTCTCTGCAACACCTCTTCAATGTATTATTGGAAAGAATAATGGAGGCGGCCCTGGGAGGGGGGGGGGAGGATATGTTGGTACGGTCAGAAAAGGTGACAAGACGATTACAAACCTACGATTCGCAGGTGATATAGGTCTAGCAAGAACGGAAACTTAACTCCAGGAGCTGATTAGTAGATTGGACAGAGCGGCGCAGAGTTATGGCATGGAGATAAATGCAGAGAAAAAAAGCTGATGACTAATAACACGGAAGGGTTTACATCTGTGGTAAAAGTAAATGGTTAGGAACTCAAAGTCGTACACCGGTTGAAGTATCTGGGATCATTGATCAGTGACGAGGGCTCGCAGCCTGAGATGGTTGCCACAATAACACAGACAACAGCGGCCTTTACACGCTTGAAACCCAGATGGCAGGATAAACGGCTCGCCCTCAGCATAAAAGTTTGACTAATGCGCTCATTGGTGATCTCAATATTTGTGTAGGCCTGTGAGACTTGGACCATTACTGCGGATATCCAGTGCTGAATACATGAAATGGAAATGAGGTGCTTTAGAAGACTCTCAAATGGTACATATAGGGATCGTGTCACGAATGTAGAAATCCGACGAAGAGTGAAAAACACAATTGGGCCTTTTGAGGATCTGTTCACAGCTATCAAAAGGCAAAAGATGTTTTTGTATGGGCACGTCACGAGGTCCAACGGAATTACAAATTCGATACTGCATGATTCTGTACCAGGAAAGAGAAGACGGGGACGTCCAAGGAAGAAATGGACAGACAACATCACTGAATGGTCCAACCTTCGTCCCGGTGAGGCACGACTAGCACAGCAGACTGAGAGAGATGGCGTAAGTCAGGTTAAGGATAAAACATTTTGAAAGTGTGAGAGAATATAAAACACTTAATTTACAACTTTTGTAATGACGAAATATAGAGAAAGCAAAATACCAAAACAATTACGGCTACGTCGAATTGAATAAGTATTTTTTTCCATCTGCTTTTATGTCGCCTTCTTTCCTTGGAATAAAACGGTAAGATGGCCGCGCCTTAGTGGCTGCTCTCTCGACTCTCCGGTGCTTGTGTCAAGTTTTCTGATGTTTGGTGGTTCCTGTCCGGATTAAAATTTCACAACTCCTTTACCAGCTGGTATCAGGGACTTTATTATGTGAATTTGATGTGCTTTTGATAGGTTATCCTGTTTGTTATTCTGCATTTCGTTGCATTTCATGTCTGGCTGAAGCTGTGGAAAACCAGTCCATGGCGGAGTTCAACGTTCCACTTAACTGCACGCTAGAGTTCAGTCCAGATTATCACTACTCGAGGACATATCTTCTTGGATTGAAGCCGACTTTCTCCTGCCCGCCCTTCCCTCCACCGGAGGTTACACGATACCTCTCCCAACCTTGTATTCTCAGCACAGCAAATGTCACGCTCATCAACAGGTTGACACAGTTAGAAGCCTCAGCCACGGGAATGGTGGAAACACGGACAGACCCGGAAAGCTTGACACAAACATTGGTTTAATACACTCCTCGCGGCCCTCTTCCCAAGGCTGCGGAGTACACGGCTCCACCTGGGGAGTCTGTAGGGATTTCGGTCAACACGCTACGCATGGGCAGAGCATCAGAAGTTGGACATGGTAGTGGTCAATCGACGCAACTGGCATTTGACACCTACGCGACCATTATTATAATTTTTTTTTATTCGTGCTTTTCCTCAGTGAATCCAGGTCAGGGACTAAGTTGACTAAAAAAGAAAAACAAGTAATACTAAAATGTCGTTTTACTTGAAACCAATAAACACATTTAAGCGTAAATATACCTTTTTGAATAAACAAGAACAGATCAAATCAAAATATTTAACTAAGTTCAACGTAGGTCGGTATTGTATGGCTAAAAGAGTAGCAAATGTCAGAGAATACATATCCGATACAACTTAATATTGTTGTTTGAAGCTTCATGTGCTGAGCAGAGTTAACTCGTGAAGTTGTGTTGGTAGCAGGTTACAGCTGTTCTTCTTCTATCCCGATGTGTTCTAGGAAAGGTTGGCATTGTCCTTCTGCATACAGTGCAATGCAAAGCTTATATTATTGGGATGGCAGTGTCGATGTCCACATCGTTGGTCAGACTACTGTGATCCAGCCTGTTTCCAGGAGCACTATCGAGGGCTTGACTGTGAATCTGATTCAGTAGGGTTCACCTACCCTCATTACTTTTCGCTTTCTGAGAATTATTTAAATTATTAATAAAATACGAAACAAGGAGAATCACTTCGACAGAGAAGTAAGAGACTCGCCTTGCATCAATAGAATGACGAAAGCGTGAAACCGTGAATGTAAGAATCCCGCATGTTTCAAAAGGAGAGGTTAGATCGGCGCTACTCCTATCGAAGACGTACGATAAACTCAGAGGTCGTATGCACACTCTGTGCACGTGAAAGAGCCGGGTGTGATTGATAATCAAGATGAGTAGCCGAGTAATCGCTGTCCGGGGGGAAAATCTGAAAGATAAAGAAACTCCTACCCCAACGTTACCTACGTGAAGGCCAACATGAAGCTGCTTCTCCGTCTATGCTAGACACAACAGGATAATCACATGTTTGTCTGCACACTCGATTGCAAGTGCACACACAAAAACAGACATCCACACTCCTAGGGTAATAAGATAATCGACTAACAGAAGAGATGAGAGACAAAGAGCTGCAGTAAAATTAACGCAAACAAAACATGTAAGGGACTCTTAAACTAATTACAGAAATGGTGCTGAGAGAGAGAGAAATAATTTGACCGACATCTGACTAATGATTTCTTGTCTGACTATTACAAATTATGACACGGTAATATTACATATAGTACACACACACACACACTCACATGCATATACATACACAGTGAAATTATAGTTAAGATAATCCCCTTTGCTATCCATGATTGAGCATCATCATCATGTGCAATGCTTACTGACGTACCTTTATAACTTTGTTGACCCAAAATCTTACTTGTCCATTCTGAAGTTGATCATCTCCCACGCCATTATATTAAACAGCTTTCCATGGGACGGCGTCGGCTAGTGGTTAAGTGGCACGGCTCACAACCAGAAGATGCTGAGTTCGATCCCCATCACAGCACCGGCCGTTACCCCGGGGAAGCAAACCCTTAGAAAATTCAGGAGGAAGCAGACCCTTACATAAAATGCATGCTGAAGTCGGATGCACTGGACCGACAGGCGCAAAATAAAAACCACAGTGCAACGCACACCCGCCTTGGGGAATAGAGAAAGGCGAACGGGCAAAAAAAAAAAAAAAAAGCTTTCCGTGACATCTTCGGTCCATTTTTCTAGTTGTTACAGTCATATTGATCAAAATATAATGGTAGTCCCGCAACAGCAATTGCTGGTCGGGAAAAGATGTGCTAGAGATATAATTGTACTACGGGGATCAAGATGTTGAGCAGTGCATGAACTGTAGCAGCCAGCGACCCAAAGCTATTTGCTAGCGTCCAGCGACCCAGCGACTCAGAGCTGTCAAGATTCTTCTCCACCTTCACGTGGTGATTCCGGATAACAGGTTGCAAATTTACAAACTGGCTAAGGAGAAGGGATCGAAGAGGAAAGGCTAACCTGGTACAGCAGGCGGGCTAAGGAGAAGGGATCGAAGAGGGAAAGCTAACCTGGTACAGCAGACTGGCTAAGGAGAAGGGATCGAAGAGGGAAGGCTAACCTGGTACAGCAGACTGGCTAAGAAGAAGGGATCGAAGAGGGAAGGCTAATATGGTACAGCAGACTGGCTAATGAGAAGAGATCGAAGAGGAAATGCTAACTCGGTACTCAAAAATACCATGCTGAAGTCAGATGTGTTGGACCGAAAGGTACAAATATCGTAGTGAAGCTGTAAACTACGACACATCGCATTCCGTCTCGGGAAAACATCTTGCCACTTGCAAAGCCCTATTCATGGCTTGGTAGTGGGAGATTGAGAACGAAAGACGAAGCAGAAGAAGATTGTAATACGATAGTCACACATCAGTAACTGTTGGTCGAGAAACTGTGTGTCAGGGATAGCATTGTAGTAAGCTATAACCTATTGTGTTGGTAAGGTGGTCAGTTTAATTTCTTGTCGCCATTTTTCAACTGAAGGGAATTCAGATAACCATTTACAGCTGGGTCGACGGGAGTCTACTTGATAATGAAAGTTGAACTGCCTAAGCAATACGAAAATATTATTTTGAGAATGTAATAAACTTGCATAATCACTTCGTCCTCATTCACCTTAGCTGTTCCTGAAATTATCAACGTCCTTCTGTAAAATCACATGTGTATGGCATGTTTTGGGGGGATATTGTACATTATTCACATTCCTATGGCATACCTGGATATATATAGCACCTAAAAACGGACTTAATATGAATGTATATGTCAATACGAAGATGCATTGCGTTTCCGTAGACCAGTTATGAGCGTCTCAGTGCCAGAATGATAGAGAGCTCAATTTTTACGGCAAAAGTGCCGAAACTGATCTATTTACACGTAGCAGTTGACCCAGCTGTAAATTGTGAGTGTAACTTGCTGTTAGGAAATAAAATTCAGAGAGGAAAGGGACTGGTCCACTCCATTTTATTAAAAGCTAAAGTCTAGTACAATGAAGTCTCTCAACCATTTCATCGATCGATATACACTATCTTCACCTTTGTTATTTAGGCGCTGCCGAAGACGGATGTGTCGGATTGAGAGGTGCAAATATCGAAATCAAGCAGTAAACTAGCGACACAATGCATTCTGTTCTCAGGGCTACATTCATTCTGCTTCTTGCAAAGCCTACTTCAGGGCTTGGTAGCAGAAGATCGTGCATGAACGAAGAAGAAGAAGAAGAAGAAGAAGAAGAAGAAGAAGAAGAAGAAGAAGAAGAAAAAGAAGAAGAAGGAGAAGAAAAAGAAGAAGAAGAAGGAGAAGAAGAAGAAAATATTTAGGAAGTCCACTAATTTGTACCATTTGTCCGTTTTAGACTTCGAGATAGAATGAAGGAGGTATTCGTCGATCTGACTTGGATTGGCTTCGTTCGTTCTCAAACTTCCGCTACCAAAACCCTGAAAAGGGCTTAAGTAGCAGAATTTAGCCCAGAGAACGGAATGCGTTGTGTCGTAGTTTACAGCTTGACTGCGATATGTGCACTTTTTGGGTCCAACACATCCGACTTCAGCAATAATTTTGTGTGTACCGGGTTAGCATTCCCACTTCAATCCTTTCTCCTTAGCCAGTCTGCTCTGTTGCAACCTGTTATCCAGGAACACCGCGTGGAGGTTTAGAAGGGTCTTGGCAGCTCTGGTTTGCTGGTCACGATGCTATCAGTCAGCGACCCATGCAGCTCACGCGCTGTTCAGCATCTTGATCCCATATACACAATTGAAAACACATATTATTATTATACAATCATGCACTATTTTACACACATTTACACATTAGTAGACGTTTTTATACTTACTCATAAACACGAACCGACACCTACAAATATATACAGTACATAATACATACACACAAACATGTATGCACTCACATACGCACATATACGTCTACCCAAGTCATTCTGCAATAGAATTCAATATATTTTACACGTAAACTGCACTTTAGCGACACGGCCCTATCGATCTTAAACATTCTCTCGCTCTCGTAATCCCACTCTCTCTCTCTCTCTCTCTCTCTCTCTGTCCCTCACTCTATCTCTGTCTTTCTCTCTATCACATATCTTCAAGTTATTATCCACTTTCCACTGAAGTTGAAGCATAAATGTCAAGGTAAATGTCAGTCCCATAGCAACAATTGACGTCGGAGATGCTCTTCATGTACTAAGCCGTATCCTATGTGAGGTGGGGGTGACCAGTTCCTTTCCTTGCTGTTTATGCTTTCCCAAACTCATACGACAGGTACCCATTTACATATGGATCGACTAGATAAGAATTTGTACCAGGAATTAACCACGCCCAGCTTTGTTTCTGTTCGTTAGTCATTTCTAACCCTGACGCGTTGTAATACCAGACTTAGCAAGTCAAGTCACTGTCGACTAGGCTACATGCTCCACAAGTTCGAGTATTAGACCACCACAATAAGTGATCTCCTTTAATAAGACTACACTAAAGCACTTCATGGATGGTGTAATGGGGCTTTCTGTATTAATTTGTATTACATGGGATCAAGATGCTTAGCAGCGCATGAGCTGCAGTGGTCAGCGACTCATAGCTGACTGCTAGCGTCAGGGCCAGCGAACCAGAGCTGCCAAGACCCTTCTACACCTCCCCGCTGTGATCCTGGATAACAGGCTGGAGCAGGACAGACTAGCTAAGGAGAAGGGATCGAAGAGGGAATGCTAACCCGGTCCTCAAAAAATACTTGCTGAAGTCGGATGTGTTTGACAGAAAGGTGCAAATATCGCAGCCAAGCTGTAAACTACGACACAACGCATTCCGTTCTCTGGACAACATTTTGCTACTTACCCTTTCAGGGTTTGGTAGTGGGAGATTGAGAACGAACGAAGAAGAAGAAGAAGAAGAAGAAGAAGAAGAAGAAGAAGAAGTAGAAAAAGAAGAAGAAGAGGAAGAAGAAGAAGAAGAAGAAGAAGAAAAAGAGGAAGAAGAAGAAGAAGAAGAAGAAGAAAAAGAGGAAGAAGAAGAAGAGGAAGAAGAAGAAGAAGAAGAAGAAGAAGAAGAAGAAGAAGAAGAAGAAGAAGAAGAAGAAGAAGAAGAAGAAGAAGAAGAAGAAGAAGAAGAAGAAAAAGTATTACATGATGTGCTCTCTAGCCCCATGCTAAACCCTCGCCTTTTTCGACATATGGAAGATGCCGTGGTTCTCTTCACAACCCCTGAGAAAACAGCTACCAGGCCTCCTGTTTCGTTTAACCTTTCTGTAAAAAACTGTAACCAATCTCATCGAAATTATTATTTGTATTCCTCAACAGTCAGTGGCGTACCAATGGTTTTCAGATCGCGAGGCAGAAATGACAATTGGGCCCAGTCGCAGCCAAAAAGATATGCAAGCTTATTTTCTTAATAGCTCAAACACACTGTATATGTCTATATCAAGACTGTACGTAATTTAAAAGGACACTAAGAATTAGAGAAAAAATAAGAGAGTTAAGAGTTGATTAAATATGAACTGTTGTTTTTAATAATCGTCTATTAACAGTAAGGGTAATTAACTATATATATATATTTTATACTTCAGAATTATATTTCACACCTTCATTCCAAAGAAATTGAACAATTTTGTGATCATAATTAATATGCTCAAACTTGTTTATTGTATTATTAGAAGCGACAGATTTCTTATGCGTTCCTGTCCCCATGGACGCTGGTTAATATCAAAGTTGTCGACCCAATTTGATCCACACGGACACAAGTCGAACTTCACTCTCATATAATAAGTATCGATGTGATTTGAGTCAAGTATTTTCTATCAATGGCTTGAACTGACTTGCGACTTGGACAATAATTTAACCGAATTTAAGCCGAAATCGAAGCGCAACATGAGGATGCTTATACAATACGTGTTAAAGATAACGGTCAAATGATTATCGGAAAAGGCAACATAGACCTACTAAATTAATAGTCATTAAGTATTTACTGAACGTGATTGTGTAGGAGTATCGATAATTGTCACTGATGTGTCGACTTGAGATACGAGAATTGGAAACACTTCACTTGTGACTTAATTTGATAACTGAAGACTTCATTTTGCACTTATTTAAGATAACTAGACTTGACTTTAATCTTAACTATGATTTGAGATTTCAGTCCTGTTAAAAATAGCATGAGACTTATCTTCTGAAAGGTAACTTTAAAATGCATGGTCAGATTTCGTGCTAAAGCAAAAACACAAACGAAACATATGTTACGACCAATAGGTCTTCATCAGGGACAACGATCAACATCAATAATGAACCACCAAATCATAAAAGATGGGAAGAAATAATAAAATAATTAAATGAATTCATATAAAAGAAGAAAAAGGTACTTATCTGGATAGGTCAGGTCAGGTCATCACTTAACCGATGAGATCGTTGGGGGACACATGAAGACATCCTCACAACCGCATGCCACCCTTCTCTGTCAGCGGCCGCTGGCTGTGTCTCTTCTGGTCGGAGATTGGTCCATTCTTTTATGTTGTCCTCCTACTTCTATTTGGGCGGCCTCTTTATCGTCTGCCTTGTACCTTTCTGTGGAGGATCGTATTTGCAAGACAAATTGATCTTGAAATGTGGCCGTACCAAGCGAGTTTCCTTCTTTTGACAGTTGACAAGAGGTCTTCAAAAGGCCCTCTTGCTGTTGTAATTCTATCTCGTATTTCCTCATTTGTAATTCGATTTTTGTACGTGACGTTAAAAAGTCTTCGGAAACATCTCTGGATAACATATTATAAATCGTTTAACTTCAGCTTTTACATATTGGGAAAAACCGAATTAACTTTCATTGAGTATTCATTGAAAAAAGGGAAAAAAATTCCCATTGTGCTGATTCATTCAAGTACGTTAAAAATAGTACGGATAAGTGGATTGCTTATCTCATCATCTCACGTGCCGACTTAAGTTCTTAGACGGCATTAGAATGTGTCATGTTTTATGATAGCTGTGTTAGTGAGTCAATCACCTATTTACTTGATATTCCTAATTCTATAAGCCCTATTGGTGTAGGCGTGTTTTACGGCCATGTTTAAAAGCACTTGTGTGATATTTTCAACACCTTTAATACATTGTCATGTGTTTTCCTTTCATGGTTTTGTTGTATTGTTACTTTTGGCTTTCTTCGCTTTTCACTTTGTTTTTTTTTCTTGGTGACTACCATAACTTCTTTTTGTACGTTTCTCATTTCACATATTCATATATTTAGTAGATAAGTATTCGTCAGGGCCTATATGTGACACTGAATAAAACATTATATTTACAAACTGATCCAATATTGCGAGAAGTGTGAGGAGACGACATGTAAAAAAATCATATCCATTAAAATCAGCCCCTGCGAAAACCCCGATACAGGCTTCCTGTAAAGGGAGCAGCTGCACTTTGAATCTATGCTTCACATTGGATGTAAAGATCCTCAACCCATGTGGACGCACGTCTACACAGATGGATCATCAGAGGCAGCATTGAGGAAAGGAGGTTCGGGACTCGTAATACTTCTACAGGATGGAACCGTTATAGAAAAAGCAAATGCTGCCGGGGAGCCCTCGACAAATCTAAGAAAAGAGCAACATGCAATAATTGAAGTAGTCAAACTATTGAATGAAAAGGGGTTAAACGATAACAGAATAGTGTTTTTTGTGTGACTGCGTGGAAATTTTACAGGTTACACAAAGAGAACCACGAGATTGTACGGAAAGAGAACTCATATGCCAGCTAAATAAACTCTCAGACAACAATAAAAATCACCCTCCAGTGGATTTCAGCTCACTGCGGCATACTTGGGAATGAATGGGCGGACAGGCTGGCAAGGAGGTGGAGGAAGACAAAGACAACAATTCACCAGAAGTCAAGGCACACATTAAAATAAATATAAACAACAGTGGATAGACAACAAACAGTAAATACCCACATTACTCAATCAATAGACTGAATAGGAAACAGTATACCACAATTTTCCGCCTCAGAACAGGTCATTGCAGACTAAATGCACACATGCATAAAATGAAAGCAGCACAGACTGCACAATGCACATGTCAGAGAGGACCCCAGACTCCAGAACACATCCTGCAAACATGTCCACTGCACCAAGGCTGCCGTGAGAAGACCTGGCCCGAGGAAAGAAAACATACAAGACAAAGTGTGTGGAACCATTGAGGACCTGCGACTGACATGTCACTTCATGGAGTTAGCCTATCTGGGGGCATAAAACGAGCATATGCAACCGAACACAAAGAAGAAGAAGAAGACGAAGAAGAAGAAGAAGAAGAAGAAGAAGAAGAAAAAGAAGAAGAAGAAGAAGAAGAAGAAGAAAAAGAAAAAGAAGAAGAAGAAAGAAGAAGAAGAAGAAGCAGAAGATGAAGAAGAAGAAGAAGATGAAGAAGAAGAAGAAAAAGAAGAAGAAGAAGAAGAAGAAGAAGAAGAAGAAGAAAAAGAAGAAAAAGAAAAAGAAGAAAAAAGAAGAAGATGTACTTATCAGAGGCGGGGAGCGAAATCAGGATTAGGTGAAACATACTGATCAAGACCGCCAACCTCACGTTCCTATACTGGGTCCCAAAAACAAGTTATGTCGCAGCAGTCAGGCCAGCAAGGTGGGGATCGGCACTAAAATCCTGATAGTAGTGAGCTTATTGAGGTGCATCACGTTGCACTATAGCCATAAGGACGGGGTTTACCTTATCAAGTACGTGTCAAGATGTAACACCAGCTAATGTTCTCCAAAGAACATTCCTACCAAAGAAATGTCGTAAAGAGTTACCTCAACTCAGCACAAATGGCTTCGATCAACAACAATAACAAATACATTATATTGTTTCTAGAAGTTTATTTGCATTCAAACCCTGAAGACTAATCCCACTTCATCTTCTTCTTCTTCTTCTTCTTCTTCTTCTTCTTCTATTTCTTCTTCTTCTTCTTCTTCTTCGTACGCTGTCAGACATCAACTTGAATTTGTTCGAAGAAAGCAGCTGTCATCCTGAGGCTGTCGACACTGCCATAGAGCTTGTCTAGTGTTGCCACTAGTGATGGCCACATGTGCTTTCTCTGGTCCTCGTATGTCGGGCAATTTTGCAGCAGATGTTTAGCGGTCATTTTCCCTGTACCACAGGTGCATTCGTCAGTGCCACCTATCTTCAGTTTATTGAATAGATGGTACCTCAGTCTGTTGTGGCCTGTGCGAAGTCTGAAGACCACGATCTGCTCTCTTCTGCTAAACTGGTAATATGCATCATTTTTTGTGTAGCCAGTATGTTCTGTTTCCCATTTGGCCATGTATCTGGCCCTAATAAACCTTTTGGACTCTTCGTAAGTCCCACTAGAATCTGGTTGTGGTAGTATTGCACCTTCTTTTGCCAGTCTGTCTGCCTCCTCGTTGCCTTGGATGTTACAGTGGGAATGGACCCACTGTACCACTACTCTTTTTGGTGCGGACTGCTGGCATAGTTGACAGAGTACTGCTCTTAAATCATTAAGTTCAGGATTTTTCTGGCATTTTAGTGCTGTAACCACGGTCAGAGCATCTGTAAACAGGACTATCTGGCTTTCATTGCTTTCGCCTGTCAGCATTGCTTTTACTGCAGCCTTCAGTTCCTCTGCTTCCGCTCTGAAATTGCTTGAGAATTTTCCAGTTGCCACTGACAGTGTTATTTTTCTACCATTTGTTAGGCTCAGAAATACCCCTCCCCCTCCATTCTGTGTTGTGTTTGTTACAGAACCGTCGGTGTGTGCATAGGTCCAGTCCATGCTTTGGTAGTTTTCCGCTATGTACCTCATGGTTATGTCTCTTCTTTCTTTTTAAGTCTGGCTGTTCTTGTTTCCAATATCTGGTATATTTTATACCACCTCCGGAATGATATGCTGCTTCCATGTGGGTTTGCGTACAATAGGGATGGACTTTGGTGTTGTTATGGTGTTCATAGGGTCTTCGCTCATCTTTGCTTTGGCTATTTCTGCAAAGTTTCTCAGGGATAGTTTCCCTTTTCCAAATCTATTTAGTCTCTGATGCATTGGATGGTCTGTCAGTCTTCTGAGTTTCTCTGCTTGCTGCTGGGCTCTGCAGTCTCTTCTGTCGGTCATGGATTGCAGATTTGTAATCTTCTCAAGTTCTACAATTGGCGATGACTTCATGCCTCCTGTTATAACTCTCTAGGCTTGGTTGTGAAGTTAGCTAATTTTATCAAAGTTAGCCTTTGCTGCTGTTGTCCATGCCACAATGCCATACTCGAGAACTGGTCTCACTCTCCCAGTGTACAGTTTCTTCAGTATTCTTTCGTCTGCTCCCCAGCTTGTGCAGCACGTTTCCTCATGATTGTCATTCTTTGTCTGGCTCTCATTCGGTTTCTCTGACTTTTCCATGACATGCGCCGATCAAATATGACGCCCAAGTAGTTTTTGTTGTCGTTTGGTCGCAGATATTTGCCGTTAAAACTTATTTTGGTGTTCTGGGGTTTATTTGAAAGCGAGAATATCGTACATGTTGGTTTTTCTTCATTTATTTTGACCAGCCATGATTTCGCCCACTCCTCCAACGATGTTAGGGCCTGCTGCATCCGATTGTTTGCTATTGTGAGATTTTTTTCAGAGGTCCACATAGCCAGATCGTCTGCAAACATGGAGCTGTGGACTCTTCTTGGTATATTCTCTATGATGTTGTGTATATACACCAGAAAAAGTGTGGGTGACAGTACTCCCCCTTAGGATACTCCTTGCTCCAGTGTCACCTTTTTGCTCAACTGCTCTTGTACTTGAACTCTGGCTGTGAAGACTAATCCACTTGACAAGCGTTTTGCATGTGGTAATAGCGCGGGTTGTGCAATACCCATGAGTTGGAGACTATTCTAACCTAGAAGGTTTGAACTACTGTTAGTTGTCTCTTATGACACATTCAGTGTGGTGGTGGCCCTAATCTGGTCTCTGTCAAACACAGGAGTCTCATGGAACCCACTTAGGCAAAGTAACTGATTTTGGGTACTATGACATCCTACGAGTATTAGTATAATAAAAGGTTATTATGTAAGAAATTGTTCCGTCCATAAACATATTGAAATGAGATAATCTTGTGAGTAGTACAAAGTATTTGAAGGATGGTGAGAATAAAGTTTTACTTAACAACAAAGTTGTGAGTTGTGAACTCATTTTTGACCAACTGTGGTTTTTATCCAGGTCTGTCAAAAACGATATAGGTCATATGTGTTGTTTGCAGTTTTGATTTGTTTCTTGTGTTTGTTTGTTTAACTTCAGTCAGTCCTCTTAAATATTGATATTCCTTGGATGAGAAAAACGACCATAAACAATCAATTGAGGTCATGAGCCAGTCATGTAGCCCTAATCGAACCCTCACATACGCTTCTTTCACCCCAACCCCACCCATCCCCCCACCCCACTCCACCAAAAAACGGCCCAAAGTAAGCTGGGGCGACAAAATAAGACAATTTCAGATGAGACCAAGGACTAGCTGGAAGAAGACTAGAAGGAAATTGGCGAATAAGCAGATAAATGAGCCTGTCTTTCTGTCTGGTAAACCTCTACAGCCCAGGGTAATGCAGGAGCAACATAGTATGCATGCTGAAAATATTATGTCGTCAATTTTACGATCTGATACAAATAGATTTAATGGTTTTCATTTCACACGTGCTGCTTTCAAATGTCATACATACGAGTATATGCTTCTTGAAAAGTGTACTGTTTGACTGTAAAGAAGCTGAAAACAGTGTAATTACTTATCAAAATGGGTTTTCTCGCTCTCTATTACAAGATTCTATATTTGCTATTCAAGCTATCGTGATATTATTGAAAGTATACATGCGACATAATTCACATTCTGGAAGCAAATATTTGCAAAGTCATTGTTGCTTTCTTTATCTGTGATAAAATGTAACGGATGTTCTGTACACTTTACACCGCTGACCTTAATCTCATGTGATACCAGCTCAAAGTCTATTAATTAAGTCAGTCACATTGTTCTAGAGCAGCGGTCCTCAAAATGTGAAGAAAAAAAAAATGAAAAAAATGTTTACAATTGATTAAAATTAAATGTAATCAAAATTGTTTTATGGGTATGGTCAGATACCGCACCGAGACCAGAATACAAACAAAACCTACATTACGACCAATATGCCTTCATCAGGAACAACATATAACAACAATGTTGAACTAGCAAATCATAGAAAGATGCAAACATTTATAGGGGATGTCAACATATAAAGAAAAAGTGGTGTACTTAATCTGATATAGTGTCTATATCGTGACTTATCGAGTCGAAGGCTTGACTCTAAATCGCCTTGGGCGTCTTTTTTCCAGAATGGATAATATGACTTTCGACAATCACTTGGAATGCTTTGTGACGCTGCTTTTAGGAATGCTTTTGTAACCTCTTCATTTGCGGTTTCAACAATTGGTTGTTTGTAATGAGAAAGTCTTCGGTTATGCTTACTTAGAATACTTGTATCATTTGTATGCAAACAGGCATGTTGTTAGGGTATGTTGCCAGGTAGCAGAAGGCTTTCAGTAGTAAATATTTTACACTTTCTGTGGCTTACTAGGTCGTGGGCAAGGTACAAATAATTATGATAAATTTAAAATCGATTTGTTTTTATTTTGTCAGGACACTGGCCGTTAATCTTACTCTTTTCAGTTTCTGCCAAGGGATTTTTATCGTGCTCGACACTGAACATGGGAGTCCGATCTCACTACCCAGAAATCAGATGAATTTTTACCAGAAGATCCACGTGAAAACATCCCGGTCTCCCCTGTAATTCGAACCAGCGACCTCTGGCAACAGAGGTGGACACCTTACCTTGCGACCACTGATTCCCCCACCAGTTCGTTTATTTGTTATATGGTGTTTTATTTCTAAAACATGCTTTTGTGGGAGTTCAAATGGTTGTAAGAAAGTGGCGTACGATTACCTACACTGTCGTCAGAACTTTTGAGGAAAAAATGGAAAATAGTTCATATAACCGCCTTTAGTGTACCTAGGCACCCTCAACTGTGCTCAATCTTTTTCATCGCTGAAAGAACACAAGCTTTTGTATGACCTGTCCATATTCCATTATAATTTGATAGATTGACATGCCGCACTAGTAGAGACTGTATACAATTTCAGCTCATTAGATTATTGGGAAGTTGGTTAGAATATGAGAAATAGAAATCCACGCAAACCGACAACGATCAAGCCAGGTAAGATAAAAAAAGCTGGTAAAAGAGATATCCAGGCTGCTAGAATAGAACAGGACCAACCAAAAAGCGATTATCACACCCTTGACCTGCAGAGACAGATCACAATTCATCGTCTCAGGGCTGGCCCGACAATCAAAATAAACAAGTGTTCAAGCTTAAACTGTCTGCTTCATCACTGTGCATACGTGGACTAACTGAATAAAGAACAAAATACTCATTACAGGCATGTTCCCTGTATGATTAGTTAAAGAAAAAAACACTGACCCAACGATTCGACACTAAACTCAAAAAGCAAAGAAGCTACAAAAGAGCTTTAAACAAATGTCTAGTTTTCGTCATTATCATCAAGTGCCGTTTCAATGGAGGCAGACGGTAATGGATCCCCAGCTGTCGTTGTCTCACGCCAGGTTGGTACACGCATCAGACTGTGTCTCGACCACATCTTAATGTAATGTCTTTATCCTGGTTTTGAAGACTCTACAGAGTCGGTATACATTCAGTTTCTTTTACTTTTCTTTGATCTAAAAACTATGCGCATTCAATCTATTCTTGAATGCGTTAATTGATCCTATATCCACTATTTTCTGTTTCAATGCATTCCAAGCATTCACCACTCTCTAACTAAAAAAATATTTCCTAATATCTAATCTGGATCTTTCTTTAATTAATTTGAGCTGTGCCCTCTTGGTCTGTAGGTGGTAGTATTTTTTTTTATAGTCACTTTTATAGTTTACTTGTCATAGTCTAATTTATTATTTCGGTTGATTATCTTAAACACAGGCCTTACGTCACCTCGAATTCTTCCCTTTTCTAGACACTTAGTCCGGTTTTTCTGAGTCTTTCCTCATAACTGTAGTTCTGGAATCTCACTATTTGTCGTGATGTTGTCTGTTCATCTGTACCTCTGTCGCTCTTTGGATCTCTTGCCTTCTTCTCTGCCCTCCAAAATGACCTTTAGCAAACTGGCATGGCGCCTGGCATGAATAAAATATTTTGTTTCTGCTTTTTATTTATTTCAGAAGTATCTGCTCTACCTGGAGTTGTTCAAGAACTTTACTATTATTTTGAGTATCTTTCCAAGAAAATCGTTTGTCTTCTAAATAAACACATTTTAAAGGCCTCAAAATGCTGTTCTGTTTCTTTGCAATGGTCCAGGTTTTGTGTCTCGTTTTACATACGTGTAAATAGCAATTCACAGAAATAAACGTTTTACCTCCAAACAGACATAACAATTTTAGCAACAATAATTGCTAATTTGCTACTGCTAAATTTGTTTTATCGTTTCATCTCCTGAAAATACCAGCCGCATCTGACTTATTTATTCTGGTGGAGTTATTTACGGCAAATTATGTCATGTTTTGCAATTTTTTATTTCAATGTTTACATGCCGTGACAACCTGTTTGAGACAATAACACATGACAACCGGATTATATGTGTTTTTGTTTATGTTGTTCTGTTTTGTTAGTGACGTTAGTAAGTGTTTAAACATGTGTTACAACACAGGAAATTGTGCTACAGATAATATACACCAGCAAAGGCTACAGTATTCATATGTTGCACATCGAGACTATATAATGGATTGTAAAATAGACACACACACACCCACATACACACATAGAAATGCCAGACACAAGTATTAAATATTTATATATATATATATATATATATATATATGTGTCTGTGTGTGTATGTTCGTGGGTGCGCGCGTGTGTGTGTGCGCGTGCGGGCGGGTTGGTGAGTGGGTGGTTGGGTAGGTGCGTGCGTGTGTGTGTGTGTGTTTGTGTGTGTGTGTGTGTGTGTGTGTGTGTGTGTGCGTGTCTGTGTAGACATATATATATATTTTAATTGAATATATATATATATATATATATATATATATATATATATATATATATATATATAAATAAATATATATACAGTATATTTATTTACATATACATACATCTATATACGAGTATATAGCGAAATGAGTGTCAGTGCGATCGCTTTTCACTGCAAAAGTGTCGCATTCGATATCTTACCGGTGCGTTCTAGCTGACCCATCGGTGGATGTTGTTTAATGCCCACAATGAGTAAGTCTATTTTTGTTAAGATTGTTCCCTCTTCATCTTCATCACAGCTCGTTATCACATTCTAGCCACAAAGCCCTGAAAAGGGCTTCGAAAGTAGTATCATGTATTCTGGAGAACCGAATGCGTTGTGTCGCAGTGTACAGATTGACTTTGATTTCTTCTCCTTAGTCAATATGCCTTGTTGTGGCCTGTTTATCTAGGATTACCACGTGGAGGCGGATAAGGGTCTTGGCAGCTCTAGTTTGCTGGCCCTGGCCCTAGCAGTCAGCTATGGGTCGCTGACCCCTGCAGCTCATGCGCTGCTCAACATCTTGATCCCGAATAAGGGATATAGGCTGGCAAGACATGGTGAGGGATGAAATGAGCCAACAACAACCAGTGGAGCAACAGATCAAACGTAGGAAATGGGGTTGGATAGGACAAGCGCTAGATAAATCACAATCAATCGTGACCAGACAGGGCTGGACATGGAATTAACACGGAAAGAGGAAGAGATGTAGGCCCAGAAACACTCGGAGAAGAGACTGTGCATATGAATTTAGGTCCCTAGACTTCAAATGGAGAGAGGCAGAAAGGACACCACAAGACCGAACTTATATAGATATGGTTGTCAATGACCTATGCCCCGAAGTGCCCGACAACGGACATTGATGACTGTATAGCTTACGGCAGTGACTGCTATGATAAGACCGCTATGAGCGTGGTAAAGTCAAATTCGAGTATACCAGACCTATTTAAAATGAACGCTTGTAATTATTACTTCACTACAGCAATGACGGTCATTCAGAAATGGAGTACATCCTTAACAGTCTAAAGTGTTTAACTAATTTACTAATAGGAGATAAACGTTAAACCAATTTAGATGTTAACAAAAATATGTCATATTCAGTTACTTTTCGCGCTAAGCATTAGTCAGAGGTCATGTGAAAAACATTGCTGCTGCAATCAGCCATTGCAAAACTTTGAAAAAAATCGTTTCTGTAATGGAGACCAATTGCTGTTGAAAACATTGGATCACATTGTAGCGAACAGGAGAATGCATGTAAATGCTCAGGGACAGGTTTCCTTGAAATTGCACCAGCGGCAGTGGTGGCCTATACTTCACAATAGAGCTAAAAAGGAGAATTTTGAATTAAAACTATAAAACGTAATTACTGTAGTGTTAGAGCACTCGCTTTTCACGGCATAGGCACGGAATTCAAATCCTGTTACCAACACGTTCACTCGACCTAGTTGTAAATGGATACTTGATTTACTATTAAGTGGGTTGTTAATTTCCTTCCTCACTGCACTTTCGTTCCCTCATACAAGGTTTGGCTCAGTGTACCGAAGTATCTAACACTTCATTCCCGACCAGCTGTCTAGCGTACTGGTGGACTTTCTTTACCATTGCTTTACCTATGATCGTACCATCTCCATTAGTATTGTTGTTGTCATTCTGTGTCTTCATATCGTCATTATGGCTCTTTAAAAGGCACATGGCTACCTTCGCTATCGACCCGTACATGAAGCATGTGGCAGAGCACTTGTGAGTTTTTGCAGCAGTTTTTTGTGTAGCAGTTTCCTTGTCTTTATGGGGCTGAATCAAAAAAGTGATAGTCAAACTGTATAAAGCACTAGTTAGACCTAGATTGGAGTACTGTGTACATGTGTGGAGTCCTTATCGTATTTGATCATGCTGGAAAGGATACAACGAAGAGCAACAAAACTGATAGTTCTACATTTTTATAGGGACAGATGTCCCTGTGCAGGTCCCAGCTCTGGTATGAGCTGGATGTAGCCGGTAGAAGGATTTCCTTTTTAGCGAGCTAGACTCGACCAGCTAATTACTCCGCTGTGTCGGGACGAGTTTCCATGGAGGGTGCTTAACCGGTCACCTTAATAGACCCAAAGACTAGAGCAAAGTAGACCCGCTGCCTATTAGGCGCCATCCATGCTGCTCAAAACAAACCACCTCACCAAGGCCAGTGTTATGCCATGTGACACAGTTAATCGGTTATAACGACATGCTCTCTGTGGTGCAGTGGTGTTATTTTCGTCCTTGTCATACACAAAGAGGCCGGCCGATCAATCGGGATAGTGGGATACTGGATTTATAGTTATGACTCAGAAACACTAGTCTACAGTGTCTAGGAAAGAGAAGAATTCGAGGTGATTTACTACATGTTTATAAGATAATGAAGAGAAAGAATAAATTACTTTACCAAGTTTTTTAAAGTACAGCCGCCTACAAGAACAGCGGGGCACATTTACCCATTTTCAAGAATGATCCAGAATAGATACTAGGAAATATTGTGTAGTCAAAGAGTGATGAATGCTTGGAATTCATTGTCACAGGAAATAGTGCAGGCAGGGTCAATTAATGCGTTGAAGAATAGACTGAATATACATAGGTTTTAGATAAAGTGAAGTAAAAGAAACTGGTTGTATACAAACTCTGCAGTCTTCTGAACCAGGATAAAGATATTAAGTTATAGACAAAATCTCTTTAGGTAGCTTTCACAACATGCACCGAGAAGCCGTGGACCTATTCTTTCCTCTAAGTAAGATGTCTATAGATCCACGCTGCATTTGGCTAATTGCTAGTGTCAACATAGATTTGTACCATCAGGTCATATTATCAGGTCATTTTTTCTCGTCCACAGTTTGTCTCCTGTTTTCTGGTTCCTTTTTTTTTTCTCCTTACGATAAAAGGGGTCAAATGTGTCTGTTCGTGTAGTTTAATTTATGGAAGAGTTTTTTTCATGCATATGGATTGTTAGTCCTAAATACAACGATCCTTTGAGTTACATTTTACGACAAAAATAAGAAGAAAAGAAGTAGGGGAAGAAGAAGAAGAAGAAGAAAAAGAAGAAGAAAAAGAAAAAGAAGAAGAAGAAGAAGAAGAGGAAAAAGAAGAAGAAGAAGAAGAGGAAAAAGAAGAAGAAGAAGAAGAGGAAAAAGAGGAAGAAAAAGAAGAAGAAGAAGAAGAAGAGGAAAAAGAAGAAGAAAAAGAAGAAGAAGAAGAAGAAGAGGAAAATGAAGAAGAAGAAGAAGAAGAGAAAAAAGAAGAAGAAGGAGAAGAAGAAGAGGAAAAAGAAGAAGAAAAAGAAGAAGAAGAAGAAGAGGAAAAAGAAGAAGAAGATGAAAAAGAAAAAAAGAAGAAGAAGAAGAAGAGGAAAAAGAAGAAGAAGAAGAAGAAGAAGAAGATGAGGAAAAAGAAGAAGAAAAAGAAGAAGAAGAAGAAGAAGAAGAAGAAGAAGAAGAAGAAGAAGAAGAAGAAGAAGAGGAAAAAGAAGAAGAAGAAGAAGAAGAAGAAAAAGAAGAAGAAGAAGAAGAAGAAGAAGAAGAAAAAGAAAAAGAAGAGGAAAAAGAAGAAGAAGAAGAAGAAGAAGAAGAGGAGGAAAAAGAAGAAGAAAAAGAAGAAGAAGAAAAAGAGGAAAAATAATAATAATAATAATAATAATAATAATAATAATAAGAAGAAGAAGAAGAAGAAGAAGAAGAAGAAGAAGAAGAAGAAGAAGAAGAAGAAGAAGAAGAAGAAGAAAAAGAAGAAGAAAAAAGAAGAAGATACTGTCCAAAAATATAGCAGATTGTATTTCACATAATGATATTTGAACTATGACCCATCTTTCTATTCTATGCAACTGTCGTATCTTCATTTCTACATTCATCATGTAAGGAACTTATTTTTCAAGTAAATAGTTGTAAAAAGGATCAGTGTTTCTTCTTTTTCTCTTCTACTTCTTATTTTTTTTCTTCTTATTTTTTTTCTTCTTCTTCTTTAGTTCGCTTGAAAACATAATGTTTATATGTGCAATGTTGTCCCTTGTAAAAACTTCATTATCTTTTGTAGTTCACATACAGGTCCATTAAGTTGGTCTTCCAATGTTGTTTTTATGATCCAGATGGTGTGTCTATGTGTATCGTATTATCGGCAGTTTTGTAGTACGTGCTCTGTGGTCTGTGGACAATGTTTCAGTTAATTTGATCTTAATACAATGTAGAAACCTTGTCTCCACACCAGCCAGAAGTTTTCAGAATCGGATAGCTCCTCTTGTTAAGAGCTAATTTCGAACAACTGTCGCCTGTTGTTAACCTAGATTCTGAAAGGTCATCTCCACCTTCTCGTGATGCACACTGGAAACTTGAAACCGCTAGTTTCTAGGTCAGAGGTCGGCAACCTTGTTCCAGAAGAGACAGGAGAATAAACAGTGAGTGGACGTATTCATTTAGCCAATAAATTAAAGTGGTAACAATAAAACATAAGTGCCGGAGAGCTTGTTTAAAATGTAGTACATTTTTAAAGAATAATCTGAGATGATGGAAAATGTTGTTCAGAGTTGTAATAGGGCTGTCAAAATTGTATGAAGTTAATGCCATTAAATTTGCCGATTTACCAAGCATAGTGGGATTTATCAAAAGCAACGAAGCAAATGTTGCTTGAAAACATTAACAGAACAGACAAAGAAATTTGGCATGAAAATAAATACATCGATGACAAAGACTTTGGTAATAGCCAAGCAACATAGACAAATAAATATAAACATCAATGGAGACATAATCGAACAAGTACCGAAGTTTACATATTTAGGGCAAACCATAACAAGTTATGACCGCAATGAAACAGAAATTAAGACACGGACTGCATTGACAAAAACGACTTCAGAGAAACACTGAAATTTCTAACCTCAAACAATACCAGTTTAGAACTGAGAAAAAGATTCATCGCCACTCGTATATGGCCAATTGCGCTGTATCGGGAGAAGGGGCTGAAACATGAACTCTATCAAATAAGTATGAAAAAAGCTTGGAAGTATCTGAAATGTGGTGCTATCGTGGAATTGGAAAATTGAGTTGGGCAGAAATAAGATGCTTCTTCTCCTTCTTCGTTCGCTGTCAGACGTCTACTTGAATTTGTTCGAAGAAAGCATCTGTCATCCTGAGGCTGTCGACAATGCCATAGAGCTTGTCTAGTGTTGCCACTGGTGATGGCCACATGTGCTTTCTCTGGTCCTCGTATGTCGGGCAATTTTGCAGCAGATGTTCAGCGGTCATTTTCCCTGTACCACAGGTGCATTCGTCAGTACCACCTATCTTCAGTTTATTGAATAGATGGTACCTCAGTCTGTTGTGGCCTGTGCGGAGTCTGAAGACCACGACCAGCTCTCTTCTGTTCAACTTGTAATAGGCATCATTTGTTGTATAGCCAGTATGCTCTGTTTCCCATTTGGCCATGTATCTGGCCCAAATAAACCTTTTGGACTCTTTGTAGGTCACACAAGAATCTGGTTGTGGTAGTCTTGCACCTTCTTTTGCCAGTCTGTCTGCCTCTTCGTTGCCTTGAATGTTACAGTGAGATGGAACAAACTGTACCACTACTCTTCTTGGTGCGGACTGCTGGCATAGTTGACAGAGTACTGCTCTTAAATCATTAAGATCTGTATTTTCCTGGCGAAAGAAGATTCTATGACAATGTCCTCATTGAGGTAGACGCACAAAGACAAATACTGAAAATTATACAGAAACGAATATTGAGTTAGTTGGGCCACAATATGCGACATGGAAGTCTTCTTTAGAAGATACTATAGGACAAGGTTCAGGAGATGGGAGGAAAATTAACGTCTGGTCAGACACAACATACTGACCAGACATGTTGGTCAGGGTCAGGCAAAATATACTGGCCAAGGCCCTCACCTCAGCTTCCTCGCATCCTCTATGAGAACGGACTGTTTTCATGACAGCCTGGCTAAAATGAAGGATCGATTAGATCTCCGTAGTAGTGAGCGACACGCAGATGAAAACAAGCATAGCACAACCGCCTGGAGGACCCCAGTCCACCTTCATTAGCACACTCGGGGTGTGAGGAAAGCTACTGCAACCCGCCACTTAATGTCTTTTTCAGGGCGCACAAAAGAGTAAACTTACTCATTATGTGCATTCGAGCGCAGAAGCTGCAGTGGTCAGCGACTCATAGCTGACTGCTAGCGTCAAGGCCAGCGAACCAAAGCTGCCAAGACACTTCTACACCTCTACGAGGTAATCCTGGATAACAGGCTGCAGCAGGACAGAATGGCTAAGGAGAAGGGATTGAAGAGGGAATGCTAACCCAGTACTCAAAAAATGCTTCCTGAGTCGGATGTGTTGGACTGAAAGCTGCAAATATCGCAGTCAAGCTGTAAATAACGACACAACGCATCCCGCTCTTTGGAATAAATTATGCTACTTAAGCCCTTTAAGGATTTTGTAGCGGGAACGAACAAAGCCAAGTCATTATGTGCATTCGAAACAACAAGGTTCAGTGGAAAAGAGGAAAGCATTGACCAAGTTTCACCTTTACATCTCAGACATGTCGAGACATTAAAATACGAACCTGTGTTGAAATGAAGAGAATTGCTGTGAATATGGCCCAATGCAAAAACATGCTCAGACAATCTTACAACCAGTCTTAGGTCTGACCAATGCAAAGACATGCTCAGACAATCTTACAACCAGTCTTAGGTCTGACCAATGCAAAGACATGCTCAGACAATCTTACAACCAGTCTTAGGTCTGACCAATGCAACGACACGCTCAGACAATCTTACAACCAGTCTTAGGTCTGACCAATGCAAAAACATGCTCAGACAATCTTACAACCAGTCTTAGGTCTGACCAATGCAACGACACGCTCAGACAATCTTACAACCAGTCGTAGGTCTGACCAATGCAAAGACATGCTCAGACAATCTTACAACCAGTCTTAGGTCTGACCAATGCAACAACATGCTCAGACAATCTTACAACCAGTCTTAGGTCTGACCAATGCAAAAACATGCTCAGACAATCTTACAACCAGTCTTAGGTCTGGCCAATGCAAAAACATGCTCAGACAATCTTACAACCAGTCTTAGGTCTGACCAATGCAAAGACATGCTCAGACAATCTTACAACCAGTCTTAGGTCTGACCAATGCAACGACATGCTCAGACAATCTTACAACCAGTCTTAGGTCTGACCAATGCAAAAACATGCTCAGACAATCTTACAACCAGTCGTAGGTCTGACCTATGCAAAGACATGCTCAGACAATCTTACAACCAGTCTTAGGTCTGACCAATGCAAAGACATGCTCAGACAATCTTACAACCAGTCTTAGGTCTGACCAATGCAAAAACATGCTCAGACAATCTTACAACCAGTCTTAGGTCTGACCACTGCAAAGACATGCTCAGACAATCTTACAACCAGTCTTAGGTCTGACCAATGCAAAAACATGCTCAGACAATCTTACAACCAGTCTTAGGTCTGACCAATGCAAAGACATGCTCAGACAATCGTACAACCAGTCTTAGGTCTGACCAATGCAACAACATGCTCAGACAATCTTACAACCAGTCTTAGGTCTGACCAATGCAAAAACATGCTCAGACAATCTTACAACCAGTCTTAGGTCTGACCAATGCAAAAACATGCTCAGACAATCTTACAACCAGTCTTAGGTCTGACCAATGCAAAGACATGCTCAGACAATCTTACAACCAGTCTTAGGTCTGACCACTGCAAAGACATGCTCAGACAATCTTACAACCAGTCTTAGGTCTGACCAATGCAAAAACATGCTCAGACAATCTTACAACCAGTCTTAGGTCTGACCAATGCAAAGACATGCTCAGACAATCTTACAACCAGTCTTAGGTCTGACCAATGCAAAGACATGCTCAGACAATCTTACAACCAGTCTTAGGTCTGACCAATGCAACGACATGCTCAGACAATCTTACAACCAGTCTTAGGTCTGACCAATGCAAAAACATGCTCAGACAATCTTACAACCAGTCTTAGGTCTGACCAATGCAAAGACATGCTCAGACAATCTTACAACCAGTCTTAGGTCTGACCAATGCAACAACATGCTCAGACAATCTTACAACCAGTCTTAGGTCTGACCAATGCAAAAACATGCTCAGACAATCTTACAACCAGTCTTAGGTCTGACCAATGCAAAGACATGCTCAGACAATCTTACAACCAGTCTTAGGTCTGACCAATGCAAAGACATGCTCAGACAATCTTACAACCAGTCTTAGGTCTGACCAATGCAACAACATGCTCAGACAATCTTACAACCAGTCTTAGGTCTGACCAATGCAAAGATATGCTCAGACAATCTTACAACCAGTCTTAGGTCTGACCAATGCAACAACATGCTCAGACAATCTTACAACCAGTCTTAGGTCTGACCAATGCAAAAACATGCTCAGACAATCTTACAACCAGTCTTAGGTCTGGCCAATGCAAAAACATGCTCAGACAATCTTACAACCAGTCTTAGGTCTGGCCAATGCAAAGACATGCTCAGACAATCTTACAACCAGTCTTAGGTCTGACCAATGCAAAGACATGCTCAGACAATCTTACAACCAGTCTTAGGTCTGACCAATGCAACAACATGCTCAGACAATCTTACAACCAGTCTTAGGTCTGACCAATGCAAAGACATGCTCAGACAATCTTACAACCAGTCTTAGGTCTGACCAATGCAACAACATGCTCAGACAATCTTACAACCAGTCTTAGGTCTGACCAATGCAAAAACATGCTCAGACAATCTTACAACCAGTCTTAGGTCTGGCCAATGCAAAAACATGCTCAGACAATCTTACAACCAGTCTTAGGTCTGACCAATGCAAAGACATGCTCAGACAATCTTACAACCAGTCTTAGGTCTGACCAATGCAAAGACATGCTCAGACAATCTTACAACCAGTCTTAGGTCTGACCAATGCAAAAACATGCTCAGACAATCTTACAACCAGTCTTAGGTCTGACCAATCAGACAATGTTCAGATAATCTTACAACCAGTCTTAGGTCTGACCAATCAGAGAATGCTCAGACAATCTTACAACCAGTCTTAGGTCTGACCAATGCAAAAACATGCTCAGACAATCTTACAACCAGTCTTAGGTCTGACCAATGCAACAACATGCTCAGACAATCTTACAACCAGTCTTAGGTCTGACCAATGCAAAAACATGCTCAGACAATCTTACAACCAGTCTTAGGTCTGACCAATCAGAGAATGTTCAGACAATCTTACAACCAGTCTTAGGTCTGACCAATCAGAAAATGCTCAGACAATCTTACAACCAGTCTTAGGTCTGACCAATGCAAAAACATGCTCAGACAATCTTACAACCAGTCTTAGGTCTGACCAATGCAAAAACATGCTCAGGCAATCTTACAACCAGTCTTAGGTCTGACCAATCAGAGAATGTTCAGACAATCTTACAACCAGTCTTAGGTCTGACCAATCAGAGAATGCTCAGACAATCTTACAACCAGTCTTAGGTCTGGCCAGTGCAAAAACATGCTCAGACAATCTTACAACCAGTCTTAGGTCTGGTCAATGCAAAGACATGCTCAGACAATCTTACAACCAGTCTTAGGTATGACCAATGCAAAGACATGCTCAGACAATCTTACAACCAGTCTTAGGTCTGGCCAATGCAAAAACATGCTCAGACAATCTTACAACCAGTCTTAGGTCTGACCAATGCAACAACATGCTCAGACAATCTTACAACCAGTCTTAGGTCTGACCAATCAGAGAATGTTTAGACAATCTTACAACCAGTCTCAGGTCTGACCAATCAGAGAATGTTGATTACATATATTTACATTACGTAAATGGTGTCAAGATGCAGCAGTGCATGAATGACACCAGCCAGCGACATGTCTGAGTGGCTTGCAGTAGTGCATGAATGACACCAGCCAGCGACATGTCTGAGTGGCTTGCAGCAGGGTCAGTCAACCATAGCTTAACTTAATTTAACGTTTTTATACTGGTTTAGAAGACTCTGTAGAGTCTTTATACAACCAGTTGATTTGAATTACCCTGCTCTAAAAGCTATGCGCATTCAATCTATTCTCTAATGCATTAACTGTCGCTACCTCCACTACCTCCTGGGACAATGCATCCAAGCATTTACCAATTTACCACTCTCTGATTAAAATAATATTTCCTAATATCCAATCTGGACCTTTCTTTAGTTAATTTATATGTGTGCCCTCTGGTTCTCGTTGGTGGTTGTATTTTGAAAAACGTGTTATAGTCTAATTCAACCTTTCCTGTGATTATCTTTTAAACATGTATTAAGTCACCTCGAATTCTTCTCTCTTCTAGACACTGTAGGCCAATTTTTCTGAGTCTTTCCTCATAACTGTAATTCTGGAATCCCACTTTAAGTTTTGTTGCTCTTCTTTGTATCCTTTCCAGCCTGTTTATATTTCATCTACGAAAAGGACTCCCCACCTGTACACAGTACTCCAATCTAGGTCTAACCAATGCTTTATGCGGTTTGACAATCACTTTCTAACTCCTATGTTTAATATTTCTTTTTATAATACTTAACATTACATTTGCCTTATTCACTGCTACCTGGACTCGCTCACTTACTTTACCTGTATGCTCTATTATAACCCCTAGGTCCCTATCCTTATCTATTATTCTAATAATTTTCTCGCACGCACTGTAATTACGTTCAATATTGTGTCTCCACGTCGCGGCCCTGGAAACTAGCCACTAGTGTAATCTGGCCAAGGGATATGGCTCGTTGTGGGACGGCGAATCCAGTTCAACGAAAAAGCCAGTTGAAATCGGATGTGTCGTCCCGAGCCTCGTTGAACACTACGACACAATGTCTCAACATCCTTTTCGTGGCAAATGCCTTAGATGAAAAGAAGAAGAAGAAGAAGAAAAGAAAGAAAGAGAAGAAAGGAAGAAGGAGATATTACATATATTAACATATTTCTTAAAACAGCAGGCCTGATTAGTGACACCCATAATCCTGGGTATATCATTTTAAGATTTGTAATTGGAATACTTGATAGTTATAATAATGTTCCCTTGGGCGTCTGAGGCCCGTTGCTTCGGATGAACACCACCATATCCAGTTGTAACTGCGTGCTGCCAGGCCTCCTCTAAGGCAGATGGGGAGGCTGCTACCTGTTGGAGCCACGTGTTTCGAGGACGACCTCTCCGGCGCTTCCAGCCAGCAGGGTGGAGGCCGTTAGCACTGTTGACTGTCTTTTGAAGAATCTGGTGAACTGGGACCTCCTTGATAGCGTCTGTACAAATTCTGGTCGAGAGCCGTAGGTTGTGGACCTCTTCTCTATATCAACTGGACAGTGGCTGTCTAACGAGAATTAGGTTATACCATGATAAAAAGCTGAACGCGATGCATCACACTTACACCACAACTACACTGCAACAGAAATGAATCTTTGAACTCCCCAAGGAGCAAAGACTTTCTTGTAACATAATATATTTATACTACAGCGGCTATTACGTACGCAACTTCCTCTGGCGAGCGTCTGATTAATGTAGTTGTAGAGCACACCTTTTTCAATGCAAAGGGTTCAACTCTCGCTCTTCATTCGACCTAGCTGCAAAAGTGGTTCAATTGTAAATGGGTACCTGACCTACAGCTTGGTAAAGAAAGGCAGCGAGGAAGGGAAAAGACTATCCCCTATCTCATACTAGCTGTGGGTTAGTGAAGCGAGGTCTCTAACACTACACCCCAGACGGCAGCTTCTGCTGTGGGACTTGTTTTAAATCTACGTGGAATAAAGACCCTCTTAGATATGAACATAATACAGATACACTACAGCAGCTATTAACTTATGTAACACTATGTGGAGAATGTGCCTTTTACCTTAGCAGTCGTTGTGCCTTTATGACGTAAAGAAGTACATAAGGCGCGGCTAGAGCATGAGCGAGCAGCAAGCATGAATGCCTTAACTCATTCAGCAGCAGCGACCGATTTGTCTGTCGTTCAGGACAGGAGACCCCTGTCAGATGGCGGTGATTTTAAGATATTTTTATTATTTATATACATTTTTTCTGCCTGAAAGACTTTTAAGATACTTCAGAAACGTAGGTTGATTCTTTAGTTTCGTTTTATATAAAAATAGTAAAATTAATCAATTTTTGTTGAAAAATTATTTACTAGCTATTAAAGTCATTAAATTCTATTACCGATAGCGAATCAGCGCTTGGTAGATTTACTCTCTTTTCTGCACAAAAAGTGCTTAGTCGCTTTGAAATTATTTCTTAAAATGAAAATGTACATTTCATTTAACTTTTGTGTTGATTTTTCTAGTCAATCTGAATTATGCTGGCAGATAAGTCAATTCTTCACATAAGGTGGCTTTGTCGAATAAAACAAACATTGAATTTTTGTGGTCGGAGACAATACACATACATTTTGTTTTTTCCGCATGATAGACGTTTTTTATGACTCGGAAATGAAAGAAGATCTATTCTTCCGGTGTTTGTAAAATAAACCAGTGAAACCTTAAATTTGTGTAAAATATGAAATATTACCCTAGTGTGACATACGAAGAGTCAAAAAGGCTTATTAGAGCTAGATACATGACCAAATGGGAAACAGAACATACTGGCTACACAAAAAACGATGCCTATTACCAGTTGAACAGAAGAGAGCAGGTCGTGGTCTTCAGACTTCGCACTGGACACAATAGACTGAGGTACCACCTATACAATAAATTGAAGATAGGTGGTACTGACGAATGCACGTGCGGCACTGGGAAAATGACCGCTGAACATCTGCTGCAGAACTGCCCGACATACGAGGATCAGAGAAAGCAGGTGTGGCCATCACCAGTGGCAACACTAGACAAACTCTATGGCAGTGTTGACAGCCTCAGAATGACCGCTGCTTTTTTCGAAAAAATAAAGGTTGATGTCTACGTGCGATAAAGAAGAAGAAGAAGAAATATTACCGGTTTAAAGTGATGAAGGGGCAGTTTCCGAGTCATGTAACAAAAATTCTCAAAATTGTCATGTGCTAGACCAATGTCATGTTAGGTCTACGTAAATAATTTAGTAAATGGATGTTGTTTCGAAACAAGTGTGTCCCAAATGACAAAACATGAATTAGCAGTCTATATTGGGTAACTCTGACATGTTCATTGTATTCTATTCCCCGCATTTTTTGTTTAGGTGCTGCATGTTTTTTACTTCTTTACTATTTTAGAAATGGATCTATATTTATTTTATTTATATTTTCTTATTGCTCATGAAATTCTATTTCATTACATGTATCACACGACCACATAATATGAGAATATAAAACACAGTAACACTTTAACTATAACACTATATGCAAATCTTAGAGGGATGGACAATGTACTGCACAGAACATGGGAATTTCGCTACGTCACGAAAGTGTTAAAATTGTATGCACGTGCAAGGCCGAATTTATGTATAAACTAAATAACCTGCAGCTGAGGGGGCTTGCAGGCTGAAGAGGTCGTTTTAAAAATAACTTCGGAATTTGTACCTCTGTTTTTTATTTGTTGTTAACAGTTGCCAAAAAGCGACTGCACGACTTATCATAATTTAATGTTTCACCATGTCTAAATCCGGCTCTGTGTGCGAGACTAACGCACAGTCATGCTGTGATGTACAATAATTTTGACATCATGGTATGAAAGTAGACATTATGAGGCCATTAGAGTCGGATAAAGACGATAAACCTAATTAAACAACAACCGACTGTCGGAATATGTAAAAATAATACACGTAGTTCACGTAATATGTGAAATAGTGAAATCAAACGTGGAACAAATTTCTTAGAGAAAAAAAATATTTCCTTTACGTCATGGCTGCATGCGAAAAAATTATTTGGATCTAATATGCAGTTTAAGAGAAAATGGCTTCGGACCTTGTTTATGAATTAAAAGACGGAATATAGCTCTCCTCGCTCTCTTTTATTGTTGGTATTTCTTTATATGTATTGTTATTATTGCCATGCCATTCTGGTTGCTTCAATCAATGAAGCATAGGTCACTGCGCTTATTTGAAGAATTTGGCCCATTACACTTACTCGTTTATTAGGAAGCCTGTATCCAGTTAATTACATTGACGGTTTAAAAGAAATGGTCTTTACATAATGAGCTTGCCAGCCGCACACATAACTCTGTGTATGTATCCTTTGCGACACGATTAGATTATTACGCTTCAGTCAGTGAGCCATGCGATTTGAATCACGTTAATCAAGAGCGGAGAAACGTCTAAAGACAGGTCACAAATGTTTACTCCCAACGAGCTGCCTGAACCATCAGTATCAATACCTCTCACCGTATGCTGAAAGAGACTTCGCACCTATGTCTCTGTCCAGAATGCAGTGATGTCGTCATTACATAAAATAACGTAGCATTGTTTCACTACATGCCCGCTATCCATATTTAACGTCACCTACAGACAAGTGGAGAGTTTTCTAGTCACTTCTCTCAAGGACGTTTCGTTCTCACAAAGTTCATATCTGTCAACCTTGGTAACTTGTTTGGTTGTATTTCACTGTAGGGTTGATTTTTTTTTTTTTAAACGCACAACGCTGTTAAAAGTAGTATCTGGACACGGATAACAGGTTTCTTTTAAGCCAAGATGGACCACGAAAGATTAAATTTGTATGTACTTGATTTTTTTTTCGTTTCTTCTACAAAAATGTCAAAGATAAACCTGACATGTCTAAACTTAAGGGCCGTCTGTCCTGATTGTGAAACTCGGCCAAATGGTCGCTTCTCTCCCGGTGTCAAATCACGAACTGATAATAATGTGTTACGATCTTTGACCAAAGTTATTTTTAAATTACCTGAGTTTGTTAAAGATTGTCGATGACGACTAGAAGATGGATGGATTGAAACTAAATGGAAAAAACGACATCAGCGTAAATGTGATACTGTTTAGCACTATACTAAGGTTTTCGTTTTTCGGTGGGGCTCTTATCGCTACTTTTGTGGTTTCGATGCCTACTTGCCGACAAGGAGGGCAGTGGTTCGAATCCTGGTATGGCATATGTTGTTTTTCTGTTGGGGGTGAAATAAATAAACATAGACAGCACACGGTGTGGCGACAGCAGTGGCGAAGCGGCCTGTAGTTCTCAGCCCTCCCCCCCCCCCCCCACCTCGACTAACCCAGCAATGGGCAAAGGTCGTATTGACAGTGTTGAGTTAATTTAATGCATCTACTCTCTGACATAGGTCTCATTAGAGGACCGAAGGTTGATAATTCAATTCATCTCCTCCCGCTGCAATATCTAAGACAATGAAGCTGCTGGCATACTAACAAAGTGTGTGGGGAGATTCCCAACAAACAGACTTGTGTAACACTTATAATAAGACAAAGACCATAATTAAAGCCAAATTCAGGGGAAATGAACTATCAACACCCCTACATCCGAGAAGAATACAACTAATATGATTTAGCTTGAGAAGAGCAAGACTTTGAACTGGACGTAATAGACGCAATGGTAATATTTTACAACATAGGGAGGATTGGGGCATGTCAAGTGTCTATGTGGTGATCACACATATCTTACCAAATTGCACGCTTACATAGGAAGAGAGGGAACACTCCTTGCTCTGCGAGAAAAATGAGAGACAAGAGTTGTAGAGAGATAAAAACAGCCTACAAACAACGGGTTATAACAGAGGCATTTATATGAGGATGGACGAACTGATAGAGTTAATTTCAATCTTGACGACTGTTTGGTAGTGGGTTACAGTTGCTCTTACTTACCGAGAACTGCTGAAAAAAGTGGACCTAGGTTCTCCTAGCTTTAGAGCAATGCTAGGCGTCTTAGTATGCTGTTCACCTGTATGGGGATCACAGTATCGATCCATGCCTCATTGGCCAGACTGCTGTAACACGGCTTAGTTCCAGAAGAACGATATGAATGTTAGTTGAGGGTCTAGATGAAGTGTGTCACCTGTCGTTAGGCGTTTTGGCAGAAACATGATGTGAATGTTAGTTGAGGGTCTAGATGAAGTGTCACCTGACGTTAGGCGTTTTGGCAGAAACATGATATGAATGTTAGTTGAGGGTCTAGGTGAAGTGTATCACCTGACGTTAGGCGTTTTGGCAGAAACATGATATGAATGTTAGTTGAGGGTCTAGATGAAGTGTGTCACCTGACGTTAGGAGTTTTGGCAGAAACATGATATGAATGTTAGTTGAGGGTCTAGATGAAGTGTGTCACCTGACGTTAGGCGTTTTGGCAGAAACATGATGTAAATGTTAGTTGAGGGTCTAGATGAAGTGTGTCACCTGACGTTAGGCGTTTTGGCAGAAACATGATATGAATGTTAGTTGAGGGTCTAGATGAAGTGTGTCACCTGACGTTAGGAGTTTTGGCAGAAACATGATATGAATGTTAGTTGAGGGTCTAGATGAAGTGTGTCACCTGACGTTAGGCGTTTTGGCAGAAACATGATGTAAATGTTAGTTGAGTTTTGCAACATCATGGAATATAAATATCTATCCAAGAATATTACAATTTGAATCTTTAACAAATGCAATTAGATATCCTAAATAGTAGAATTAGACATAATATTCCTGTTTTTTTTATGTCCAAGAGAGGCTTTGGCGTTACTTAAAATAACATATACAACATTTAACGGTAATGGTAGTTCTATACCTGACACTGCGGTAGAGAATAAAGTGGCATCGACTACCTGGTAACATGCCTCAGCCCTGTGTGAGATGGGTGTCAAGTTCCATCACACAAAAACGCATGCTTGCCTTTCCTAAATGCAAGTCAGGTAGACGTCTACTGTAGTGTAAACTGAAGCGCATATATATATATATATATATATATATCGAGGATTGAACACAATACCTTAGCAATGAGTAACAGCCTCTCTAACCTGTGTGCTCCCCAGACGCTTGATGAACTCACTAGATATCACAAATTGTACAATCTGGCATCATGTACATTTCCTATTCAAAACAATGTTTTTGTATGAGCCAGTCATCATCGTGTAGCATGTCCTTTGTAGAACATCGCTCCCATCACAGTCTGTCTGAAAGAAACTCGTTCCCTTGCCAAAACACCAGCCTCCGCGACAATCATACTAAGGCATTCATGGATATCTTGGTGCCATCGTCTTCTTGGTCTACCCCTTCCTCTTTTACCTGGCACCATACCTTCCATCACCGTTCTCTCAAGACCATTGTGTCTTAATGTGACCAAAGTACTTGCATTTTCTAGCCAAAATGGAATTGATAAACCAGTTCTCTTCTATGCTCAACTCTTGCCGAATGTCTGCATTTGTTTTGTTTTTATCTCTGTCCAAGGTATTCTGAGGATCTTTCTGTAACATTTTGACTCCAAGGATCCGATTCTCTGTCTAGAAGTTTTGGTAATCGTCCATGATTAACAGCCATAAGCTGCAACGGGAAAAACACAGGCTCTCAAGACTTTGACTTTTATCATTTTGTTGGTGACCTGCCATAATTTCTTCAGGCTGTTCAGTCTCTGCATTACCATAGCTAGTCTTCATCTGATTTCTTTCGAGCAATCGCCATTTTTGTCAATTCTAGAGCCCAGATATTCAAAATGTGTAACCTGATCTATTTCCTCACCACCCACTGTAAATTTATGTTGACATTGTGGTTTGTCGGTGGTCATTATCTTTGTTTTATTTATGTTTATGAACAGGTTTTGATCTTTACTATGTTCATTAACGGCTGAAAGTAGCTGCTCTAGCCCTTCTGCACCTCTTGATAGTATCACTGTATCATCTGCGTATCGTAACTCTGTAATCTCGTAACCCCCAATCGTAAATGGGTCGAACCTTTCAATGTTCACGTCTTCTGGAACATTTCTCATTATACATTCCGCATATATGTTGTACAGATAAGGTGAGAGGATATATCCCTGTCGGACTCCCTTTTGAACTGCAAACCAATCCGATGCTTGCCCAGATACTCGGACAGCGGCTTGTTGATCTTGGTATAATGTTTCAATGAGATGGACTATATGCAAAGGAAACCCCATTTCCTTCATGATTCTCCACAGATTTTGATGTTTTACCGTGTCGAAGGCCTTAGTGTAATCAATGAAACACGTGCACAGATCTACATTAAACTCTACATTTTTAATTGGAAATTCCTTAAATTGAATATGTGGTCCTGGGTCCCTCTGTCTTTCCTAAAACCTGCCTGGACTACGCGAATTTCAGATTCAAACCTTTTCTCTATCCTTCTTAACAGGATTCGCAAGAGTATCTTGCTAACGTGGCTGATCAGCGCGATAGTTCGGTAGTCCGTGCACAGCTTTAGGTTGCCTTTTTTGGAGAGGGGAATATAAATTGATTTCTTCCATGCTTCTGGCCACTCTGCTCTGTGGCATTATTGTTTACACAGCTTGTGATAGACTCGAGCACATGCCTCCCTTCCTGCTTGTATTAGCTCTGCTGGGATATCATCGCATCCTGGTGACTTTCCCTTTTTCAGGCTTTTAATTGCAGAGTGTACTTCTTCCAATGTTGGTTCAGGTTCTTTCTCTTCCTTTGGTAGGATTGTAACTGAGCGCTTTGTGCTATCTCCATACATGGTTCTGCAGTACTCTCTCCATCTGTTCAGTATGTCTTTGGTTTCTGTTAATGTGTTATCCTCTTTGTCATTTATTACATGTGGTACCGGACGGAACTCCCTTGTCAGTGTTCTTATTGCTTTAAATGCATCTCTCTCTCTCTCTCTCTCTCTCTCTCTCTCTCTCTCTCTCTCTCTCTCTCTCTGCCTTGTTGCTGTAGGTTTTCTAAATCCTTACACGTTTCTACTGTGTATCTTCTTTTATCTTTTCTTATTATCTTCGCAGTATTTATTTGCTGTGTTGGTACCCTTACTTCCCATTTGTTTTAATTGTTGCCTTTCTGCAATGAGTTTATGTGTGTCCTCTGTTATATAGCTCTGTGTCTTGTGCGACATCTTGGGAATTATTTCTTTCGCTGTCGAGATAAAAATATCCCTTGCGTACGATGTCAACTCCTGAGATGTCATCTCTTCCTGTACCGCAAGCAACGCCTCAAATTTGTTTTCTTCTTTGATGTTGTATTCAGTAGGTATTGCTGATACATCGAAGCGTATTGGCTGGCAATCTTTGTTAATCCTACGTAGTCTTGTTTGGAAAACTGCAAACAGTAATTCATGGTCCGTATCGAAGTCTGATCCTGGCATCGTTTTTGTTGCCAGCACATTGCCAGTGAGGTTTATAAACTAAAAATGGCGATTTACTGTCAAACGGTGTTTGCATTTATGATTTCCACAAAAGCACAGCTCTAAATGCAAAAGAAGTTATACTAGAAATTACAGTGTCACTGAAATGTTATCACATTCGAGAGATAGTGGAAAGCCGGGCGATGTTATCTATTTGGATTTTGCAAAGGCCTTTGATGGAGTACCTCATCAACTATTGTTATGAAAGTTGAAGTCACATGGAATAGGTGGTACAGTTGCCAATTGATAGAAAATTGGTTGACGGACAGAAGGCAGAGAGTGGGCATAAATATGGAGTAGTCTGACTAGTGTGATGTAAAATGATATCAAATCCAAGGTTGCAAAATTATGCGGCAGGGTCTCTTCTCCGGAATAGGTGGATCTATTGAGATCGGATTTATATACGATCCAAAAATGATCTGAGCTGGCAGATGAAGTTTAATGTGAAAAATGTACAGTCATCCACGTGGGAAGATCCAATAATGAATATAATTACTGGTTGGGAGAGAGCAATATTAGGACAATAAAAAAAGGCAAGGGACATCTGAGTTTTAACAGAACATTCAGGCAAGGTGCGGGAGTAAGTCCAGGTGGCAGTGAAAAAGGCTAACGCCATGTTAGGTATGATAAAAACAAACATTTCACAAAAGAGTAAGAAAGTAATAGTCAAGTTATATAAATCATTAGTGAGACCTAAATTGGAGTACTGTGTTCAGGTGTGGAGTCCATATAATAGAGTGCATATGAACATGCTGGAAAGGGTGCAAAGAAGAGCCACACAAATTATCGCAGGGTTTCAGAATTATAGTTATGAGGTAAGACTAAAAATGTTAAAGACTAAGACTGGTCTTCATTGTCTCGAAAAAAGAAGAATTCCAGGTGACTTAACACAAGTGTATAAATTAATAAATGGAAAGGATAAATTAGACTTATCAAGTTTTTCAAAGTACGACCGGCTACAAGAACAAGAGGGCACAGCTACAAATTGTTTAAAGACAGGTTTAGATTAGATATTAGGAAGTATTTTTTAGTCAGAGAGTGGTGAATTTTTCGAATGCATTGCCGCAGGCTGTAGTGAAAGCAGGGTCAGTTAATGGATCAATAATAGATTGGATGCTCACAGTTGTTTCGATATCCGTTGGTTGAAATAAACTGGTTGTATACAGACTCTGTAGAGCCTTCTAAACCAATAATAAAGTTAAGTTAAGATAGTATAGTTAACATTGTGCCTGAAGAACCTTTTACGAAACTTTGGACTCGGGGTCATAATTTTCAAGCAGTTTGAAAGCTGTAACAAAACAACTACTGTAAACGAGAATTTGAAGTTTGGACGCATGATATGGGTTTGAAATGACACTATTGAGATGTATTGCAGTTTAGAAAACGTACACGTATAGTCGTATCATTTGTAAATATCCCATGAGAACGTCATGAAGTTTGAAGTGCAACGCAATATTGATAACGATTACATGATGACTGCCGTCCAAAACAGGTCAGTAACTGTACTTGTAGATGTAGATTGAGGCCCTATTTGGGGGTGTGTTTTTTTTTCAAACGCTTGTTTTTTTTTTCTTTTACCGTTTCCAATAATATATTTCTTTTCTACAGTGAGAAAGAATTGGATTAGCAAAAAAATTTATCACAGACAACTGAATGATTTATTAAATAAATTATTCAGAAGATTCGTAAGAACAATATTTTAATACTTGAGTATATAAACCTGTCTACAGTGCCTTGGAAAAGAAAAGAATTCGTAGTGACTTAATACAGGTTTATAAGATAATCAAAGGAACGGATAAATTAGACTATAACAAGTTTTTTTCCTTCAAAATACAACCACCTACAAGAACAAGATGGTATAACTACAATTTAACTAAAGAATGGTCCAGATTAGATATTAAGAAATATTTTTTTTGTCAGAGAGTGGTGAAGGACTGGATTGCATTGCCACAGGCAGCAGTGGAGACAGGGAAAATTAATGCATTTAAGAATAGATTGGATGCGCATAACTTTTAGAGCATGAAAATGTTAACGAAACTGGTTGTATACAGACTCTGCAGTCTTCTAAACCAGTATAAAAACTTTTAAGTTAGTTAAACTTCAATTTTATATTTATTCTTCTGATTCTTATTCCTCCTAATACCATTGTAGTTCGTTGGGATACTACATTTTATTGTTTCCACCTGTGTCTGCCCATCACCTGTATTAACGTCTGTTTTAATATTTATCCCGTTTATTTCATATTACATGCAAAGTAAATGCCTTTCTCTTTCGGTGGGATGTTCCTTTGAGAATAAACTTGGGCAGCCGGTGTTATGGCCAAACCATTGGTTTTGCGTGTTTTCACAATTAACTATCAGAATGCATATATATATATGGTGCACTGCTTCGTGTGATTGTATTTTGTATGTTTACATTTTGACAAATTAATTATACAGTTCAGAAATCGATTTGGGTTGTAATCGTTTGCAGTTATATTTTTTTCATTTCTTTATGATGTGTTTATGTTCATGTTATGAATAAGAAAGTGAATGAAATTTATAGATATTCAAAGCATTAAATGTTAATTTATAAATATGAAAAATGTGATAAGTGTATGTGTAAAAGTGTATGTGTACGTGAGTGGTATGTATGTGTGTGTTGAATATGCAACAAAGATGGTGACGTTACTGGCTGCGGGTCTACATTGCTCTGCTGTTTTATTTCATTATGGATGTTGTCAAACCACGGATTTGTCTGGAATTTACACGTCGATGACTTACAGTTGTGTTCACGGAAATGTGTTGTCTTTCTTCCATTTGGACTGGTTAATTCGTTCGTTTTTTATGTGTTTTCTTCCGTCCGATTATCCTGGTCGGGGCGACATGAATAACACTACGCTTAAACTTGTGTCGTATTTCACGATCTAGTTCACGCGGCTTAACTTCACGAGATTGGCGCTCATCGCACTAATTACAAACAGTGTCGGTTTTGGTGTGTGAAATTTAGACACGACTACAATGAACTAGAATACAGCATGTGAGAAATGCAGAAGTCACCCACACGCCGAGTAATGTCCATACAACCTTTTGCGGTTATGGGAAAGGCACGAACCACAACGTTAGATGTCACCCCCCCCCCCCTTCTTACCCACTGCTGTCTTGCCGGATATCTGTTTACAGGAGAGGCTTCGGGAGTACACCATGAGGACAAATCTGCATACTGATCTATCTACAGTCGTTTCGATAGATATCTTGCCATTGGTCAAGGGTAATTCAGGACCAGAGAGTGCGGTTGACAAAACGGCAATTTCTTCCTCAATTTAATCCAAATTACAACGAAATTCACCCATTTCAACGGACACAGCAAGAGAAAAGATTGACCACACGGCTGAACAAAGAGAGTGGTCTTCATCACATGTGATGGACAAACAACCATGTGTGTGTGTGTGTGCATATGTGTGTGTGTGTATTTACTCATAGCCCACAATCTCATAATTTGAAATAAATTCTAACAGAAACCTCCACTTGTCCAGTCTGAGTACAAGACGTGATACGATTTCAGCTTCCCGTAAGAACGCAAACGCCGTTGGCTGCCCTATGCTCTTTCAAAGTCTTGAGAAAAATAAAACGTGATTGTTTCTGTATTTTAAATTGCCCAAATATTGAGTGTGCAGAAAACGTGTCATTTTTCCTAGCACAATTAACAAATTATAGCATTTGTTAATGTTACTTTTTGGTCAATTTTGCCTGGTCACGAATACAATACAACATCTGACTTTGCAACTAAAATGTCTTCGTTGCGGACAAAAGACAATACATATATATATATATATATATATATATATATATATATATAACAGTTATATGTGTAGTGATGAGATATCAAAAACGTGATAGAAACGAAATAGAAAAAAAACAGAAGCTGAAGTAAATTTGATCGAGGTATAAGGCAGACAGCTGCAGCAAAAGTAAATACCTTACAGAAATAGTACATGTTAGCTTTATGTGGGCACAAATATAAAACAGTTTATATTTTTTCTTCTTCCCTTGTTCTCGTTTTGTAGAGCAGTCTCAACATGGCCCTTCCCAAACCAACTGTGGGATAAACTGTATGCCGACCAGAAAATCTTGATACGGACCGCCAAGTTTATGGGGGAAATAGCATTAGCGCGAACGAAGAAGAAGTAGGTAAGAATAATAGATGTAGCTAGTTCCATGTAGAAAACATGTGCCAAGGTACTTTTGTGTATTCTTGTACCTGTGATTTATTTAGGAATTGGTTGTAAATTGTGATATTGCTAACCCCCGTGTACATCAATCTTAAGTTATCTTTTACGGCACCCATTAAATTACAACGAGGTTGCGATATCAACGACTTTCGATAAGACACATCAGGTTTTAGCATGGTATTATTTTAGTACAGGTGTTGCCTTCCCTCCGCTCTCCCAATTCTTCTAGTCAGACTACACTAGTGCAGCCTGTTCGCAGGTCCATCCCTTGAAGGCGGAATATGTACTCCGTCAGCTGGGGTTCTATGACTTTAATGCAAACAGCGACCTACGAATCGCTGTTTGAATGAGGTCAGTTCATTCACAGTACTGCGTCTTCAGTCGCAAATTATCTTCTGATTTAAGTGGTTCAGACTTCCTATCAGAACCTCAAATTGCCTTAACACGCCCCTTTTAGTGACGTCACATTGTGTATAAAAGAAGTTCCGGGCAAAATTTTTCTTCAGTTATTTGTCTTGCTGCGTCAGGGAACGTACGGGCAAATCTCAAAACTGCTTTCCAATCCTTCGACAGTCACCATCTTTTTACAATATTTTACTAACCCGATCCGAAGATCTAATCATCCACCAACGAAACAACAATGTCTGTCAGTCAGTGTCGTCAAAACTACCACCTAGAAAGTGAGGCAGGCATCAATCGCCAAATCAACATGGAGTTGTACGCCAGCTACTGCTATCAGTCGATGGTGAGTTTGTATTGTTGATCTCGATATTCAAATTCCTGTACTGTAATGGCAGGTTATGAATTTGTAATTGTAATATCTGTTAAACTAAAATTCATTGATTTAATCAAGTAGTGGGTTCGGCAGAGGGTTAGAAAGATAGATATAACTGAAATCCTCAATGGCCGACTGGTTTCCGCCGTTCAGACCAGCACAACCAAACCAGTAATTTTGAGAAATGTCTGACAGGGAAGCTGGGCGTGTAATATCCATTGCCAAGGTCAATACTTTGGTCAGGGTTTCTGTCACGATATCTCAGGTGCTTGGCTTCCCCGTATTGACATTTCCACTGTCTTGACGATGACAATGGGTCTTTTGTGTAGTTCTTATATATTATTGTGATAAATGTTTGTTTTTTAAAATGTTACTGGTTGATTGAAACTTGAACCACCATGAAGAAAAAAACTGGATTGTAACTGCGCAGTTTGCTTTAATTGCGGTGAACTGATGACTCTGGATCATGTGATGGCTTTCAGTTTTTCAGGCCCACATTGTTGTAGTGACAAGATCCGACAGAAATCACCTTCGTGAAATTTATGTCATGGCTGCTAAACGAGTTCAAGCATGGATGGTCTAAATGCTCAACAAAATGACATGTGGGATTGTGTCTGTGGTTAAAGAAGGCTTAACATAACAAAAACTATAATTCATTAAAGTCTACTTTTATTTTCCTATCACCAGCAATCAGCATCTACTTGTCATGCAATGTGTATCATATTCACATAGGCTTATGTTTTTAGTTGGATGATTATTTATTTTTTTTTCACCCTTATCAATAGTTATAATTTTAAACCACATATTTTACAAGATAAATTCAATACAGTAATTGCTGCTCTAAATCTATACATGGTGTCATTTTCTGCTGTGTTTTTGCTGTGATTCCTAGAGTTGTAACAAATATTTTGTTTTGGCACTGGTGTCCTTGTCCAAAGGACACACATGTTTAATGTGTATAATTCTGGTATGGCATAGTTTTTTTGTGTCTTGTAAGGTAGAAAAATCTATCTTGCACACTGTGACAGGTGGCTGACTGCATGACTAAGCTGCATTTATTCTTCAGCTCTATAAATCTTGACAGACCAGACATGGAAATAAATGCATGTTCATAGTTTCCTTAAATCTTTCCTAGATTTATCTTTCCTAGGAGTAGGAGACAGTGTGGCCTTAGCGTTGCAAACATGTTTTCACAATCCCAGCGCACCGTTTCAAGCCCACTATGTCCAGTTTGACCGACACAGGATTTTTCTCGATGCAATCGCTTCTCTACATAGTCTACGGAAAGTAATGGCAACTTACAGTGCTGCACACCTGTCAAGAAACTTATAACAGCCAGTTAGGTGGCGGTTGTAAGAAGCAATGTTCTGCAAAGAACATGCTACATACAGTTGCATTAATTGCAATATTGTTCCAATTCTCCAGGTCTTACACAGTATTTGCTTTTTTGCGATTACTATAAATTCATGACAATAAAATTACATGATCCTTCCAGGCATACTACTTTGATCGTGATGATGTTGCTCTCCCTGGCTTTGCAAAGTTCTTCAAGAAGTCCTCAGAGGAAGAAAGGGAACATGCTGAGAAGTTCATGAAGTATCAGAACAAGCGTGGCGGCCGCATTGTCCTTCAGGACATTAAGGTAAATGGTAACCTTCTGTTGGTAGGCCTTGACCTTGTTGAATTTTAAAAGTAATATGCACTGTATGATAAATTCTTTTTAGGCTTTTGAGGAAAAAGTTATGTTCTGCATTTTACATGACCTGTAACCTGGTCAACCATATTTTTTTGGTGTTCGCCCCTATCTCTATTCCCGAAGGCATTGCACAATGTTTTTAGTTTGCCCAGTGTCTGCCCTGTCCGACTTCAGCATGCATTTTATGGAAGGGTTTGCCTACTCCTGCATTTTCTAAGGGTTTGCTTCCCAGGAGTGACAGCCTTGTGCTGTGATTAGGAATTGAAACCAGCACATCGGATTGTGAGCAGAGCCACTAGTCCATGTGGTCTCATGGTCTACCATATGAGTAGGCCCCTGCTGCTTAAATTTAAAATTTGTTCTCCATTTATTGCTTTTTGGTATAAATGTATGTAAAATGTCACGTTTTTATTGTCGATCTTCACAAAAATAAAATAATGCAATCTTTTTTACAACTTTATCTCCTTTGTGCATTTGCTTGGACTTCTATTTCTCCTATTTTAACCAAACGCCTTGTAACACAGAGCTTAAATTTTGTACATAGCCTCTAGTAACAGAAATAGTCAAAAGTAGCCCATAGCATTACTGCCATAGGGGTGTGAAGTGTTAGCGACCTCATATTTCAAGGCTACAATATATGAGGGCAGGTGCCATGCCTCTCCCTCTCAACTGCCCGGAATGAACCAGGTACTCATTTAATGCTGGGTCGACCCGGGACCAGGTACTCATTTAATGCTGGGTCGACCCGGGATCCATTTCGGTTTTGAAAAATAAAATTCTGCATCAACTGGTAAATGAACCCAGGACCACTCAGATGCGAAGCCAGCTCGCTAACAACTGTGCTATGCAGCTCTACAGAAACAGTGCAACTTGCTAATCTTTCAAAATTACATTTCTGTAGTTTGAGAAACATGTCTTAAATAACAAATTCGCTTGTACAAAATTTTTTTAAACAAATATTTGTTTGACATTCTTCCTCACCAATAAGAGGCACTGAGATTCACTTGATTACTTAGCACTTCATTAAAATTTCCCACTTTTTCCTCAAATTAACTTTACCTATACATAGCGTACAATTTTCATTGTCAACAGAAACCAGAGCGTGATGAATGGGGAACTGGTCTTGATGCCATGCAGGTTGCCCTGCAGCTGGAGAAGAGTGTGAACCAGGCTCTGCTGGACTTGCACAAACTGTGCGCAAGCCATGAGGATGCCCAGGTCAGTAATTATACATTTTGTTAAATAATCTGACTTTTTTGTTTCTGTAATCTACAGAAAGTGCAGAATCTGTTAAAGCCAGATCATACTGCCAAGTGGTCACAGAACCTGTTCTTCCATGCTGAGTGTAAATTCCTTCCATGCTGAGTGTAAATTCCTCCCATCATTTGTCTTGGCTGATTAATGCAGAAGTAGCCAGTTTCTGAGAATTTATTAGTTGGATGGATGCATGTGGCGCTTTTTGTTTTTGTTTAAATTCTGCCCCACTTTACTTACCTTTTTTTTTTTTTTTTTTTTTTAAATATAAATTAATCCTTTACGTTTCCCCCTTGAATCATAGAGCTAATATTGATGTTTCCGTTCTCATTTTGGGATGCTTATCATACTGACTCTATCTCACAGTCACACTCTTGCACAACTTTCCACGCGCACTCATGATAGGGCCCTTCCATTGCACTTTGGTTGGGCTAGCTTCTGAGGGCGCACAAACCTACCATAGGTACATACAGACGCACACATGCATCCAAGCACTGGTTTATGCATCCTGATATCGCCCAAAGGATTGAGGTCTGGGGTGGAATGGGCGCGCCTCCACCAGTAGAAACTAGTGAGGCAAACGCTTAAGAAACAAACAAACAAACTTATCTGTGCATCATCTCCCATTGTGTCTTGGCTATAAAAGTAACTAGATAATTTGTGCCATTAGCCAATGCATTTAATTTCAAGTGTTTTGACAGTCAATCATTTTGTAATGTATGATTACATGCAGATGTAGTAATGGCTGGCACAACCAAAACGAAACCATGTGATGTATGAAAAGATACAATAAAACCAGGTAATAGAATAATACACAAATGATGGGGTTGTTTGAATACAAATGGCCAGGCCTCAGTTTATTTTGATTTCCCGTAAAAATGTACGCTCTTCATCTCTTCTCATTAGGGTCTAGAAAATTAATCATTTTATACTGATCCGAGAAAAGTTTACCTGATGAATTTGTTGTTCCCAAGTTTTATTATTTGTGAACCCGATTTTGTTTGTAGTGCTAGTGTTTCTATTGGTGTGGATAGCATGTTTGTTAGAATAGATTTTTCGGTTCACTCCCTGTTATTGTTACACTCAGTTCTTTAACAAGTGAATAAGGTATCTGTCTTGTTAGTTAGGTCGTATGGTGAGGCTCAGTACTTCAACGACAGACCTAGTCCTTTTGGTTGTGTCAAGGTGTAGCTTGTATTACAGATAGGGAGGGGAAAGCAAGTTGCTGAGGAAGAGATTAACCTCTGAAGTCTCCTGGGGAATGCATTTACTAGTGTTGATTTTGAAGTTTCTCATACTTGATTCAATTTTTTTAATCCAAAACAGATGGCCGACTTTTTGGAGACTGAGTACTTGGAGGAGCAAGTGAGGTCCATCAAAGAACTCAGTGACCACATCACCAACCTGAAGCGTGTTGGACCAGGCCTGGGAGAGTACATTTATGACAGGGAAACTCTTGGCCACTAATCTACTGCCATTGGAGCCTAATCTGTAACATGCCATTGTCACTGGTATCAGTGCAGGCTTGCACTTTACTTTTTTTGTCTTTTCTAAATTCTTAGTTCAACGTTTAACCGCACAGTATGTGTCGCAATGTTTCTTTGCATTACTCCCACTAACAGAAAACAAGTCAGCTGGTGCTTGTTTTGAATTTTTTTTTTCTTTTTTAAACACTTGGTTTTTAGTATTAATTTCATAGTTTACTTTTTAATGTACACAGCTATTGCTGTGATATTGCCATGAAACATTTGTCCATCATATGTTGTCAGAACTGGGCATTTTCTCATTTCTTTTTTGGATACCTGAAAGGTGAAGTCAATAAAAGTTTTCAGTTTTCATCGTGTTTGTACACTAAGTTTTTGATGGATTGAAATTGTGTGTCAGTCATCGTTCATACTCATCACATCATATGTCTTGTATGTGTCAACAAACTATATGAAGCAATAAACCATATGAAGCCATACAGTGGTGATGGGGGAAACTTACCATTAGATATTACCTTTAGATATCTTTGTTCATCCTCGGATCAAGGTCCTAGTTTCTTTCAAAGGACACATTTGTTAGTAAAGCTGTTTTTATTTCCATACAGCTTTTGTCTCGCGTCTATTTCACCAGGCCAGGTTTGTTCTCTCTCGTCTTCTGTAGCATGCAGTTTTTCCTGTAGGATGTGTTCCATTATCATGGTATGCTCTCTACATGGACACATGCCATGCTAAATTGAAAACTTTTTTAACCCGTTCCAGTCCTGGGCAAATGCTGCAACTCCATATGAGTTTGTGTTTTGTTTTTGTTTTTCCAAAATATAATTAAACAAATTGAGCTAAAATTATGATAAAGGATTTTAAGAGACAAACTATCAATGACATGAAGTATCTAATATATACATTAGAATGAAGCTTTAAATGCCATTAATGCAGAAGGGAGCATAGCGCTTCCCCCACCAAAATAACAATTATGCTCATCCTATTTCTGCTTTAAATTCCTCCGTATCCCTATCTTTTGTGTGCCCGTCAAAGTTTGAATCAGATGTATGCTGAATATTGTGTAATCCACCTTTGTGATCATTAGTCTGATCAAATAATAAATTTCTCGAGTTTTGGAAGTTCCAACGTTTCTCGTACTAAATTTTTCTACATATCGGAAATAACTGGTAAATAGTAGAATACACATTGGGCGAGTTCTTAGCCATCTTGTAGGTGATGTCAAAATGTGTGAAATTCCTCAAACTAAATGACAATGTGGGATGTGTTCTGAAGTTGAGCACCAATCTTCCAGGTGGGGGTGATGCACACTGTTGTCTGATTTTAAAAATGTTTATTGAACAGTCGTGTAGACAAATGAAATGCACCAGTGTGTTACTCGAGCTGAAAGGTGGGGAGAGAAATGCACTAGTATGTTACTTGAGCTGAAAGATGGGGAGATATATGCTCCAGTGTGTTATTTGGGCTGAAAGGTGGGGAGATATATGCTCCAGTGTGTTACTCTAGAGCTGAAGGGCGGAGAGAGAAATGCGACACTAGCTTGTTAAGCATCCCAGAAGTATGTAAGGAAGTTGTGACTAGTCTGCTACCTCCATCCTGTACAAACTTTTTTTTTTAACTGCCTCTACATTAACCAAGGGGAGAAATCAAGTCATTATTGAAACTTTGCCTCAAAACCACGGAGTCCCCGTGAAATTAATAATGCTGACAGAAAACTTCAACACACTGATCAACTGCTTTTGTCAGTGTGGCAGCCACAGAACATGCATGCTGAAGTTCACCAGCAATCCAATTTTTCACTGACGTAAGCGAAATCAATGTAGAGGTGAAAAAAGTGGACATTTCCTATTAGGGATACTGTGTTACATGACTTAGTTGTCCTTGGACCCAAATAAAGTGAACTATGTCATTGTGTGTTCATCGGGGAGATTTGCTCCACAGGTAGAGATTGGGCTGTTGAAATAAGAATGGGTTGACTTTCAGCTTCGAAAGTGGTGGTCTAAACAAAATTGATTGTGTTTAGGAGAAACTGATGTCCATAAAAACAGCTTTGGACTATTCCAGAAAGTGTTTTTTCAATCACATTTTGATCTAGTACTTATTGTGAATAAAAATCTAAGTATAATACTGGTAGCAAACAGCTGAGAAAAATTAACTAAGAATATTTTAAAATAATAGAAAATACCTATTTCCTGCCACTTCTTCTGCATTCGTTCTCAAATCTTCCGCTACCAAATCCTAAACAGGATTTTGCAAGAAGCAGGATATAGTCCGGAGAACGTTTTGTTCGGGTTCCTAGTTTACAGCTTGACTGCGATAGTTGAATTTTTTGGTCTGACACATCTGTCCTAGGCAAGATTCCCTGCCACTCAACGTGCTTCATCACAAAACATTGAACCCCCTCATTGCATAACACGTGATGTTGTTGAATGACCACAGTGAGTAAGATCACTCTTTTGTGTGCCCTGAAAAAGGCATTGAGTGCCGGATTGCAGTAGCTTTCCTTACATCAAGGAGTCTTCACATTTCCTTCTCAATGAACAAGACGATAGCAGTCAGCGATTCATAGCTAAATACTTGCGTCACAGTCTACAAACCAGAGTTCAAAACCCTAATCCACAACCAAGTAGAGGCCCTGTAAACATGCTGCATCAGTGCATCCTGGCTGAGAGAATAGGTATCATAGAGGGAAGAAAATCCTGATCCCAAATATTCATTGATGAAACTGGATGTAGATGTCTCTCATATGATGTAACAAAACATCCTTTTCAGGACGGATGAAGAAGACACTCCTAAAAGTTGGACATTTTGTTTTCAAGTGTTTTTTTAAATGTTTATAATTGGGGGAAAAAGGGTCATCAAAAGGGATTCAGATGCAGCATAGAGGGGACGGTGTGGCCTAGTGGTTATGTGACACGGCTCACAACCATAAGGTGCTGGGTTCGATCCCCATCTCAGCACCGGCCGTTACCCCGGGGAAGCAAACCCTTAGAAAATGCAGGAGAAAGCAGGTCCTTACATAAATGCATGCTGAAGTCGGATGCACTGGGCCGATAGGCGCAAAATAAAAACCACAATGTAACGCACACCGTATTGGGGATTAGAGAAATAAAGCGAACGTAAAGAAAACAAAAGAAGAGATTAAATAGTCATTGTACTATTATCATGGTAATGCAGACAGGTTTCAGAATGCCTCAGGACTTAAACCGTCAAGCTAGTGTACTATTGTCGTGGTAATCGTCATCATCATGATGTAGCATGTCCTTTGAAGATCATCGCTCTCATTACAGCCAGCCAATATGAATCTCGATCTGCAGTCAATCTTCCAACCTGCTCCATGTTCATAGTATCCTTGATGTCTTGTATCCACCTTCACATTGGCCAACCCCTGCGTCGGCTTCCAGTACCCTGCCCGTTCTTTCCAGTCCATCATAACTTTTGACATGGTTGAGAAAATTAAATTTCCGAAACATAACATTGCTTATGAGCCAGTTTTCTTCATCATTCAGGTCTTCTAGGATGGCTTTATTTTTCAGTCTTTATATAAGGTATTCTTATTCTACTGCAACATTTTGTATCGAACGCTCAAGTTTTCTTCCTTGCTGCTTTATTGGAACGACATCATTTTTGTCCACTTTGCACCTCTACATGCAGGATCTTATTTGCAAGACCGTTTGATCTCGATGCGTGTCCGTACAAAGTGAGTTTTCATCTTTAACCGTTGCCAAGAGGTCTTCAAAAGGCCAAATTGTTTTAATTATTTTTATATTTTCACATTGCATAGACAGTTTATTTAGAACTCACTGATCAGACTGTTAGTCATGGTTAGGTGAAACGTACTTAGCAAGAACGCAAAAAAAAAAAAAAAAAGATGCAGCATAGTGTCAAAATGGGGATATCATATTTTGCTTATGGTTTAGGACAACTGTCCAAAGTGCAGTCTGTGGGTTGTATTAGGCCCGCCACCAGATTTTATCTAACCATCAACATGTACATATATATGTGTGTGTGTGTTTGATGCTCACAGAATTGACAAAAATAGGTTTGATAACAGCTTACTAGCATGTCTTAAAGGTGAATGAAGAGGGTTGTGCTTGGCACTAGCAACCTCATCATGTGTGTGAGACATTGTAACTTATCAGCCATACATGAGATCCAGTACAGTCTTCCAGTAAAAGAACCAGCTACAGCAGTTGTTTCTAATGCCCCCCCCCCCCCCCCCCCCCCCAACTTGAGTTAGGTACCGTACTCTTGATGACTTTCTTTGGCAGGTTACAGTGGCTCTCCTCGCATCCTGTACTTGATCAAGTGGACCGAGGCCCTTCTGGTTGTAGTGCAATGCGACATGCATCACTGTGGAGAACCACCTCGGTAGCCAGGCTGCCATGAAACACGTTTCCAGATATAACTGCTTGGAAGTGAGGAGTTCTTGCTAAGTACGTTTCACCTAACCATGACTAACAGTCTGATCAGTGAGTTCTAAATAAACTGTCTATGCAATGTGAAAATATAAAAATAATTAAAACAATTTGGCCTTTTGAAGACCTCTTGGCAACGGTTAAAGATGAAAACTCACTTTGTACGGACACGCATCGAGATCAAACGGTCTTGCAAATAAGATCCTGCATGTAGAGGTGCAAAGTGGACAAAAATGATGTCGTTCCAATAAAGCAGCAGGGAAGAAAACTTGAGCGTTCGATACAAAATGTTACAGTAGAATAAGAATACCTTATATAAAGACTGAAAAATAAAGCCATCCTAGAAGACCTGAATGATGAAGAAAACTGGCTCATAAGCAATGTTATGTTTCGGAAATTTAATTTTCTCAACCATGTCAAAAGTTATGATGGACTGGAAAGAACGGGCAGGGTACTGGAAGCCGACGCAGGGGTTGGCCAATGTGAAGGTGGATACAAGACATCAAGGATACTATGAACATGGAGCAGGTTGGAAGATTGACTGCAGATCGAGATTCATATTGGCTGGCTGTAATGAGAGCGATGATCTTCAAAGGACATGCTACATCATGATGATGACGATTACCACGACAATAGTACACTAGCTTGACGGTTTAAGTCCTGAGGCATTCTGAAACCTGTCTGCATTACCATGATAATAGTACAATGACTATTTAATCTCTTCTTTTGTTTTCTTTACGTTCGCTTTATTTCTCTAATCCCCAATACGGTGTGCGTTACATTGTGGTTTTTATTTTGCGCCTATCGGCCCAGTGCATCCGACTTCAGCATGCATTTATGTAAGGACCTGCTTTCTCCTGCATTTTCTAAGGGTTTGCTTCCCTGGGGTAACAAACGGTGCAGTGATGAGGATTGAGCCAAGCACCTTCTGGTTGTGAGCCGCGTCACCTAACCACAAACCCACGCCGTCCCTACTATTAAATCTAACCGTGGCAGTTGTAATGAACAAGTACAGACGAATCCTAATTTGACAATCCGACTTGGACATATATATATACTTTTTTTGCATTTACAAACACACCCCACCCAGCAGTCGTCTCAAAGATGCGACATGACGCTGTATCCACACCAGTTATGCATATATTTGATTAATTTTGTGGAGTATCATAAATTACCAAAAGTTTGCTATTTCGATATTACCCTCGGAATGTACTCTGTCGCAAGTCCGAGAATCACTTCTAATAATATTTAAGTGGGGGGGGGGGGGGGGGGGTGTGGGGTGTGAATGTATATCCGACAGACTTGTTTATTTGTGCACGACGGTTGTCATAGTGTCTGATAAAAATGCGTTTCGCCCTTGACACGAGACAACTTTTACAAACTTCACGATACGATTGGACCACGTGTAAATATGTTTGATATCTTCGCTGTTTTTCAAAATATTTTGACACACTTAGATGACATGCGTGTTAGTTGAATGTTTACTTCAAACAACGGGTTAGAATATGGTCCCATTTATTGGCAGTTACAGAACAGATAGAGATGTAATATTGTCTTACAAGTTCATTATATCATGCAGTGCTTCTCAAACGTGGGTTACCTTTGTCCTATGTATGTAGGGATCGTTGGTTTACTTTCTGTAGAAAAGTAGTTTTCATTGCTGAGGGAGATTGTGTTGTTCCGCCTGGAAAACCAGGTTTTCTTTTTGTTTTCTTTTAAACCTGCAAGGTTACTCTGTACTGAAGGCAGTTTCGCATTTGAGAATGGTTGTGTGTGCAATTGTTGGAGAATCTTCTATCAAAGAGGGGGAGGTTAGATCTGCTTGTTATTTACCTAGTGCAACTTAAACTGTCATTTGTGGTAGTATTCATAATCTTAACTGGGTCAAATACAGACACTACTTTCGCCAACCAATGAACGCGGATAGAGACCGGGACGTTATTTCAAGTGTTCCTCCGCCGTGGTAAATGAGTTTAGAAAGGTTGAGGAGAACCGTATCACGACATTTTCTGATATAAAAAGGACCCATACATTTTTACTACATAAAAAGAAAGATGAAACGTTGGGCAGAACATTTTACAGAGATATTGAATAAACCACATCCCACAACAACCCCTAATTTTTAAAACGAAACAGACATGCCTCTCTTACCAGTGTCCTGTTCAGAATTTACACTCGCAGAAATCAAAAGAGCCGTCCATAAACTAAAGAATGTCAAGGCAGCAGGGGATGGTGAGATGTTAAAAGCCGCAGATGATACCACCCTTCGTCATCTCATATCCATCAAATATTATGTGTGACAAGAGGAAAAACTACTACAACAGTGAAAAGATGATATTATTGTAAAAATACAAAAGAAAAGAGACCTGATTGTAACAACTGGCATAGCATAACACTCCTGTCAGTGCATGGGAAAGTACTGTGCAGCATGATATTAGAAAGACTCAGGGAACAGGTAGATGTCATCAAAAGAGAAGAACAGGCTGGCTTTAGAACAAAGTGTTCTTGCATTGATCACATTTTTACACTCATAACTAACAGAAGAATCAGTAGAAATGCAATCCCCACTAATCATCAACTTCATTGACTTCTAGAAGGCCGTTGACAGTCTACTCTGTCCAACATTATGAAATTCTAAAGAACTATTGCTTACCCTCAAAATACATAAATGTTATCCAGGCCTTATATGATAATTCACGATGCTGTGTTCGAACAACCGAAGACAACACTGAATGGTTAAACATCAAAACAGAAATAAAACAGGGATGTATTTTATCCCCTCTACTATTTGGCATAGCTATAGATTGGATTAAGAAACACTGTGCCCATGATAAGCATGTAGGCATAGAATGGACAGACCTTAAAAAATCTTGATTTTGCAGACGACCTAGCGCTACTAAGTACCACTCATAAAAAAACACAAGAAAATTTCGATATATGTCAATGGTCAGAACAGATAGGACTTCAAGTAAATGCTCCAATGACAAAAATCATGGCTTCCACAACCACCACAACGGTTGATATCAAACTACAGGGGAAATCTCTACAGAATGTTCAACACTACACATACCTGGGAAGTAAAATTTCACAAGATAGAGACGCCACCAAAGTAATTTCCACTAGAATTGCTTTGGCGTCGTCCGCCTTTATTCAGTTCACCAACATCTGGAAATCAACGACACTGAGCAAACATACCAAACTCAGACTATTCAATTCAATAGCAATATCAGTCCTGACTTATGGATGTGAAAGATGGAAGACAACAAAAGCGCTGGAAAACAAACTAAATATCTTTGATAATAAATGTTTAAGAAAATTATTGAATTTTCGCTGGGGCTAGTTCGTAACTAATGACTCGATAAGAACAGAGACAAATCAAATTTATGTGTCGACCATCATCCGGGGAAAACAACGATGGACATACATCGGACATGTCTATAGAATGAACAACAACCGTCTTCCATTGCAAGCACTCAAATGGACACCAAGGGGCGTTCGGAAAAGAGGAAGACCCAAGGAAACACTCAGAAGAACAATCACCCGAGAAAGCTCAATTATGGGCCTCAGCACCATACAAGATCAAAAAACAGTGGCGTCACACTGTTCCAACTGGAGATCGTTTGTTTCTGCTTTATGCGTTGGGGATTCTGTGGCGAAGTGGTTAAGCCGTCTGCCTCGTGATCAGGTGGTGTGTGTTCGACTCTGGACTCCGCCGTCTTTTTCACGGGTGCTTGATGCATAGTTCCCTGCATCTCGTAGTCGCCTCCTAGTCGTCTTGTCCTTGACTTGCCACTGGGGTCGGGCGGCTCGAGACGAGAGAGTGAGGATAAAAAGTAGCGTGATTAATCCTTACTAAAAATAGCGCTTTTTATGTGTCGTATTTGGCGCAAAGAACATAGATAGTTTATACATTTGTAATTATTTACTGCACACTTGTACTTGGTTATTCATCCATCGGCATATGGGGTTAGCCCAATGCCATATAGTTGTACCTGCAAGCGTTTGTGAGCTGTTGTTTAGTTCCGAGGAAGAAGCTCTTTCCTAACACTGGCTAGCGCCGTAAGGTATCCGCCTCGGGAACCGGAGGTCGCGGGTTGGAATCACGATGGAGACCAGATTTTTTTTCACTTGGATCTTCTGGTAAAAATTACCCTGATCTCTGGGTAGTGAGATCGGATTCCAGTGTTGAGCACGTTAACAATTCCTTGACAGTTGGAAGTTGAAAAGTGCAGGCTTAACGATCGCTGTCCGGGCAAAATTCAAGTTAAAAATCTACCCAAGTTATTTGTACCTTTCCCCAGGTGGTATGTTAAAAGCATCTATACATGACGCCTAACTGGCTGCGGATCTACTTAGCTCTAGTGTTTGAGTCTATAAAGATGGACTCGAACATATTTTAAACCGCCCTCCAAAAAACTGGCTGTATACAGACTCTGATGAGTCTTCTAAACCAGTATAACGTCGTTAAGTTAAATTAATTAATATCGCCCAATTGTCTACGGCCTGGTGTGGAATAGGCGCGCCTCCGCCAGTAGAAACTAGTGAGGTAAACACGTAAAATTAAAAAAATATTAAATAGGGACATTTGGTCAACCTATGAAAATTTTTTCTTCTTCTTCATCGTACGCAGTCAGATATCAACCTTTATTTTTTCGAAAGAAGCAGCGGTCATCCTGAGGCTGTCGACACTGCCATAGAGCTTGTCTAGTGTTGCCACTGGTGATGGCCACATCTGCTTTCCAATTCTGCTTCAATTTATTGAATAGGTGGTACCTCAGTCTATTGTGGCCAGTGCGAAGTCTGAAGACCATGACCTGCTCTCTTCTGTTAAACTGGTAATAGGCATCGTTATTTGTGTAGCCAGTATGTTCTGTACTATGACAATTTAATAGTTGACTTTGGTTCGTGTCGTGTGGTAATTCACAGTTGACTTTGGTTCGTGTCGTGCCTGTGCATTCATACACGGTTTATCAGTCCACACTGATTGTGCCCCTACACACCACGCTCATTATTTGTCCTACACAGTTGAACAAAGAATGAACGATTGCGGCGTGTCAGTATAGTAGTGTTAGCAAGGGTCGACAACCTCCTCCCGTAAAGGTCATGTCATTGGGTCGACTCTGGACTACTTTAATCCATAGTCAATCAATTACGTGCAACCTTTTATGGTATGCTTTCAAAGCTAATTCGTAGGAAAAAAATGGGGTTAAAACTATTTTCTAAAAAAGAAAACACTCCGTGGCCGAAGATGCAGACAGTAAATGACCTAACAGCAGCCATCCATATATAGTTGACTGTTGCATCATGGCCAGCGAACAGGACTTCTCTTACACACACATGTGATCTTATGAGACTTACAACACACACACCATTTAGCGAGCATGCTTCAGTGAGTTAGGACATTTTGTCTGGTTTGAACTACAGAAACATTTTGCATCACTGAAAAACTAGCATAGGTACATGCAGACGCACACATGCATCCAATCCCTGATTAATACGTCCTGATATCGCCTGGAGTGGAAAGAGCCGTGCCTCCGCCAGTAGAATAACGAGGCAAACAATTTCCAAAAAGAACAACAATATAACGATCAGCGAACCAGAGCTGACCAAGACCCTATTCTGCCTCCAAGAGGCGGCCATAGAAACAAGCTACACGTGTGTAGTCCCACTACGAGGCTAGGGATTGCAGTGGGAAGGCAAACCAAGTATCCCAAAAAGCCGACTTAAATCATGTGTCCGGTTAAAAGGCGCAGACACGGTGAATACTATGGCACGACGTCCTATTCAGGATGAAAGCAGAAAATGACAAACGCATTCCTCATATCACATTGTTTTATTTTTCCTCAAATGTGTAAGTACTAGTATTTGTATTTTAAGAAAAACTGTAGAAATAGTATTATGTGGGCAAATTGATTTCATGTGCGAAAGCTGTGAAGTTTTACATCAATAATATTAATGTTTGTTTTTGTTGAAAAAAATTGATCTGTGGTGCTAACTACCATTCTGTACGCCCACAAAACATGGACAGTGCACAGCTGCCATGTAAAGAAAAACTATTTTAACGCGAGCTGCAGATTGCTTAAAATCAGCTACCAGAATAAAGTATCCAGGACATTGCTCTAAAGAAAAATATCGTATACGTATATCGATCCGTGGTGCTTCTTCTTCTTCTGCGTTCGCTCTCAATCTCCCGCTGCCAAGCCTGAACAAGGCTTTGCCAGTAGCAGGATGTAGTCCGGAGAACGGAATGCGTTGTGTCGCTAGTTTACAGTTTGACTGGATCCGTGGTGCTAACCACCCTTCTGTACGCCCGCAAAACGTGGACAGTCTACATGTCAAGAAAATAAACCCTTTTAACGTGAACTGCAGATTGCTTAGGATCAGCTACCAGGATAAAGTATTCAACTTAGAACAGGACTTTTGCTGAAGTCAGATGTGTTGGATCGAAAGGTGCAAACATCGCAGTGAAGCTGTAAACTACGACACATCGCATTCCGTTCTCTGGACTACATTCTGCTAGTTAAGCCCTTTCAGGGTTTGGTAGTTAGAGATTGAGAACGAACGAAGCCAAGCCAAGAACATGACTCTGCTGCAGATATCCCAACAAATATGGACCATGCATATTGTTTGTATGTCCGATAGAAGCCTTCAAAAGCAGTTGATGTACAGTAAGTTTAGAATAAACAAAGACAACATGGCGGTGCAGAACAGACAATACATGTACTCATTTAAAGTGCCTCTGAATATTTTGACATTTAAATCACATCCTTTGGAGATACTTGCACAGAACCGCTTATCCTGGCGCAAAACCATCATACAAGGTGCTCACATCGCTGAGCAAAACATATCTGTTCAGGCTCAGAAAAAGCGCACTTCCCGAAAGCACACAATTTTCAACATCCCAATTGTGGGTTCCTGGTGTAGTAAGGCCTATCGTCCCTGGATAAGTCTTTGCAGACAAAAGTGATCCCGTATCATCACAAGTCCGATATCATTGCCATATTTGCTTGTGACGGACAACTATTATTGTTATTATTAAAATAGATAAATATATAACAAGGATGTATATTTGAAACGTCATATCTTTTCTACAAACCCACTCCCTCTTTACACTTCGTCACAAAATGTCATATGTGAACAATTTACAAAGAGTCCAGGGGGTGTTCAGTTCAAAATTCAAGAAACGAGAGCTGCTTTCAATTGCATTGACATTAAAAGGGACATTAAAACTACCACCAAATTTCTTCACCAATCTTCAACTCTACATAAAGCCCGTTTTCCTGTATGGCTCTGAAACATGGCGGGCAATAAAGCCACTAGCAAAAAAAAGTACAGGTTTTCATAAATGATTGCCTGATTATAATATAAAAGTGAAAGTGGTACGATAAGATTACCAACGTGGAACTGTTGCAAGAATGAGACACATACCAGTAGAGTATACAATACGGAGGAGGGGTTGGCGCTGGATAGGCCACACCTTATAGAGACCAGTTGAAAACATTACAAGACAGGCTCTATTTTGGAATTTACAGTGCAAGAGAAATAGAGAAAGACTAAGACACTCATGAAAGAGGGAGTTGTATGCAAACGTCAAAACAGCAGGCAAGACGTAGATAAAACGGACTCAGATGGCTCATGCTAGGAAGACTGATGCTCCGCGGGGAGTGGTCACGTTTGAGATTTGAATGATGTAAGGGAACATGTACTAAAAGTCATTAAAAGTATATATACAAGTTTTACTAAAAGCTGCGGATTTATAATTTAATACAGACCAAGAAAGTACCAAGCACGGTCTAGATGCGACAAGGGCACCTTTATAATAGCTGAACACGAGTGTACATGTGCTCTGTAAATGTTTCGTACACATCTGAACTATCAAAAGTCAAAGTTCGCTTGAAGAAAGTAAAATTCATGCGGCAACATGCGTAACATTATTCACAATTTGCATAGCGTAACCTAGATGTGTCATGTCAACTGTCAAATGCGACAATGGCTCTGCACATTTTTTTGGTTCCAACTGCTGTTTCAATTTTGCTGTGCACAATTTCCCTACACTGTGATGTTAAATGATCCAACATTATCTATTTTTGCCCGCCAACTGTTCATTTCCCATGCATCATTTATTGTATGTTCCAACCCCATCTTCTCATAGCATGACCAAAACAAGATAATTGTTTTCTTGTTTTGGTCTGATTATGTGTCTTTGCGAGTGACCTCCCTCTTCACATTCTCCTTATTTAGCCTTCATTACTGTCCATGAAACTGTTGATTTTCTCCCCTAGCCCTAAGACCACTTTGGCAGCCAGCGATTTGTTTCTGTGTTTAAAATGAATGTCCACTATGTACTTACACTACACATGACACCACTCTCTGACTGATTGTCCGACCAGACATAATTAAATGTAACATGTGATTTAATCCATTATCTTTATTTGAGAAAATTCATGCAATTAACATTTCATTTACAAAGAAGTTTAAGAAGATACCTCAAATAAGATGGCGAGATGCACCGAGTATAGCTCTTGGTTCAACATGGTACCTCAGGACAAAAGATCGTAATTAATTTGAACAGCCCTTGGCAACCTAACAACAAGCATACAATCTATCGGGCTTGAGTGCCATTGTTGGTTGGTTGGTTAGATTGATTCACCGATTTGTGGACGCCTGCTCTTTGGCCCAAGGTCATATGATATAGTCACTATAATAGTGGAATCTGCAAAGTGTTTGTGAGCTATTGTTTAGTTCTGTACAAAGTTTTCTATTTGGCCTCAGAGGAAGAAGCTCTGTTCTAACAACGGCAAGCGCCAGACATTCAAAATGTTGGTCCCTACATTTTCATAGAGGTGTGTGCACAGCTGGCACTCTGGAGTGTTTTTCTCAAGTGACTGTTAAGTTGTGTGTGAAGTCAAAAAATTGTGCTTTGCTCTCTCCTTTTCAGGATGTTAATGCTGTATTTGGGATGGCCATATGTTTGTAGATTTGTTCATAGCCTTCGGTAGTTGTCTGTATTGTTGTTCTTGACTTGATCCCTTCTTAGCCAGTCTGTCATTGCCAGGTGTATTTGAGTGACCAGGGTTCCATTGCATAACTATTCTGAATTTATGGGATGTGATGTTGGTTAGCATCTAGAGATATTTGAGCAAGTTCGGGCTTACAATAACCACCATCTTCCAGAGCTTAATAATGAGTATGTAAAGATTACGATGCTTCAGGCTTTTGATGGGGAGGCAACAAATAAAGTCCTAAAATGGTACAGAGCTACTTCCAATGTTGTTATTTCTTTCTCACAGTTTGAACATATCTTCCACTAAACATCAAACAGCTCATCAGATGTTCCGTCTGGATACTCTATGTAGACTCCATATCCCGCTTTAATGGTGGCCTTGAAAGTGGATACATCAGTATTGGCATGTATTCATTCTTCTGGGTGGGTGTCAATCGTTCTAAGTGATGCTCTCATAAGACTTACTGGATCAGAACTTCTTGTTGTATTATCTATTAGTTTTGTTAAAATTTCTGGCACTTTTAGACAAGTATGTTGTGATAAATTTCTTGTTGCTCTCTGTGTTTAGGTGGCTTTTGTCTGAAAGGTTATTTCTGTCTTTAATCTCAATGACATGGTGGAGGTCTGACTTTTGTTTTGTTCTCTGCTTTTCTATCCATTTTTCTACACGATGTCTATCTGGGTGGTCTTTGGTCATTCTTTTACTCCTTTCATAAGCTTCCATAGGTGACGGCATGGGCTAGTGGTTAAGTGACACGGCTCACAATCCGAAGGTGCTGGGTTCAATCCCCATCACAGCACCGACCATTACCTCGGGGAAGCAAACCCTTAGAAAATGCAGGAGGAAGCAGCCCCTTACATAAAATGCATGTTGAAGTCAGATGCACTGGGCTGAAAGGGGCAAAAAAAAACCACAGTGCAACACACACCGTCTTGGGGAATAGAGAAATAAGGCGAACGAAGCTTCCATAGTGGATATGTCTCTTCACATCTCAAGGGGTTCCACATTCACATTAATTTCACACGCAGCAGCGGGTGTTGACCTCATTGCTCCCCTAATAACGCACAGGACATTGTTCTGCACTCTGTCCAGGGATTCTACATTAGTCCGTATGCAAGTTATCAAGAGCACTTTGCTGCATTCCAATGCAGAACGTTCATATCCAAGATACAGGCTTCTTAGAGTGTCGTCTGATCCGATACTGTGCCAGCAAATTTTTCAGCAAGACTCGGATAGAGCACAATTTCATCTTCTCTCTGTGGACTAAGATATACAACTAGTATATTAATGTTTGTTCATCAAGAACAGTATATAATTTATTTACTTTGTATATGCTCCCAGTACAATACAAAATTGTATATAGACTAAGGCACAACATAATTTATTTAATACATTTGGCACAATTACAGTCATTATTTTCTTGTATGTGAACTCACATGGAACGAATCACAATTTTAATCTCATTATGTGGACTCATTATGTTACAGCATTTAACAAATTTATTTGTAGGAATTATAAAAGAAACATTATTAATCCCATAATGTTCAGTATAAATCATACATTTCTGTAGGCTCATGTACAAAATAGATTAGCTACTCTCTTACTTTTGTTGAAACGTCATGCATTAATAGATTTATACAAGTATAGATACAACACAAAATCAGTTTGACCGCTGTGGGAAAATACATAAAGATAAATCAATTAATTTCTTAATTTTTACTTCACTTTTCTCTTTAGATTAGCTTTCATGGGAACATAGGGGCTGAAATGGTCACTCTCCACAGATTTTGAATCTCCATCTTGAGTCTTGCCCATAAGACTTCAGTTACGTTGACTTCATTCACATTGTCTGTGATGTGTTTCTTATCTCCCCGCTATGTTCTTCCACCTGTGAGCATCAGTTCAGAATGTGCCTAGTTATTTTTGTTTGGTTTCTTCATTAGAGTAGACCCTAATGTTTCAACTTTCTCTTTGGTCTTGTGTGTGTGTGTGTTTTTTGCTACAAACTTGTGTTTGTTATCAGATTTGCCTATCTGCTATGAACCAATATTGCTTTAATGATGCGAGTCCTGGACAATGGATAAACAAAGAAAACACTTGGTGCAACAGAAATGTGGAATCTGAGAAAAATCTGCTTATTCGTTATATATATCCAATGTCCAGAGAACACATGCTCGGAAAGAAGAGGCTGAAAAACCTTGTGACAATGGAAAAAAATCAAGACAGTAGAAAACATAGAAAATAAAGTATGGAAGAAAATAACAAATTGGTAGGTAGGAAACAGAGATCACCAGAAATACTGAAATCGCGCACACCATTATGGAAGAAATGGGCAATCAACATCACGTGATATCAAATTTAATGAGGATCTCTGTTATGGATTGTGTGATGGGTATATCTGTAGATAAAAGTTTGCAGTCAGATGGTCCCAGGACATTGCAGACCAACAAACTTCTAAGAACATATGCACAACAAAAAGCAATCATTCTTCTTAGTTGTAAGGCAGGATATAAAAAAATGTGTAAATGTTTCAGATAACACGGTGTGACAAAATCCTACATTATATCTAAAAGGCCTTCTTCAGGGACAATGCAAAATATACATACATGCTACCATCATGCAAGAAAAGTTGAATACATCAAGCGAAGAAGGAAACACATAAAATGATAAATAGTTATTGTCCATTGCAAGCGATGATGGCCACAACATCAGATGGTTTTGTCTTAATAATGTGACGGGCGCTATATTTAAATTATAGTGAAAAAGAATTTGCGCTGGTCATCAATCTCACTCTCTTTTCCCGAGTTGCCTTAAATCAGTTGCAAGACTACTGGTCGAGACAACTGGGGGTAACTCGGGATGCAGGCACTCTGGTCTTACTTCTTATGAGACCAGGGGTCACTGGAAACTTGTAGGATTCGATCACCCACTGTTTCCGTTCATCACTATGAGAGGCAAATGCTTTAACCTCTTGACTATAGCGGCCCCATAAAAGCGATACAAATCTTATGACATGTGCATAGACTGTGGTGATCATTCAGAGTGGAAAATTTAAAAAAACAGAGCATTCTTTAAGCATGGTTGAATATCCTTTTTTGTTTTCCTTTGTTTTTTTACAAATTCGCCATATCTTCCTTGATTTGTTAATGTATACGTTTACTGTTCATTGTTGCCAAGGAAAACCTTTTTGTCAGAAAATAGGGTTCATTCTTGTTTTCGTGCCAGCGTGGTATCCGAATCCTGGCTATACACATTTTTGGTATACTTAATTGTAATTCAATACTCCACAGCAGCCTCACCTTAATTTTTTTTTTTGCGTTCGCCTTATTTTTATAATCCTCAAGGCGGTGTGCGTTGCACTGTGTTTTTATTTTGCGCCTGTCGGCCCAGTGCATCCGACTTCAGCATGCATTTTATGTAAGGGTCTGCTTCCTCCTGCATTTTCTAAGAGTTTGCTTCCCCGGGGTAACGGCCGGTGCTGTGATGGGGATCGAACCCAGCACCTTCGGTTTGTGAGCCGTGCCACTTAACCACTAGGCTACGCCGTCCCTTAATTTTAAAAATTATATTAGACATAAATTAATCATCTCTAGGGTTTTATGCACAACAACAGAATCCATGTCAATAATGATGAGTTTAAGTGCAAAGTAAATACATACATCCTTGATGACTTTTTGTCGGATGATAAAATTAAACTCTTCTATAACAGGCCGAGGACTAAACTGGAACCAGGCCAAGAGGAAGACAGTGGATATAATGGCCTGATGCTGTCTCTGGCAAACTTCTACACTCCATGGTAGGAGAGGAGCGACTAAGTAAGTAATCTTTCAAAACAACTTCAACACAACTCATCTCACAGGACTAATTGTAACATATAAAGTAAGTAGTATGTCCTTTGTAGAATGTCACTTCTTACAACTGCCAACCTATTTGGCTATTATAAGTTTCTTGGTAAATTTGCAGTGCAGTAAGTTACCTCCGTATACGGAGGGGTGAAAAAAACCCATGTCTGCCAAACTGGACACAAGCGTGATTCGAAACGAGTGCATTGGGATTGGGAAACGGACTCTTCACCCATAGGCCACGTAATTGTAACATATATCCAATACAACTGTACGGTATTTGCAATAGTAGTAAAAGCAAAAATTAAAGATCCCGAAATCAGGGTTAGACAGTTACATTATTTTGATCACATGGCTTGGCTTCGTTTGTTCTCAATCTCCCGCTACCAAACCCTGACACGGGCCTAAGTAGCAGAATGTAGTCTAGAGAACGGAATGGGTTGTGTCGTAGATTACAGCTTGATTGCAATATTTCCACCTATCAGTCCAACACATCTGACTTCAGCAAGTATTTTTTGGGTACAGGGTTAGCATTCCCTCTTTGATCCCTTCTCCTTAGCCAGTCTGCTTTGTTGCAGATTACCGCGTGGAGGTGTAGAAGAGTCGTGGCAGCTCTGGTTCTCTGGCCCAGATGCTAGCAGTCAGCTATGGGTTGCTGACCGCTGCAGCTCATGCGCATCTTTTTGGTTGGCAGCAGAAAATGTTTTTTGGTCATATAACAAGAATATACCTTCTTGTTGCTATCAGTGGCAACTGGAAAATACTCAAGCAATTTCAGAGCGGAGGCAGAGGCACTGAGGGCTGCAGTAAAAGAAATGGTGACATGCAAAAGAAATTAAAGCCATATAGTCCTGCTTACAGATGCCCTGGCCGTAGTCACAGCACTAAAAAGCCAGAAAAATACTGAACTCAATGATTTAAGAGCAGTACTCTGTCAACTATGCCAGCAGTCCGCACCAAAAAGAGTAGTGGTACAGTGGGTTCCATCCCACTGTAACATCCAAGGCAACGAGGAGGCAGACAGACTGGCAAAAGAAGGTGCACACTACCACAACCAGATACTAGTGTGACATACGAAGAATCAAAAAGGCTTATTAGAGCTAGATAGGTGGCACTGACGAATGCATGTGCGGTACTGGGAAAATGACTGCTGAACATCTGCTGCAAAACTGCCCGACATACGAGGATCAGAGAAAGCAGATGTGGCCATCACCAGTGGCAACACTAGACAAGCTCTATGGCAGTGTCGACTGCCTCAGGATGACCGCTGCTTTTTTTGAAAAAATAAAGGTTGACGTCTGACAGCGTACGAAGAAGAAGAAGAAGATACCTTCTTGTTGAAGTCCATACTGCAGGGTAGGCTGGAAGGCGGTCGTTCGAGAGGCAGACAACGCTTTAAATGGGTGGGTAACATCAGGAGATGGACTGAAAAAGTCTCTCAGATTGCACAATTGCGACAAGCTAACTGAACTGAAAAGATCTCGTCACGCCGTAGGCGCATAGTAAATATTGTATTCGGCCCATATTATTTTGGTAGCATTACAGCCATGTCGCAAAATTTGAGTAAAAGGGGTTGTGCATGAGGCTACAAAGCTGTTTTTATAAAGAAATTCCATAAGAAATCCAGTTTCTATCTCTTTTATTACACACTTATATTGAACTTGACATGATGGTTGTACGTTTGTTAAAAAAATGTCCTCATAACCTAGAGAGCTTAAATAGTATACACAGCCACTACTAGTCTGAACTCTTAATCTATCAAAATTATACTCCCAAAAACAAACAAACAAAAACATATCTTAGTTAAAATTCAAGCTTGTGCCGAAAAAGGTACTTTTCTAAATATTTACTTGCGGGAACAAGATGCTGAGCATTGCATGAGCGACCAATAGCTGACTGCTAGCATCAGGGCCAGCAAACCAGAGCTGCCAAGATCCTTCTACACATCCACGTGGTGATTCTGGATAACAGATTGCAACAGAGCAAACTGCCTAAGTAGAAATGATCGAAGAGGGAAGGCAACCTGGTACTCAAGAATGCCTGCTAAGATCGGATGTGTCGGACCGAAAGGTGCAAATATCGCAGTCAAACTGTAAACTACGTCAATGCATTTCGTTTTCCGGACTACATTCTACTACTGTTGAAGCCCTTTTCATGGCGTAGTAGCAGAAGATTGATAATGAACAAGAGAAAAGAACATGTACTTGCTTATTTACCATTAAATGAGATTATGTACCTAGAAGGTACTTAGCATACCTTTGGTCGTGTGACAGCTGGGCTGCGCAAAATCTGTGAATGTGATTCCTATAAAGAGGCAAGCTGCAGTGCTGGCCCTAAACTTCATAAAGTAAAAGTAAAGGTTTGTCCCATTGTAGTAATAATACCGTCACACAATGGAGTTGTTAGAGACTTCAGTATACTAAGCTACATAAAGTAAAAGTAAATTTTGTCCCATAGTAGTTACATTCCTGTTAGGGAATCAAGTTGTTAGAGACTTCAGTATATTAAGCCACAGCTTGTATGAGGTAGGGGTCCAGTTCCTTTCATCGTGGCCCTTTACTTAACGCAACTAGTCATTTTGCAGGTACCCATTTACAGCTGGGTCGACAGCTTCATAGGGAATGATATATGAGATAAGAAGAACAAGATTGTAAGAAAGAAAAACAATGTGGGTGTTTCTATTTATTCAGATATAAAAATAAATTATTTATTTCTGATGATTCAAACAAAATACATCTAACTAATGAATTCTGATACACCATAAATTATTCACTCAAAAGCTTGTCGAAATTTTGCTCAAAAAAGTACTGATGGGTGAATGCCCCCATCTCACCTTGCTCGAATCCTAAATTTGTCAAAAGTTTCTTGCCTATTTCTGAAACAGTGGTATCATTTATACTGAAACCAACAGCTATAGGTAATTTGAAATCCTCCTTTTCCATGACAGAAATTGCATACTGCAAGCTATGATAAAAGATTTGATGTACATCAATTTCTACATATCCCTGTCTTGGCTCACCATACATGTCAAAGACAAAGAAAATCGAACTTGGTGTAACGTAGTAACTGCTGATAGACAAAAGACCTTGTGGCTGGGCGTTTTTATCTTCAACAAAATCATTTTGAGGTTTCTCTTGACTTGGCTCAGCATTTGTAACGTATGTCAGCTTTTTAACACTATCCTCAAGTGCTGCTGAAATGCTGATGTAAGGTGAAAGTTTTTTAATGTTTCCTATGTTGCTGATTATTGGATCATAAAACCAAGACATCACTTCGATAAATCCATCAGGGAATAAGTAATTTACCAGCTGTTCATTCTGAAAGATTATGCCTAGACTGCCAACGTCTAATTCTGCAACCCCTGGTACGAAGCTATCATAAGGTGTTGGCAGTTTCAACACTTCAACAGGGTCATATATTATTAACATCTGCAAGAAAACAAGTAAATAAAGATATTATGTGGGTAATAAAAATCTCAAACTTCAATATGTTAACGAAAAGCTAATATCAAGGTTAAGAAAATAATTGTTTACGTATTTCTTTCTTTGTACTTTTCTGGTAGTCTAGATATCATTGATTATTTCTAACTTAACGTCTTTATACTGGTTTAGAAGACTCTGCAAATTCTGTATACAACCAGTTTCATTTACATTTCCTTTCTCTAAAATCAATCTACTCAATGCATCAATTGTCCCTGCTTCCATTACTTCCTGTGACAATGCATTCCAAGCAGTCACCACTCTCTGACTAAAAAAGATATTTTCTAATATCTAATCTGGACCTTTATTTAGTTAATTTGTAGCTATGCCCCCTTGTTCTTGTAGGGGATTGTATTTTTTTATATTTCTTTAATATGCGTTTTATCTTGTTGTCTGAGTGTGTTTGAAATTCCATGATTTATAATCTACTTTTCTTAACAAAAGCTTACCTTTGACCGAGAAGACCTAACTATCACAGGACTGTAGCTACTCTACGTATAGTATTAGAACAAAGCATTCAATGGAAATCATCTCTATACGCAAATGGTATAGAATATATAAAGGCGTTTGACAGTGTGGATCGAAGTACTCTACGGCAACTGTTGCAACACTATGGGACACCAGAGAAGTTCAAAAACCTCATACAGAATATGTACGAAGATAACATATGGTTAGTAGAGCGGTACATGAAGAAGAACTTCCTGAGAGAGTCGGGGTGCAAACAGGTGTGAGACAAGGATGCCTGCTCTCGCCCTTCCTGTAATTGCTAGCTATAGATTGGATAATGAAGACATTAATCGAGGGAAAAGTACTGGGAAAAGCGAACACTATTGTCCCAATTAGAGGACCTGGAGTACGTAGATGATTTAGTACTTTTGTCACACAGTCAAAGCTTAAAGCAAGATAACTTGATAGTGTGAAAGAACAATCAACCAAATTTGAAACTGAATATAAGCATGAAGAAAACCAATCTCTTTAAACTCAACACCATTAACAAAGAACCAGGCTGGAGGGAGAGCCATTGGAATAAGTGAATACCTTTACCTATTTTGGCAGAACAATTGACACATCAGGAGGTACAGATGCAAATATAAGGACCATTATAAGAATGACATTCCTAACACTAAATAACATATGGCGAGTCAGGGAAATCAAGATGCATAACAAAGTCAGATTATTCAACGCAAGTGTCAAGTCGGTGGTGCTGTATGAGGCGGAGATATGGGGAACGATCAAGACCATACAACAAAGACTCCAGCCCTTCGTTAACAGATGTCTACAAAGGATAACGAACATAAAGTGGCAGGACATGGTGAGGAATGAAGACCTATGGTAATGGAACCAACAACAAATTGAGCGAAGAAAATGGGGCTGGATAGGACATACACTACAGAAGTTACTGTTCAACATATCCAAACAGGCTCAATTTTGGAATCTCAGGGGAAGAAAGAGAAAGAGAGATAGACCCAAAAAAACACGGAGAAGATAATGTGAGAAGGAACTAAGATTAAATTATTACACCTGGAGAAAGATGTAGCAAGAGCAGCCCAGGTCTATGCATGCTGGCTGGATATTGTCAATATCCTGTGCATCAAGGGGAGTAACATGCTTTGATTGATTGACTTTCACAATGTCTCCACCTACGGCAAGAACATTTTTTAAATTAAACTTCAACATTTCACATTGAGGAGCTAATATTATATTTCTGAAGGGAGCCCAAGTAAAATGCTCCATGTAAGTCCCATAATACTAAGGCTGGTCCGATCTTGAACCACAAGTACTGCTTTCATTCTTACTTACCTGTCCTGGGTACCACATTACACTTATGAAAGTAACAACAAATGAGAGAAATGGAATCCAGTGGACCTTGGAAAAATAGCTGGATTTTGTGGATGATATAGCCCCTCTATCCCACAGCCAAGACCAATTGCAAAGGAAACTGGATAGACTGGATTATACCTCTAAATAAGTCAGTTTGAAGATCCATAAGGAAAAGACCAAAATAATTAGGGTCAATGCAGCAAACACAGAACCAATCAGTCTGAGAGGAACACCACTGGAAAAGGTAGAGGTATTTACATACCTAGGAAGTATCATCAATAAGGAAGGAGGGACAGACGAGGATATAAAAACATGGATTCTTCTTCTTCTTCATCGTACGCTGTTTACAGCGATATTTACGTTGCACTGTTCTATTTTGTTAAGCCTGTGGCTCAGTGCATCCGATTTCAACAGGCGTTTCTGTAGGGATGCCCTCCTAAGCCTTTGGCTGTCCCCAGCCTATCTGCAAGGCAGCAGTTGTTTTTGGTCTGAGTTGTCTCTCTTAGGGAAGTTGTATTGCAGGACTAACGAGTCTTCCCCACTCGTGTCTATAGAGTTTGGCAATGATATGCTGGACTATGTACTAGTTTGTACTATCCCGGAAGAGAGGCAGTCCAGTGTGACTGTGTCTCAGGATCGTCACGTCCTACCAGAAACGTAGCATATGCATGTGAGTGAGGTATCTCTTTGCTCTCTTTATTTTCTCGGCTCATCTGCAGTGATGGCACGCCTAGCATTCCCCGCCACGTGGGACGTTGTCACAATAGGGCAGAGGTGCAATGTCCGCTGGATTGCATCTCTTCTGCGTCCATTGGAATGGCTGATAGCAGACAGAGGTAAAGAGCGAGGCAAGAATGCATTTGGCCAGGTGCATTTCTGCGGCTCGACCGGGCCGGGCTGAGACGCGAGCCCCAGGTCCCAACCATATCGTGGCCTCCCATCACAGCGGTGCTGAGATTTAGGGCGGGATTCTAGCTTAGAGGCATTTGGCCGTAGTCCCTCAGGTGGTAGGTTCACACCATTGGCACGTAGACCAAATGTCAGCGACCTGCGATTCCTCTCGAAGGAGTGCATTTAACCAGGGGACAAGCCTGGTAATGGCACGGAGATGTTGTTCGCCTGGTGTGCGGACATATCTCATGATCAAGGGGTTGCGTCTCAACAGTTCGCAATGAGGTGGCTGCTCTACTGCTTACGACACCCCGACCGAGAACTAAGTCTTCTACTAGTGGTTTCACACCTCATCGCCGTATGGGGTGAATATCGGTCAGCTTCCCGCCCGCTTTGATCAGCGGACGGCAGAGACCTCTTTCTGCGGCTCGACCGGGTCGGGCTGGGACGCGAGCCCCAGGTCCCAACCCTATCGTAGCCTCCCATCGCAGTGGTGCTGAGATTTAGGGCGGGATTCCGGCTTAGAGGCGTTCGGCCGTAATCCCTCCTATGGTAGCCTCCGCGCCGTTTGCTTATCAGCCTAGCACGTGGACCAAATGTCTGCGATTTGCGATTCCTAAACATGGATTTAAAAAGCAAGAGTTGCCTTCGGAATGTTGAAATCCATATGGAATTCCAGGGAAATATGAAGGAAGATAAAAATAAGAATTTTCAATTCAAATGTGAAGCCAGTCCTGCTGTATGAAGCGGAAACCTGGAGAATGACCAAAGGCAATGCCAGGGGACTGGAGGGTTTTGTCAACGGATGCTGAAAAAGATTCTTGGTATATAATTGATTGACAAAATTACAAGCGACAGAATGTGGGAGAAAGCGGGCAAGGTAAATTGGAACAGGAAATCTTAGGAACAAAGTGGAGATGGGTGGGTCATACATTAAGAAAGCCCTAGGCCAGCATCACCAGACAATCTCTGTCATGGAACTCCCAGGGAAAGAGAGGCATAGGCGGTCAAAGGAATAAATTGAGACAAGATCTGGAGGTGGAAGTTAAGAAAACAGGAAAGAAGTGGAAAAGATTGCACAGGACAGAGCTGCTTTACGACGGTTGGTAGATGGCCTATACACCCATGGTTGATAGAAGGTGAAAGAGAGGCTGGAAGATGGTAGTTCAAGAGGCAGACAACGCTTTAAGTGGGTGGATAACAGGAGATGGACTGGAAAAAGTCTCTGAGATTGCACAATTACGACAAGCTAAATGAACTGAAAAGATCCCGTCACGCCGTGTGACGCATAGTAAATATTGTATTAGGCCCATATTATTTTGGTAGCATTATAAGCATGTTGCAAAATTTGAGTAAAAAGGCTTGTACATGAGGCTAGAAAGCTGAGTGCAAAACAAATTCCATAAGAAATCCAGTTTATATCTCTTTTATTACACACTTATATTGAACTTGACATGATGGTTGTAAGTTTGTTAAAAAATCTTCCCCATAACCTAGAGAACTTAAATAGTATACACAGCCACTAGTCTGAACTCTTAATCTATCAAAATTATACTCCCAAAAACAAACAAACAAAAACATATCTTAGTTAAATTAAAGCTTGTGCCAAAAAAAGGTCCTTTTCTAAATATTTACTTGCGGGATCAAGATGCTGAGCAGCGCATGAGCTGCAGCGATCAGTGATCAATAGCTGACTGCTAGCATCAGAGCCAGCAAACCTGAACTGCAAAGACCTTTCTACACCTCCATGCAGTGATCCTGGATAACAGGTTATAACAGAGCAATCTGCCTAATTAGAAAGGATCGAAGAGAGAAGGCAACCTGGTACTCAAGAATGCCTGCTGAGGTCGGATGTATCAGACCAAAAGGTGCAAATATTGAAGTCAAGCTGTAAACAACACAACACATTCCATTTTCCGGACTACATTCTGCTACTTTCGAAGCCCTGTTCAGGGCATAGTAGCGGGGATTTGAGAACGAACGAGGGGAAAAAAATGTACTTGCTTATTTACCATTAAATTAGATTATGTTTTTCAAATTATATTTCGAACCTAGAATGTACTTAGCAGACCCTTGGTTGTGTGAAAGCTGGGCTGCACAAAATCTGTGAATGTGATATGTGCTTCCTTTAAAGAGGCAAGCTGCAGTGCTGGCCCTAAACCTCATAAAGTAAAAGTAAAGTAGTGTCCCATTGTAGTATCAATACAATCAGACAATGAAGTTGTTAGAGACGTCAGTATACTAAACTGCATAAAGTAAAAGTTTGTCCCATCGTAGTCACACTAATGTCAGGAAACGAAGTTGTTAGAGACTTCAGTATACTAAGCCACAGCTTGTATGAGGTAGGATGGCCAGTTCCTTTCCTTGTAGCCCTTTACTTAACTAGTCATTTGCCAGGTACCCATATACAGCTGGTTCAACAGCTTCATATGGAATAATAAATGATATAAGAAGAACAAGATTGTGAGAAAAAAAATTATGTGGGCATAAAAATTGTTTCAGATAAAAAAATTAATAATTCATTTCTGATGATTCAAACAAAATACAACTAACTTTGAATTCTGATACACCATAAATCATTCACTCAGAAGCTTGTCAAAATTTTGCTCAAAAAAGTAATGATGGGTGAATGCCCCCATCTCACCTATCTCGAATCCTAAATTTGTCAAAAGTTTCTTGCAAATTTCTGAAACAGTGGTATCATTTATACTGAAACCAACAGCTATAGGAAATTTGAAATCCTCCTTTTCCATGACAGAAATTGCATACTGCAAGCTATGATAAAAGATTTGATGTACATCAATTTCTACATATCCCTGTCTTGGCTCACCATACATGTCAAAGACAAAGAAAATCAAACTAGGTGTAACGTAGTAACTGCTGATAGACAAAAGACCTTGTGGCTGTGCATTTTTATCTTCAACAAAATCATTTTGAGGTTTCTCTTGACTTGGCTCAGCATTTGTAACATATGTCAGCTTTTTAACACTATCCTCAAGTGCAGCTGAAATACTGATGTAAGGTGAAAGTTTTTTAATGTTCCCTATGTTGCTGATTATTGGATCATAAAACCAAGACATCACTTCGATAAATCCATCAGGGAATAAGTAATTCACCAGCTGTTTATTCTGAAAGATTATGCCTAGACTGCCAACGTCTAATTCCGCAACCCCTGGTACGAAGCTATCATAAGGTGTTGGCAGTTTCAACACTTCAACAGGGTCGTATAATATTATCATCTGCAAGAAAACAAGTAAATAAAGATATTTTGTGGGTAATAAAAATCTCAAACTTCAATATGTTAACGAAAAGCTAATATCAAGGTTAAGAAAATAATTGTTTACATATTTCTTTCTTTGTACTTTTCTGTTAGTCTAGATATAGTTGATTATTGGTTATTTATAAATTAACTTAGTTAATGTCTTTATGCGGGTTTGGAAAACTCTGCAGAGTCTGTATACAACCAGTTTCATTAACATTTCCTTGCTTTAAAGCAATCTACTCTTCAATGTATCAATTATCCCTGTTTCCATTACTTCCTGTGGCAATGCATTCGAATCATTCACCACTCTCTGAATAAAAAGATATTTCCTAATATCTAATCTAGACCTTTATTTAGTTAATTTGTAGCTATGCTCTCTTGTTCTTGTAGGGAATTGTATTTTTTTATATTTCTCATTAATATGAGTTTTATCTTGTTGTCTGAGTGTGTTTGGAATTCCATGATTTAATAATTTACATTTCTTAACAGAGGCTGACCTTTGACCGAGTGGACAGGACTATCACAGGACTGTAGCTACTCTACACATAGTAGTAGAACAAAGGATTGAATGGAAATTATCCCTATACACAAATTGTAAAGACTATGTAAAGACGGTTGACATTGTGGATCGAAGTACTCTATGGCAACTGTTGAGACACTATGGGACACCAGAGAAGTTCAAAAACCTCATTCGGTACAACCGAGTCCCATAATATTAAGGCTGGTCCTATCTTGAACTACACGTACCGGTACTATTTTCATACTTACTTCCCTGTCCTGGGTACCATGTCAGCCATTTGTTTCCACTGTTTGGCCACATAAATTGTCTTGTTGTTCACCCTCGACATGCCATCTACATTGCATGTTTCCAGAAGGTTTTGGAAGATCATCAGGTGGCCTGAGTCTTGAGCCTTCGATGGTGATTGACATCAATAGGGGCTGTTTAATGAGTCACGATGCTTCGGTAGAGCTTCCATAGTGATAGGATTGGTTTACTGAAAAATCGTTTCCAAGGGACATGCGATTGCTCTGTTAATTATAATGTGCTTGGAGGTTCACTTCGTATCCCACAGCATCAAGTTTTTCATGTAACAAGCCAAAATTAGTTTCACTGTCAAAGCACAAACATACAAAATAAAACAAAAACAGAAAAACAAGTACCAAAAGTTTGTTGCACGAATTCCAAGACTCGTATGTAACTAGGAAGCAAAGAACAGTCATTAAGTAAATTGACATGCATGTCAGAAGAGGCGAGAAGCGTTGTAAAATCTATATGCCACAAAGTTTTCAACAAATTTGCTGAAGACCTGTGCTTCAACAGAAACTGAAAGGTATTGATATATTGATTGATTGATTCATAGATTGAAGACATTCCAAGTACAAACTTCAGCATAACGTTTCTACTGCTTGACTTGTACAGCAATACTTCATAATGAAAGCCTTTAAGCTATTATACCACTTGATATGTTTAACTTACCCGAGTTCCGAGTGTTCTGTTCTGGCTCCTAAACCTGGCACTGTTGACGAGTCTCACAACATTAGTGCAACAGGTTCTGATTCGTTTCTCTCCAGGAATATCTTTATAATCTTCATACACTTGCTTCCTGATAAGGTTCAGAAGTCCTTTGCCTTGAAATTGTTCCTTAACTCTTGCTGAACGAGTCATGAGAGTTCTGTTATCATCAAGTAGAGAAACACCTTCAAATGCTGCCTAGGGTAAATAAAAAAAACTATATATATAAATATATACAGCAAATCTATAGAAAGAACAGAAGAGGATAAAGAAGTGTCAGATCATTTTGTCATAGGGAAGAGAAACGAAAGAGGAGAGAGACTAATTGACTTTCCTTTGGAGAACAAATTTGTAATCACGAACAGCTTGGTCGGACAACACCCCAGAAAGTTTTACACATGGACCTCTGCAGATTGGAAAACTAGGAACCGAATAGATTATATTTTAATACAACAGAGATGGAAGTCAAACATCAGCTCAACAAAGACTCACCAGGAAGCAGATTGCGACTCTGATTATCAGCTACTAGAAGCAGAATACAAAACAAGACAGAAGACAATCATCAGAAGGGATAGACCTGTATTATGCTTCAATATGGTTGCAATACCAATCGAATACAGCATTGAAGTATGAAACAAATTCAAAGTATTGGCGGCGGCATACGAGAATATATTAATCAATTAACTGGTAACACGGACTAGAGATATCTTACTTGATGAAGCATAGGATCCCTATGTGCTACAGTACCACAAAGTGTATACACGGTAGGTGATACTGCAGCTTACTCTAGAATTGAAACAACGATGCATTGATGCCCGTCAAGAGCTTGTGCTGCGCTCTGAAGCAGAAGGTGATGGTTTCCTAGCAAGAATTGTTATCGGAGATGAAACCTGGGTTCGCTACCACGAGCCTGAATCGAAGAGAGGGAGCAAGGAATGGTACCATCCCTCCTAACCAAACCCGAAGAATTTTCGTACCCAGCAATCTGCAGGGAAGGTTATGGTGACTCTTTTTTTTTTAACGTTCGCTGTTTTTCTCTATTCTCCAAGGTGGTGTGCGTTGCACTATGTTTTTATGTTGCTTCATGATCAGGGAAACACTATTACCAGTACCACGCATACAGATCTTTTCACGAGTTATCTTTACCAGCAATCAAATCCACACGTGGTAATCTTCTGAGTAAAGGTATCCTTTTGCAACTTTACAATACTCAACCCCATATGGGATCAAGATGCTGAGCAGCGCCTGAGCTGCAGTGGTCAGCCACCCATGTTTGACTGCTAGCATCAGGGCCAGCGAACCAGAGCTGCCAAGACCCTTCTATGCCTCTACGGGGTGATCCTGGATAACAGACTGCAGTATGGCAGACTGGCTAAGGAGAAGGGATAGAAGAGGGAAAGTTAACCCGGTACTCAAAAACTGCTTGCCGAAGTCGAATGTGTTGAACCGAAAGGTGCATCTGGGGTAGTTGTCTCGCCGCAGCGACTCAATTTCAACCAGTGTTCGTAAAGCGATCTCAGTCCCGCCAGGCGGAGCGATAGCGCGGGCTTGCGGAAAACGCTCGCCTGCCTTTCCCCGTAGAGCGAATTGGGTGCGGTTTGTTGTAGTGGCTCCTCCACCGAGGTGCGCTCGTCTGGTCTGTATCAGGAAACGTGGTCCGTCCGTGGTGATTTATCTAAGGCTTATAGCAGAGCTCGACAGTACGTCTCGCTGGTGGTCCGACTCTCGCAAAAAGCTTGTGACCGGCAAATGGAAAGCAGGAATCGTTGCCTCGAGGCCCTGCGTTCTCCTACGGAGAAGGGCAGGCCAAATTGTCTCTAGTCCCAGTGAAATTCATCGCCGAGGTCGTTGGGATCCGTTCTGCACAGAGCGCTGCCATCCCTCCTCGAGCGAGCCCGGTCGGTCGGTCGTCTGGTGCGTGTGCGAGGCCCCTGTCAGGCGGTCCTAGGTCGACGGAGTGAGGGACGGGTGGAACAACCGTCCGTCCGTCCCGTCAGTCGGTCCCTGCGGCCGTCGTCCCAGTGAGGCTTTTTACACACCCTTCCTCCGCCGACCGGTGTGTGCTGTACGTACGTCTCCGACAGATATCTGGTTGATCCTGCCAGTAGTCATATGCTTGTCTCAAAGATTAAGCCATGCATGTCTAAGTTCACACTGTCTCACGGTGAAACCGCGAATGGCTCATTAAATCAGTCGAGGTTCCTTAGATGACACGATCCTACTTGGATAACTGTGGCAATTCTAGAGCTAATACATGCTTACCAAGCTCCGACCCTCGCGGAAAGAGCGCTTTTATTAGTTCAAAACCAATCGTCGTTTCCCCTCGCGGGGTTGCGGCATCCCCACTGGTGACTCTGGATAACTTTGTGCTGATCGCATGGCCTCATGTGCCGGCGACGTATCTTTCAAATGTCTGCCCTATCAAATGTCGATGGTACGTGACATGCCTACCATGTTTGTAACGGGTAACGGGGAATCAGGGTTCGATTCCGGAGAGGGAGCATGAGAAACGGCTACCACATCCAAGGAAGGCAGCAGGCGCGCAACTTACCCACTCCCGGCACAGGGAGGTAGTGACGAAAAATAACAATACGGGACTCTTTCGAGGCCCCGTAATTGGAATGAGTACACTTTAAACCCTTTAACGAGGATCTATTGGAGGGCAAGTCTGGTGCCAGCAGCTGCGGTAATTTCAGCTCCAATAGCGTATATTAAAGTTGTTGCAGTTAAAAAGCTCGTAGTTGGATCTCAGGCGCAGGCGGGCGGTCCGGCTCGCGCCGGTTCACTGCCCGTTGTCTCCTGCCCTACCGTCTGCCGGCTCTCTCCCACGGGTGCTCTTCGCTGAGCGTCCTGGGTGGCCGGCGCGTTTACTTTGAAAAAATTAGAGTGTTCAAAGCAGGCCTCGGCTGCCTGAATAATGGTGCATGGAATAATGGAATAGGACCTCGGTTCTATTTTGTTGGTTTTCGGAACTGGAGGTAATGATTAACAGGGACAAACGGGGGCATTCGTATTGCGGCGTTAGAGGTGAAATTCTTGGATCGCCGCAAGACGAGCTACTGCGAAAGCATTTGTCAAGAATGTTTTCATTAATCAAGAACGAAAGTCAGAGGCGCGAAGACGATCAGATACCGTCGTAGTTCTGACCATAAACGATGCCGACTAGCGATCCGCAGGAGTTGCTTCGATGACTCTGCGGGCAGCTTCCGGGAAACCAAAGTGTTTGGGTTCCGGGGGAAGTATGGTTGCAAAGCTGAAACTTAAAGGAATTGACGGAAGGGCACCACCAGGAGTGGAGCCTGCGGCTTAATTTGACTCAACACGGCAAACACTGAAATGACTGACATGCCGAGACCACTTTTCTGGGGTCTAATATGGAACTGGTGCTGGATTTAGACCCTCAGAAATCTGGGGTTATGCCCTCTGAGGCTCGGTTGGTCTGCATCCAGTGTTTGATAAAGGAATTGACGGAAGAGCACTATCAGGAGTGGAGCCTGAGGCTAAAATTGACTAAACACGCCAATAGTGTAGAATGACTGTCAAAAGAGAGCACCTTCGGTGGGTCTAATAGTGAACATGTGCTGGAATTAGACCCTCGAAAATCTGGGGCCACCCTCTAAGTAACTTGATTGTCTCGCTAAAGGAATTGACGGAAGGGCACCACCAGGAGTGGAACCTGCGGCTTTATTTGACTGAACACGCCAATACTGTAGAACGACTGACAAATCGAGAGCACTACCGTTTGGGTCTAAAAATGAACGTACGCTGGTATTAGACTCACGGAAGACAAGTCAGCTCTCAAACACTCTAATGAAAGAACGCCACGGAAATCGTGTTTAACCCCGCAGAAACCGCAGATTTCAAATACCTGGTCATTGACAAACAAAAGCCCTCAATAAATTCGTCTGACCAAATAGTGAACGGGTGCTGGAAATAGACCATCTGAAGACAGGTCAGTTTTACCCTACTAATGACAGGGCGTTGCTACGGAAAACCAGCTCATATCGAGAGGAGCCGCAGACACTTTGGTTCACGTACCAGGCTGATAAGCCAATGGCGCGAGGCTACCATGTGGGGGATTACGGCCGAACCCTTGTAAGTCGCAATCCCGCTCAAAATCTCAGCACCACTGCAATGGGAGGCTCCTACATGCTCGGGACCTGGGGCTTGCGCCCCAGCCATATCCTGGTAGAGCCGCAGCAAGAGGTCCTTGCCGTCCGCCGATCAAAGCGGGCGGACAACTGCTTGATACTCACCTTATACGGCGATGGGGTGCGAAACCACCAACTAAAGACTTAGTACCTGGTCGGGGTGTCGAAAACAGTAGAGCAGCCACCTCACTGTGAACTGTCGAGACTCAACCAATGACCACGAGAGCTGTCCGCACACCAGGCGAACAACATCTCTGTGACATTACCAGGCTTGTCCTCTGGCTAAATGCACGTCGGCTACGATATCTACCTCTGTACGTTATCAGCCATATAACTATCATGCTGGACGCAGAAGAGATGCAGACCAGCGGACATTGCACACCTGCCCCACTGTGTCAACACCCCAGGTGGCGGGGAATGCTAGGCGTACCATCCCTGCATAGAAGCCAAGAAAATAAAGGGAAAAAGAGATACCCCACTCATATGCAAATGCTACGTTTCTGGCAGGACGTGACGATCCTGGGATACAGACACACTGGACTGCCTCTCTTCCGGGTAAACCAGTCCATCTCATATATCATCTCACATATCATCATTGCACCCTATAGACACGAGTAGTGAAGACTCGATAGTCTGGTAAGACAACTTCCATAAGAGAGACAACTCTGATCATAAACAACTGCTGCCTTGCAGATAGGCTGGGGACACCCAAAGGCTAAGGAGGGCATCCCTACAGAAACGCCTGTTGAAATCGGATGCACGGGGCCGCAAGCCTAACAAAACAGTGCAACGTAAATCGCAGCATGATGGCAGTACAACCTAATAGAAAAACGCATGGCGCTCATCCTGCGGAGTCCCGCCAGGCAGCGATAGTGCCGGGCCTCACGCCTCGAAGGGGCCCACCCTTGACTACTGGTGGTCACACACCCATGTGTCGTGGAGTCAAGGCACATGGCTATGGGGCAACTTCTATTGGCCAAAACCTCAAGACCCTCAAAATACTACAGTGGAATGCGGAGAGAGTCATTAACAAAAAACTTTCCCTAACACACCACCTGCATGAAGGTAAGATTGACGTGGCATGTATCCAGGAAACGCACCTCAACAATAACCATAAATTCTCAATCAGAGGATACCAGACCTTCCGTCTAGATAGAGAAGGCCACAAAGGAGGGGTCCTGATACTGACCCGAAACTGCATACCGAGTAGCGCGGTATCTGTCAATCACACCGGACAAGCATAAATTGTAGGAGTTGACATAATGGCTCAAGAGACGAAGCTCCGCATTTTCAATCTGTACGGACCACCAAATAGAGACCTATCGCTCTCGAGTATGGAGGTCAGAGACTCCAACTGCATAGTAGTTGGAGATTTCAACAACCACTCGGAGAGATGGGGATACTCTGACACAGACAGCAGAGGTCACGAAGTGGAAGATTGGGAGATAGATGCAAATCTCTCCCTAATCAATAGGCCGGAGGATAGCCCTAGCTTCTATTCAAGAACATGGCATACCACCTCGACTCCAGATTTGGCCTTCTCCACACAGAACATACACCATAAAATAGACCGCCAGGTGCTAAACCAACTGGCAGGTAGCGACCACAGGCCGATCAGGCTAACCATTGACATGGAAGTAGGCCCACAGGAAACAAAACCGCTCCCACGTTGGAATTACAAACGAGCCGACTGGGACAGATTTGCAATCCTGACAGATGGGCTGTGTGAAACCATCAACACACGAAACACCAAAATGAAGCCCATGGCAGAGAGCCTAAGCAGGGCAATAATGCAAGCCGCCACTGAAACCATCCCACGAGGAGCTAGGAAAAACTATAAGCCCTACTGGAATGATGAGTTGCAGAAAGTGGAAGATGCAGTAACAAATGCTAGGAACATGGCAGAGCGAGAAAAATCCATGAAGGCAAACATCGCCCTCAAAGCCGCCGCGGCGAAGTACAAACACACTCTCAAGCAAACAGCAAGAGAAAGCTGGAAAAATAAAACGGAAAGTCTAAACCTGGACAAAGACGGGAACAAGCTAAGGAAGCTATGTCAGAGCCATGAACGACGAAACCCCGTCAAATAAACAAATTACTATCAAGCAGGGCGAGAACTTGATCACAGGTAAGAAAGCCGCAAACGCCTTTGTCGATCACTATGCCAGAGCAAACCACATCGAGGTCCCTGCAGATAAGCATACAGACATTAGCGAAGAGCTAAAGGGACACGAAAACATGAATACGGCTCCTGAAGAACACATGATGGCCAAACTAACAATGCGCGAAATGGAAGAGGCTATGAGAACACTAAAGAAAAGGAAATCTCCCGGAAAAGACGGGATTACAAACGAAATGCTGATGGGGCTGGGCCAAACAGCGAAGAAGAAACTGCTATCGGTCCTGAACCAAAGCTGGAAAAGGGGAATTGTACCACAGGCATGGAAAGATGCAATACTGGTACCAGTACCAAAAACAGGAAAGGACAAAACAGATCCAAATGGATACAGGCCCATAAGCCTACTGAGCTGTGTCGGCAAGCTGATGGAACGGATGATAAACACCAGACTGATGTGGCATCTGGAAGAAAAACGAACACTAATTCCACAGCAAGCCGGCTTTAGACAGCACAGATCCACTGAGGACCAGGTCATCCTCATAGCCCAGGAGATAGAAGATGCCTACCAGGCACAGAAACACACAGTAGCTGTTTGGGTGGATCTGGAAAAGGCATTTGACAAAGTCTGGAAAGATGGACTTAGAGTCAAGCTAAGAAAAAGTGATGTCTGTGGGAAGATGTACAAGTGGATCAACCACTACCTCAAACAAAGAACGGCCAGAGTCCAAGTACAAGGGCAGATGAGCAAAAAGGTGACACTCGAGCAGGGAGTACCCCAAGGAGGAGTATTGTCACCCACACTCTTCCTGGTATATATAAACGATATTACAGAGAATATACCAAGAAGAGTCCATAGCTCAATGTTTGCAGACGATCTGGCTATGTGGACCTCTGAAAAGAATCTCACCATAGCAAGAAATCGGATGCAGACGGCCCTAACATCGCTGGAAGAGTGGGCGAACTCATGGCTGGTCAAAATAAACGAGGAGAAAACCACATGCACAATATTCTCGCTTTCATTAAAACCCCAAAGTACCATATTAAGTCTAAATGGCAAAATCCTGCAGCCAAACGACAACCCAACCTATCTGGGAGTCACATTTGATCGGCGCATGACATGGAAAAGTCAGATTGAGAGAAACCGAATGAAAGCCAGAGAAAGAATGGCAATCATGAGGAAACTTGCTGGCACAAGCTGGGAAGCAGACGAAGGCATACTAAAGAAACTGTATACTGGAAGAGTGAGACCAGTTCTCGAGTATGGCATTGCGGCATGGACAACAGCAGCGAAGGCGAACTTCGATAAAGTTAACAAACTTCAAAACCAAGCCATGAGAATTATAACAGGTTGCATGAAGTCAACGCCAATTGTAGAACTTGAAAAGATTACAAAACTGCAATCCATGACCGATAGAAGAGACTGCAGAGCCCAGCTGCAGTCAGAGAAACTCCGAAGACTGACCGACCATCCAATGCACCAGAGACTAAACAATTTGGGAAATGGGAAACTAAAGCGGAGAAACTTTGCAGAAATAGCCAAAGCAAAGATGCACGAAGATCCCATAAACGCACTAACAACACCAAAACCCATCACTACTGTACGAAAACCTACCTGGAGGCAGGATATATTCCCAGAGATGGTAGAAAATATACCAGGTATTGCAAACAAAAACTGCCAGACTGAAAAAGAAAGGAGAGACACTACCCTAAGCTTCATAACGAAAAGCTACCCAAGCATGGACTGGACCCATGCATACACCGACGGTTCTGTAACAAACACTACACAGAACGGAGGGGCAGGAGCATTCCTGAACCTACCAAATGGCAGAAAAATAACACTGTCACTCGCTACTGGTAAGTACACAAGCAATTTCAGAGCGGAGGCAGAGGCACTGAGGGCGGCAGTGGAAGAAATGGTGACACACAGTGAAAATGAGAGCCATATAGTCCTGCTGACAGATGCTCTCGCCGTAGTGACAGCGCTAAAAAGTCAGAAAAACACTGAGCTTAATGACTTAAGAGCAGCACTCTGCAAACTGTGCCAGCAGTCCGCACCAAAAAGGGTAGTGGTACAGTGGGTTCCGTCACACTGCAACATCCAAGGCAACGAGGAGGCAGACAGACTGGCAAAAGAAGGTGCAAGACTACCACAAACAGATACCAGTATGACGTACGAAGAGTCAAAACGGCTTATCAAAGCCAGATACATGACCAAATGGGAAACCGAACATACTGGTTACACCAAAAACGATGCCTATTACCAGTTGAACCGAAGAGAGCAGGTCGTTGTCTTCAGACTTCGCACTGGCCACAACAGACTGAGGTACCACCTATTCAACAAATTGAAGATAGGGTGTACCGACGAATGCCCGTGCGGTACTGGTAAAATGACCGCTGAACATCTGCTGCAGAACTGCCCGACATACGAGGATCAGAGAGAGCAGATGTGGCCATTACCAGTGGAACTGCAAGACAAGCTCTATGGCAGTGGCGAGAGCCTCAGGATGACCGCCGCTTTTTTCGAAAAAATAATGGTTACTGTCTGACTGCGTACGCAGAAGAAGAAGAAGAAGAACCGAAAGGTGCAAATATCGCAGTCAAGCTGTAAGCTACGACACAACGCATTCCGTTCTCTGGACTACATTCTGCTACTTAAGCCCTTTCAGGGTTTGGCAGTGGGAGATTGAGAACGAACGAAGCCAAGCCAATCCAACCCCATACTGCTCGTGCAACGGCTGCAACCATCGAGGACTTCCACTTTCAGTGTCTACCACATCCGCTGTACTTACCAGACCTAGTCCCACGTGATTTCCACGTCTTTGGACAACTATAAGAGACATTGGGAAGAAAGACTTTCAGGTTCATTGAAGAGGTCCAGCAGGTGGTGCATGAGTGGTTTACACAAGTGACCATGATCATTTTTTTATACAGAAGTACATGCACATTATAGGCTCTGTGGTACTTGTATCAAGCACAATGTATTTAACAATGATACAATTGAGTTTCACTTTTTCCGAATTAAATTACCAACAAATATATATTTAAGGTTTTCACTTGAAGCACCCTCGTATTATGACAATGAAACACTGGTATCTCAGTATATATGTGTGGGTATGTATTTACGAGAATACGCAGTAGTACTTCATCCATCAATTATCTCTTATAATTGATTGTTGGTGTTCCTTGTTAACAGATATGCAGATAGACCTCCTATAATGACAGTTTAAAACGGTTACCACCACAGCCAAAAGCAATATGCAGGTTCTATACTGTTGTGTGTAGGCTAAATGGCAACAGGAAAAAACTAAAAGGCTTGATATCCCAGAGCTGCACCTTCCCTAGTCCATAGTACACCTAAAGAAGGAAAAACCACAAACTAACTACCAATATAAATATTGGTGAAGACCAAGACATGGGGAAATAGCTGGGACATCGGCAGTGCGACATTAAACTCTTTGCATAGAGTTTGGTCCCTGGAAATCAAGCTAAATAGAGCCTGTATCATTCCAATCCTCTTGTATGGCTCCAAACTTTGACGATCTAAAGATTAACAGCTCTTCGTGGTCTTTCACATGCGCAATCAACGACGGACTTCTGATGTCTGCTAGCATGACATTGTCATTAACACCGACGACGAACACAATTCAACAGCATTTCCTCAACGCTGGATCAGCGCCACCTCCCTCTCTTTCATGGGTCTGCTATTACGAGTAAATAGGTTGATATGCGTAATCTCTAGTTCCTGAAAGAATACTGAAGAGTTCCACACTCGGGAAACATTTAATTATATAATAATTGATATTCTATTTTCGAACTTCTCAGTTGTTTTTTTCCCTGTCAATTAATTAGAACAATGGAAAATTACTCATAAAACCGACTTCATTGCACCTAGCCGCCCTCATACGCGCCGAGTCTCTTCCATTGCTGAATGTGTGGACCACTGAGCACGAATTCATGTTGCTTCAAATGTTTCCCTGACTTCGCCAAGGTACCCATTTTCAGCTGGGTCAACTGGAAGAAGTAATCATACCATGAAAACTCCAACGAATTGAACAGTCACAGAAAAACGGGCGCGACGTGGTTGGAATTCGGCATGTTGGATCTGTAAGTCCTTGGCACTTTATTTTTAAAACCAATCAAATAATTATGTTTTAATCTCTCTAGCATAATGTTCAAGTTTAAATTGTTCCAGTAAGATAAGAGATCTGATCTGATCTATCTAATCCATATCTTATATATATATATATATATATATATATATATAGGGAGAGAGAGACTACTCACAATTTCTCCGTCAACTTCACATACATAATAGGTAGAATCTGGATCGTTGATAAGATCTTTGTAGCCAAAAACCAAATAATCAGCTCCAAAGAGATAGTTATTGTTGATTGCTAGCACTGCTTCACAATCATCATCTGTAGCCTTCCGGACAGTAATGGCTTGAGTCGTCGCCATGATGAAAGCTGTGTAATGAATAAGAAGAAACTGTTAATGTATTATAATCTTAATTATAATTGAGAAAAATACACCTTAAAATTATCTTCCTTAACCTGGCAAAGGAATAGACTGACAGATTGTCACAAGATGGTAGAAGAATACCTTAACCTGGTACACTGCAAGTATAATGTATAAAGAAGGGTTTATCTGGAACAAATGGGAGATAAAGAGATCCAGGTCACAAACAAAAACATTATCTAATAGTAATTCAATGTGTCTTAACAAACCAGATAGCATGTTATCTATTCAACAAGCTATTTGTAGCATGAATTAGTAACGCGTGTAACTTTAGTTCGAAAATAATAGACGACAGAAGATCTAAAGGAAAGCTAACAAACATATGATGGACAGAGAAAGCACATGAAGTCACCATCACTACCAAAACTGGACAAGATCTATTGGAGATGCCAATAAAATCAGCTTTGTCTTTCTATGTTGATATTTGAAACACAAGCAGAAGAAGAAGACGAAGAATGCATACATTAAAGGTTAAAGGCGAGGACTCGACTTCATCGCCTCAGGTTTTCCCATACGGCTCGGTCTCTCTCCGTTGAACGGCATGTCGCCTGTCGAGAGCATCGGTCAAAGCAGGAACCCCGTAGCTCCAGCGATGAACTCAGCGATCTCCGGCAAAAATTCGAACCTGGACTGTCTGAACACGAGACAAATGGCTTGACCACTTTGCCGTAAAGACCCCCCCCCCCCCCCCCCCGCATCTGATAAATAGATACTTATATCTCCCTCCAACCATCCATACACATACACACACACACACACACCCACTTGCATAAACCCAGAGCCAAGAACATCTCGGAACACTGTCGGTATTTCGGATGGGATTTCTTAGGGAGAAATTTAGGACTCTTCGCTCCAGGCTCTTTCCGTAATACGGAGCTTCTCTGCGTCTGATTTGCGTAGACTCCAAACCTCACATCCATATACCAGGTGGCGTGCCGTCACTGAACTAGTAGTACTAGGCTAGTCCCCAGACATTTTAGTTAAGCATTTAGTTTTCCTTATTCTAAACGTTATGCGCATTCAATATATTCTTAAACGCATTAATTATCCTTGCCTCCACTACTTCATGTGGCAATGCATTCCAAGCATTCACCACTCTCTGACTAAAAAAAAAACATTTTCTAATATCTAATCTGGGCCTTTATTTATTTCATTTATAGATTTGCCCTCTTGTTCTTGTAGAAAAAATTTTTATATTCTTATTTATCCTTTCCTTTTATTATCTTATGAACCTGTATTAAGTCACCTCGAATTATCCTCTTTTCTAGACACTGTATAGTATATGACGGTTTTTCTGAGTCTTTCCTCATAATATAATTTTCGTTTTCTGCTTTGAGTGCTTTTACGCTTATGTAATTGTTCCCATTTATGAAAGACATCTTGTGAAGTGTTCGATTGTCAATATAGTTTGACAGTGTTTCAAAGCGTGAAATATGGAAGGGGACTTTGATTTGCAAAATTTTCCCTCACAACATAGTATGCCAGAGATAAGTAGTAGAGTTAATGTAAGTAGATCAGTGGGTGTAGCAGTGCCTATCACGTGTCGCAATACTGTGTGTTCTCGACCGATTATTTAGTTTAATTTAGAGCCCTAAGTTGTTAAGAAAAACAGCAAGTAATAACGAAAGGTAGGCCAACTCCAAACATTTCTGTTAAAACAAAAATGAAAGAATATTAGACGTCATTTAAAAAAACCAGAATATTATACTTCTTCAAAATGGTTAAGTGCGTGTAAATCAAAGAAACAAACTGTATTGTTGGCCTTGTGTGCTGTTGGAAACAGATTAAGGAGTGTGGAATAATAATGGATTTTGTGATATCAGTCATTTTCACAAAGCCAAGATATACAACGAAAAGACTCAATCACACCTATCTGCGATAACTAAATTAAACACTTTCGGGAAAACCAGAATATATATATATATATATATATATATATATATATATATATATATATATATATATATATATATTTATATATATATATATATATATATATATATATGTATTGTGCATCGGTTAAAGCGAGCAAAACTGCCGTGTAAACGTAAACTGTAACTAGTAAAAAGTGTCACTCGTAAGCTACATATTATATGAAGAGTATTCCTCTTTAGTCCAATAATGAAAGGTGTCCTCGAACCTAGTCCCCTTTGAGAAAAGTCATCGCAAGCTAATGCATATAATATACCATTGCTATGATAACCTTACTATTGAAGTTGTGAGTCTTGGCCTTGGCGTCGTGTGCCTGAGTCTCGGTTTAATGTGATTAAAGCTGAGCCAATCGCCGCTCTCCTGTGCGAGATCTCATCACTATGTAGACATGTGCATTGATATTTCCGATGAGCTCATTCTCCAATAGCAGACCCAACTTATGACAGAAAGTGTTCAGTCGATATTGGGTCGTATTTCTATTTTATGTTCAGGACAACCGCCTTTCATCTTTTATTCAGCCCATTTAGGCTGTGTTTACCTTCTGCAATGCTGTGCATAAAGATCACAATGTCGACCGCAAAACATTGATGTAAAGATTCAAAGAAAAGATAGTCTTGTCAAAATTATAGAATATATTTTCACATCTGCACCTGTCGAAAGAATATTCTCAATAATGAATTTCATCATTCCCATTGGCTATTTTCGTCTTGTCAGACGAAAGTAATTGTGCTTTTAGCACAAAACCTGAGCAGAAATATAGAGACCATATGTTGCCCATGCTGTATGGTCCCTCTCTCAGTCTGCGTTGTTTTCTCCAAGGGAAAGGTAATACCAATACATTTGGAACAAGACAAGCTGCTGAAGCTGTCGGATCCAAGTCTAAGGGCCTGGTCTGTCCTGCCATAGAATAACATATGGTCTGAAGAGAGAGGTAGAATAGCTCAATTAATTAAAAATCTTTATTGCACTGCAAAGTTAATTGTGAACTAAATTGTAGTTAATTCTTCAACGCGATTAAAAATAACAAAGAATTTTTGTTTAATGTTCACGCTAGTGGCTGTTGTTGTTGAATGCCTACAATGAGTAGGTTTACTCTTTTCTGCGAACTTAAAAAAAGAGGTTAAGTGGCGGGTTGTCGTTTCTCACATCCCGAGCGTAATGAAGAGTGTGGACCGAGGTCCTCCAGGTGGTTGTGCTATGTTTGGCTTCATCTGCGTGTCGCTCACTACTGCGAGGATCACGCCGATCCCTCACCTTGTTAGCCAGGCTGCCATAAAAACAATCCGTTTCCAGGAAGGGCTACGAGGAAGCCAAGGTAAGTGTCTTAGCCAGTATGTTTTGCATATCTGAATATCTCAATATATTTTGCCTGACCAGACGTTAGTCTTTCTTCCCCAAGATAGTGATAAATATTAATAACTTTTAAATAATAAATTATGTTTAGTTAAGAGTAATTAACAATTATTACTACATAGTTGTTGTTGTTTTTGTTGTTAGCCACTCCATTACTTAGCCTTTTTGTTAACCACTCCATTATTTAGCCTTTTTTGTTAACCACTCCATTACTTAGCCTTTTTAATACACTTTTCTCTTTCTAGAATCGCATAGAAGGCGCCCACTTTCCGTTTCGAGCAAGCTCTCGAAATTGTCTGTGATAGCATTACTGCCGTATGTGTGTCCATTGCGGTCTGAAAAAAACCAGAAGCCAGAGCGCTAACCACTGCGCTATGCGGCTCCCCTTTTAAGGGGACCTTAAAAACTTCTTAAAGTGCAGCTGTAAACAGTTTTGGAGAGATGGTATCTCATTGTCGTACTCCTATAGATATGGTAAGTGGCTTGTAGAAAAAAAGTGATCGCAGTTGAGCAATCCTTGTTTATCTTCTCTATTAGATGGGCGTACTTTTTGTCGATACCTTGGTTTCTCAAGGGATTTACCACTGCTTTTATTTCCACGCTATCAAAGGCCTTTTTACAGTCAATGAACACAATGCATAGGTTCAGACGCTCTTCTCGAGCTCTTTCCATCAACTGGATGATTGTGTGGAGGTGGTCATTGGTTGGATGGCCTTCTTGTAACCTGCCTGTTCTTTTGGTCGGTTCTCTTCTAGTTGCCTTTCAAATCTGTAGGTAATGACTGTTGTGAAGTTTATAAATAGTTGATAGTCAGCAGATTGGGCAGTAGTTTGCCAGCATTTCTCTGTCACCTTTTTTTTTTTTGTGGATCAGGATTGTTTTGAAGCACTTCCACTGGTCTGCAATTTGTCTTATACGAAGGAAGAAATTGTAAAGTATGGCCAGTTGTTAGGCAATTGTATTTCCTCTAGTCTGGGGCATTTCTGCAGCAATTCCGCTTAGACCAGGCGATTTAAGTGGTTTGTTTGCGTGCTGTACTTTGTCGCTATCTATCGTTATAGCTAGATGTGAAAGAGATAGTTGTCTTGGTCAATCCTGACCAGACTCATTGGAGGCAACGGAAATTGAGTTTTACATTTGAATGTTGAAAATATCATGGACTGCAGAGAAAGCTAATAACCTGGTTCCTGAGGAGGCACAGACACAAAGACAGCTTATGGCAAAAAGCAGGACAAAGCAGTCATCGTTTTTCGGGCATGTCATGAAAAAAGGCGGGCTGGAACACACTGTGACAATGAGCCGAATCGCAGGCAAGATGGAAAAAGAGAAAATATTGGACAATTTGAATCTATGGCATGCGATGCGATAAACGGCGTAACTTATAACCGACACACGTGACAAGAGTAAGTGGAACTCCTTGCTGACAAACCCCAACTGCTTGTTGTCACTGTGTGTTGTAACCCGTCTTTTCTCCTAACATGCCCGAAATATTATGATTGCCGTGTCCTGATTTATACCATACGCTATCTTTGTACATGTGCCTCTTCAAGAGTCACGATATTAGCTTTCCTTGTAGTCCATGTAATTCTCAACATTCTTCTGTAAAACTACATTTCAGTTGCCTCAAATGATCCATGTTCTTGTCCGCTGATTGTCCATGCCTCGGTGCCGTATGTCTGTATTGTTTTCACGTAGCATCCAAGAGCTCTCTTCTTTAAATTCAGTGATAGGCTTCTGTTGCTCAAGATTCTCCTCGTACTCTGGAAAACTGATTTTGCCTTGGCTATTCTGTTCTTTACTTCATAAGTACATCTCCTTTCAGAACTCATTCCTCAGTAATATTGGTTTGTAAAAGTACAATGTTGCATCCAGTCCATCATTGCGTTGCCATCTGGTAGTTTGTATACAAAATGGCGCCAGGGGTTGAAAATTCAATTTGCCCACAACAAATAGTTTGTCTTTTAATGAAGAATATTATATATTCAGCCTAGTATCCACGAATACAAAGCACATTCAGGATACTCTCTCCATAAGTAAGCTTCTTTATTTTACGGTTATAAAAATACTACTATTTAATTGAAAATATGGAAAAAAAGAGATATTATCTATATAATAATAATAATTAAATAGAAAAATGAAAACTAAGAAAGAATGAGAAAATATAAATTATAAATCATCCAAATCCATCAGCCTGACAATCTTGATTGATTATTAACAACAATACTAATTATATACAAAAGATGTGTCTCTGTATGTATTCTGATAATTACTAATGATTTAAAATTACATTGTAGAATGTTGACATTTAAAAATATTAAACCTGAAATGTAAATACTCTTTCCAAAGAATGGCTGCAAGTAATCTTTCGATACCAGTTTTCGGATTCGATCTTGGAAAAGTTGAAGATGATAGTGGACATAATGTTGAAGGGCTCAAAAAGGTTTGGCTTGGCTTGGCTTTGTTCATTCTCAATCTCTCACTACCAAACCCTGAAAGGGCTTAATTAAGTAACAGAATGTAGTCCAGAGAACGGAATGCGTTGTGTCGTAGTTTACAGCTTGACTGCGAAATTTGCACCTTTCTGTCCAACACATCCGACTTCAGCCAGAATTTTTGAGTACCGAGTTAGCATTCCCTCTTCAATCCCTTCTCCTTAGCCAGTCTGCCCTGCTGCAGCCTGTTATCCAGGATCACCACGTGTAGGTGTAGAAGGGTCTTGGCAGCCCTGGTTCGCTGACCCTGATGCTAGCAGTCAGCTATGGGTCGCTGACCACTGTAGCTCATGTGCTGCCCAGCGTCGTGATCCCAAAAAGGTTTGAGTTCTGTTTCAAGTATTTGTAACCGATAGTGACACTTAATAATTAGTCAAGGAAACAAAACTAATGTCATGGTCTGGTCGTTGTTGTTGAATGCCCACAATTAGTAACTTTACAGACGTTATTCTTTCTGTGCACCCTGAAAAGGGCGGCAAGTGATGGGTTGCTGTAACTTTCCTCACATCTCGTGCTTGGTAATGAAGATGAACAGGGGTTCTGCAGGTGGTAGTGCTATGTTTGACTTCATCTGCGTGTCACTGACTACATCGGATATCTTCAGGGTCTGGTGAAAAACACAGATGGACCCCTAACTCACATCCTCAACATCATTCCCCTGGAAATAGGAAGTGTTACAGTAGTCTGACAAATGAAATGGGGATCAACACTGTGATCCCCACAGTGGTGAATCTGTGAAACATCAAATTTCTCTACAGTCAGGTGTATGCAAGGCCTCAGGATTTAAGAACAGACATCAGGAAGAGTGATGAACTCAGCACAAGTAGCTTGACTTAGCAACAATGATTAGTTTACATCTGTGTGTTTTTTGTTGTTGTAAAGTTAGTTTATCAATTGTAACATTTTGTTCTGTCATTGTTTTGTTTTTGTTTTTTTAAATTTTATATCTCCAAATATAATTTTTTTTTAATTTAAAAAAAAAAAATATATATCTCCAAAGGGGGGTAGGACAGAAGTGTGTAAGGGATAGTACCTCAGGGTGAGAGGCAGCCACATCCTTGATGGCCAGGATCCTATTTGGTTCCCCTACTTCTGTCTAGCTCACGTATGGCTCCTAGAGTCTGCCTGTGTACAGCGCCATCCACCGGGCAACAGCTTTGGCTGGCCGGCTAAACTACGTGAGTGAAACGGCAAGAAGGGGAGTCCACCCCTGACAAGTAGACACAGCTGCTGGTGGAAGAGGCGGAAGATCGACCTGTGCGACAACGACTCTAAAAGCGGGAGCTGGAAACGCCTGGTATCAGGCTAAGGGCGCACCGGAGACCATAGTTGGTAAGCGGCCAGAACAACGTTCAGAAAGCAATGGCAAACTACTGGATGTAAAATGCCAAGAAACTTATGACAGTCGAGAAAAATGAAACTCAGGCCAGGCAGATCATCGACGCCAACTGGGGAAGAGGCAGATTTCAGAGTTAGTACAAGTAATAGAGATAACGGCCTAAAGCCTGACTGCATTACAGTGGACAACTCTGAAATGGGACTAAAAACAAAACTAAGAATAGGCACCTGGAATGTCAGGAGCCTGCCTATACCAGGGCAAGTTGTTCATGATTGGAAGAGAAATGAAGAGAACCAAGATAGAGATTCTTGGAGTCTCTGAGCACAGATGGGCCGGTCAAGGGCACTGTACCAGCTCCTCAGGAGAAACATTCATATACTCTGGGATGGACAAGGGCGGAAAAAGCGGGGTCGGCTTTATTCTGTCAAAAAAGACGGCACCTTCACTACTCGGTTACAATCCAGTCAATGACCGAATAATTGTAATCAGACTAAAGAAAAAGACAAGAAATTTAACAATAATTCAGCAGACGATTGCGAAATGGATGATTTCTTTAACACCTTGCAAGAAACGATAGACAAAGTTGAAAAAAGAGATATCTTGATCATCATTGACGATTTCAATGCGAAAGTCGGAGAGGAAAGAGCCAAAGAGGAGAAAAGTGTTCGAGGATCTTTCGGTTTGGGACACAGAAATGAGCGAGGAGAAAAACTAGTTGAATTCTGCACGGAAAACAACCTCTCCTTTACCAACACCTTCTTCAAACAACATCCACGTAGACTATACACGTGGACCTCCGCTGATGGCAACAGCAGAAACCAAATAGATTACATCCTAGTGCAACAAAGATGGAGATCAAATGTGCTGGCAACAAAATTGCTGCCAGGAGCAGACTGTGATACGGACCATGAATTACTGTTTGCAGTTTTCCAAACAAGACTACGTAGGATCAACAAAGGTTGCCAGCCAATACGCTTCGATGTATCAGCAATGCCTACTGAATACAACATCAAAGTAGAAAACAAATTTGAGGCGTTGCTTGCGGTACAGGAAGAGATGACATCTGAGGAGTTGACATTGTACACAAGGGATAGTTTGATCTCGACAGCGAAAGAAATTATTCCCAAGATGTCGCACAAGATATATATCTATATAACAGAGGAAACACAGAAACTCATTGCAGAAAGGCAACAATTAAAACAAATGGGAAGTAAGGCTACCAACACAGCATATAAAAACTGCGCAAGAAAAGTTAGAAGAGAAATAAGAAAAGATCAAAGAAGATACATAGTAGAAACGTGTAAGGATTTAGAAAACCTACAGCAACAAGGCAGAAAGAGAGATGCATTCAAAGCAATGAGAACACTGACAAGGGAGTTCCGTCCGGTTCCACGTGTCATAAATGACAAAGAGGATAACACATTAACAGAAACCAAAGACATACTGAACAGATGGAGAGAGTACTGCAGAACCATGTATGGAGATAGTACAAAGCACTCAGTTACAATCCTACCAAAGGAAGAGAAAGAACGTGAACCAACATTGGAAGAAGTATGCTCTGCAATTAAAAGTCTGAAAAAGGGAAAGTCCCCAGGATGTGATGATATCCCAGCAGAGCTAATACAAGCAGGATGGGAGGCATGTGCTCGAGTCTATCACAAGCTGTGTAAACAGATATGGCACAGTGCAGAGTGGCCAGAAGCATGGAAGAAATCAATTTATATTCCTCTCCCCAAAAAAGGCAACCTAAAGCTGTGCACGAACTACCGAACTATCGTGCTGATCAGCCATGCTAGCAAGATACTCTTGCGAATCCTGTTAAGAAGGATAGAGAAAAGGTTTGAATCTGAAATTCACGTAGTCCAGGCAGGTTTTAGGAAAGACAGAGGGACCCGGGACCACATATTCAATTTAAGGAATATCTATGAAAAATATAGAGAGTTTAATGTAGACCTGTACACATGTTTTATTGATTACACTCAGGCCTTTGACACGGTAAAACATCAAAATCTGTGGAGAATCATGGGGGAAATGGGGTTTCCTTTGCACATAGTCCATCTCATTGAAACATTATACCAAGATCAACAAGCCGCTGTCCGAGTATCTGGGCAAAAATCGGATTGGTTTGCAGTACAAAAGGGAGTCCGACAGGGATGTATCCTCTCACCTTATCTGTACAACATATATGCGGAATGTATAATGAGAAATGTTCAAGAAGATGTGAACATTGAAAGTTTCGACCCATTTGCGATTGGGGAGTACAAGATTCCAGAGTTACGATATGCAGATGACACAGTGATACTATCAAGAAGTGCAGAAGGGCTAGAGCAGCTACTTTCAGTCGTTAATGGACATAGTAAAGATCAAAACCTGTTTATAAACATAAATAAAACAAAAGATATGACTACCGACAAAACACAATGTCAACATAAATTTACAGTGGGTGGTGAAGAAATAGATCATGTCACACATTTTGAATATCTGGGCTCCAGAATTGACAAAAATGGCGACTGCTTGAAAGAAATCAGAAGAAGACTAGCTATGGCAATGCAGAGACTGAACAGCCTGAAGAAATTATGGCAGGGCACCAACAAAATGATAAAAGTAAAAGTCTTGAGAGCCAGTGTTTTTCCTGTGGCAGCTCATGGCTGTTAATCATGGACGATTACCAAAACTTCTAGACAAAGAATCAAATCCTTCCAGTCAAAATGTTACAGAAAGATCCTCAGAATACCCTGCACAGAGAAAAAAAAACAAATGCAGACATTTGGCAAGAGTTGAGCATAGAAGAGAACTGGTTTATCAATTCCATTTTGGCTAGAAAATGCAAGTACTTTGGTCACATCAAGAGACACAATGGTCTTGAGAGAACGGTGATGGAAGGTATGGTGCCAGGCAAAAGAGGAAGGGGTAGACCAAGAAGACAATGGCACCAAGATATCCAGGAATGCCTGAGTATGACTGTGGCGGAGGCTGGTATTTTGGCAAGGGAACGAGTTTCTTTCAGACAGACTGTGATGGGGGCGACGTTCTACAAAGGATATGCTACATGATTATGAATATCTCCAAAACTCGTGTTTGGACACAGTATCTAGTTATTGTTTTGCTATTTAAACAAATAAAAATAATACATTTGTAAGAGACAGTAGAAATATATTAGACTGTTGCAAACATTAGCTAAGAGTGGTTAATGCACACCTTTACTGGTTCCTTGAAAGTTCAGAAATCCTTTGCCATGAACAGGCAGTCATCAGAAAGGGTAGTTGGACAGAAGACCAGACAGTAGCTAGCTTCTTTGACTTACAACAGGTCTATGAACGAGTATGGAGAAAAGGCCTCTTGATGAAGATGACTGATGTGGGGATTAGCGGAAAGCTGTACAACTGGATAAAGTATTTCCTCATTGACCGAACAATCCAGACAAAGATGAATAATCCAGTCTTCCCTAAAGAAGTCTTAGAAGAAGGCTCTGCTTTGAATTGCACTCTTTTCCTCATCTTCATCAATGACCTGGCCAAGCACATCAAAGCTGAAAAAGCCATGTATGCTGTTGATCTGACAATTTAGCAGAGCCACAAAGATGTAGAAAGTTCAGCACAAAGATTAAATGGAGACCTGAGAAGACTGCATGAGTATTGCAAAATGTGGAAACAAGACAAACTGTGAAAAACTGTTTACACTATCTTTACCAAGAGCCACAAAGTAGCCAAGAAAAATATCATTCTGAGATTCGGCAAACAAAAATTGCCCAGAGAGGAAGAGCCTACATATCTTGGAGTCACTCTCGACTGACAGCTCAGCCTATAGAAACATGCCCAAAATGGTAACAAAATAAAGCATTGAGACAGCTACAGTTATTGAAGAGGCTCGTTGGTACAGTATGGAGATCAGACAAGGGCACTCTGAGAGGCTTGTATCTTGGATATCTATGCTCTGCTTTAGAATAGAGCAATGCACTTTTGATAACATGCTCATAGACTAATGTAGAGTCCCTGGACAGAGTGCAAACAATGCCCTGCACCTTAGTAGTGGACCAGTGAGGTCAACACACACTGCTGCATGTGAAATTCATTTGAATGTGGAACCTCTTGAGATGCAAAGAGATGTACAAAGAGGAGTAAAAGAATGACCAAAGACCACCCTAATAGAAGGCTTGTAGAAAAATGGCAACAAAAGCAGAGAATGAAACAAAAGTCAGCCCTCCACCACGTCAATGAGATTAAAGATATATATTACGTCCCAGGGCTGCATTCTTTCACCATACCTATTCAACATATATGTGGAAAACATCATCAGGAATGCAAAGGCAGATCCAAGTCTTACAGACTTCAATCCTTTCACAATAGGAGGAAAAGAGATACTGAAAATACGATATGCAGACAACATAGTTTTGCTCTCAAACAGCGCCAGGGGCCTAGAACTAATAATTACATCAGTCCGGAAGCATAGTGAAGCCCAGAATCTTTACCTGTATACAAAGAAAACTAAGATACTGACAAGGCAAAACTCCAATCCATAATCGAGATTGCTGGCGAAAAGATATAAAATGTTGAACATTTTTAAATATCTGAGATCAATACTAAACAACAATGTAGACTGTACAAAGGAAGTAAAAAAGGCGACTAAGGCAATGCAGAGGCTAAGGAGTATGCAGAACCTATGGTATAATACAAACAAGGCACTAAAACTAAAGATCCTAAGAACATGCATTTTTCCTGTGGCAACCTATGGTTGTGAAACATTTACATTTACAAAAGCACAAATAATGAAGATCAGTACTTTTGAGACACAGCGCTACAGAAGAGTTCTACAAATCCATCCTGTAAGACCTGAATGGGCAGGAGAATTGGCTTATAAATGATGTAATGACCTGAAAACTTAGGTTTTTTGGACAAGTTAAACGATACAACGGACTGGAAAGAGTGGTTATGGAGAGCATGGTCACTGGAAAGCGAGGCAGGAGCCAACCGAGAAGACGATGGACTCGGGACATCAAGGAGACGCTGGATTTTACCTTGGTGCAGGCCAGAAGACTAGCGAAAGACAGAGTTTCCTATAGACAAGCTGTTATGAGAGCGATATTCTGCAAAGGACATTCTACATGAGGAATAATAAGAAAAAAGATGAGAAACACAGAGAGTAACAAGAAATTTACCACCTTATACATGTTTAAAACAGATAGTACAACAAGAAGTGCTGATCCAGTAAGTCTTATGAGAGCATCACAGAGAACGTTTGACACCTACCCAGAAGAATGGATACATGTCCATACTGCTGTGTCTGCTTTTATGGCCACCATTAAAGCGGGATATGGAATCTACATAGAGTATCCAGACAGAACATCTGATGAGCTGTTTAATGCCGGTGGGAAGATATGTTAAAACTATGATGCAGAAATAACAGCATTGTGGAAGTATCTTTGAAGACTGTATTTTATTCTTTCCTATCAAAAGGCCAAAGCATTGTAATTTTTACAGACTCATTATCTGCCCTTCACGCTTTGGAAGATGGTGGTCATTGTAAGCCTAAGCATATCCAAATATCCCTAGATGCCAACCTTCTCACATCCCATTAAGTCAGAATAGTTATGCAGTGGATCCTTGGTCACTCAAATACACCTGGCAATGATAAGGCAGACAGACTGCCTAAGAAAGGATCAAGTCAAGAACAACACACACCAACAACCATACAGACAGTCAAACAACTACAGAAGACTACGAACAAAGAGACCTGGCTGAATAGATGGACAATGGGGAAAACTGGAAGAGAAATCTACAAACATATGACATTCAAAAGACAACATCAACCTCCTGAAACGGAGAGATCAAAGCACCATTTTCCAACTTCGCACTCAACACATACAGCTTAACAGTCACTTGAACAGAATCCAACCAGAATATACTCCAGAGTGTCGCCTGTGCACACATCCCTTATGAAACTTGGACATCATCTTTTAGAATGTTCGGCTCTTGTGGTGTTAGAAAAGAGCTTCTTCTTCCGAGGCTAGACAAATGGAACACTTTATACGGGACTAAACAACAGCTCACAAACACTTGCAGATACCACTATAAGGCATTCAGCCAAAGGGCTGGAACCCATAGGCCAATGGATCATTAACTAACCAACCAATGATCTCCTATATCCAAATAGCTGACCCCTGTCCAACAACGCTCCTGCCTGGCAGATTACAAAGTTACTATTTCTTGCTCCCCCTTCTGGCCTTGTTAACAACCCAGTGTAATGTTTTGTTGAGACTTCAAACTTCATCCTTTTCCAATTAAAAACCTATTAGAAGTGCTTTCTTTAAGAAATATTTATTTCATCTCTGTTCTTATAATCTTTATGGACATTACTTTTGCATAGTGTAAAGTGTGTTTTGACAATTTAGAATGTATATCATCATATTTGTGTAGTGTAAGCTTGTACAATCTTTTATTAAATCACATTAAATTATTTAGCACATTCACATCTTTCAGTTCCGAACAGGAACATTATTAGCGACATTCATCTTCTAAATGAAGTCCCATTAAAGGAATTTCACTAGCCTAGATCTCATTTTTGTTATATTAGCTGAAGAGGGGACGGCATGGTCTAGTGGTTAAGTGACACGGCTCACAAGCCGATGGTGCTGGGTTCGCTCACCAATCACAGCATCGACCATTACCCTGGGGAAGCAAACCCTTAGAAAATGCAGGAGGAAGCAGACCCTGATATAAAATCCATGCCGAAGTTGGAGACTAGAGAAATAAGGCGAACGTAAAAAAACAATGAAAAATTAGACACATTGTAATTTGCAGAAAGGAAGTTAGTACAAAATGTTAATATCACACATATAGTAATTGCCCTAGTTATGTATAACAGTCATTAACTACATTTTTTTTACTCCTAATCTCTCTGTCTCTATCTCAATTTATGTGAATATGTAACCTATGTCTCTCATTTTTATTGCAATTCTGATTTTTTTCATTTTTCTGATTTATTCCATCATGTTTTCTATCAAAAGTTAAAGTTAGATTTCTCTTTCTGCGTGCACTCCTCTTTTGCTGACATTTACATAAAACAACAAAGACAGTCGGATAAAATGAAACCATAAAAATTATGGATTGTTAGAAAACAAAAACTATTTTGCTCTTTGCGCACTTCTCGTTTAAAAAAAAACACAAAAAAACTTTTTAATAAACTATATTTATAGTTGTATTTTTAATTGTTTGTCATCCCTCTTATGAAGACTTCTAATCCTGCCAAAGAAGGATGTGTCGGACCGAAAGGTGCAAATATCGTAGTCAAGCTGTAAACTAGCGACACAACGCATTCCGTTCTCTGAACTACATCCTGATGCTTGCAAAACCCTGTTCAGGGCTTGGTAGCAAAAGATTGAGAACGAACGCAGAAGAAGATGAAGAAGACTTCTAATTAAAACATCCATTTGTTATTCATCTTTTTTTGAAAATTATTTTTAAAATATTTATTAAATATAAAGTTGATTCATTTTATGAACCTTTAATATGTTTGTTACTCTAAATGAACAAATTTATGATGTTCATTTAATTCAGATTTACAGACTTCTAGGCTATAGTATTTAATTACAGCGCCATATCCAGTGTTGGTGGTAACCCCGGTGGCAGATCCATCTGTGAATACTTGGATGTTTATGGATATGAGTCTATAGTTTCCAAAGCGATAGTTTTCAGCAAAGATGGTAGGGTGTTCCTGTCGGCAGAGGGGTTGGAGAGTACAGTTTTTACTGTGGGGGTGGTCGCCTACCAGCCAGGTGGTTCATTGTTGATGACGGCCATAAGCCTTCTACCCTGTAGCAGGTGGTGTTTATCGATATTGTCTTGCACCTTATTTTAGGAAAGATGTCTTTTTTATTCTATGCTTTTGGTGCCAATGTAAAACCATTTTCCTATTCTTTTCCGTAGTGTGCAGTCTTACGTATCTTTCACGCATTTCCACGACAGAGCGTTCTCGTCTTAGGTTTAGGGGTTCGATGTTAGAGTTAATTTCACATGCATCTGTCACGTTGTTTTCATGGCACCACTTATAAACTGCAGAGCATAATTTTGTACTCTGTTCACCTTGTGTAAGAGGCTTTTGCTTGCAATGGCTTAGAGAGGGAGTGAATAGTCAATCACTGAGCAGACATACCTAATGTATAACTGGCGTAGTGAATCTTGATTGCTGCCGCCGCGCCCCCACCACCACCACCACCATCCCCATCCACAAGTAGAGAGGTGCTAGGTGAGTCTGAGCCTTGTGGATGCTTTTTCAATAAGCTTGTCTATATGGCGTTTCATAGTGAGCCTACGGTCAAGCTCGACTCTAAGGTATCTCTGGGTTTTGTCATATGTTAATTTCACTCAGTTCATTTGGACATCAATATTTTTCTCTTTAATCATTTTATTTAAGCTGAACAAGCTAAACACAGTTTTCTCTACATTAATTTCAAGCTTCCAAAACTGACAATATGTAGAGATATGTCTCCAGATGTTAATAATATCTACAAATTAGTTGACTGATTGTCCGCCTGTTATGGATCGGAAGTAGTGATCCAGTGGATACCTGGCCATGTTGGAGTCCTAGGAAATGAAAATGCTGATGAGCTGGCCAGAAGCGGGGCAATGCTACTACAGCCAATACCTAGCATCACACTACAAACCTGCAAGCAAATCCTGAAAAATAACTATAGACAGTTGTGGCTAGATCTGTGGGCCACATCCCAGACAGGCCAAATATATTTAAAAAACCAAGCAAAATCAGATCCCCAGGACTCAGCCAAGAAACTGAAACAAGAGACCAGAGTTTGATCTTCAAGCTGAGAACAGACCATGCCCCTCTCAACAAACATCTGAATAGATTAGACCCACTACAAGAACCAAACTGCAGATTTTGCCATGACCACGAGGAGTCAGTCAAGCACCTCCTGACTTTGTGCCCAAGGCTGGCCGATCTGCGGAATCTGCTGCTACCACCACACCACACCTTACCATACATAACACACTCTACACATCATTACAACAATTGAGGAGGACATGTGCTTTTGTTCGGGAGGCATTGGGTTGTCGAGAGCTGCCAGCTCACAGCTATATGGATTATATCATCATCACCAAATTCCAGAAATTTGTTGCATGTCTTTAACTATTTTCCCTACTTTCAATGTCTCATTCTGCTTTTGTTGTTGTTGTTACTGATTCAGCAGCACCCGGGCTTTTGCCCTAATGCCATGTAATGGTGTCTGCACATGTTTATCAGCTGTTGTCTAGTGCCATACAAAGTGTTCCATGTATCTGGTCACGGAAGAAGAAGCATTTTCCTAAAATCATTGAGCGCTGAGCACTCAAAAAGATTATGATCAACGGTTTCATATGAGTGTCTATACAGCTGGCACTCTGGAGTATGTTGTGGTTGGATTCTGTTCAGGTGTTTGTTTAGGGGGATGTGTTTGGTTCTCAGTCGTAGAATGGTGCTCTGATTCTTCCTTGTGAGTTGATTTACACGGTCATTTGAACTGGGGCTTGCCATATGTCTGTAGACCTCCTTTCCCATCTTTCCCATGGCACATCTGTTCAGCCAAGTTTCTTTGTTTGATGATCTTATGAGCTATTTGGCTGTTTGTAAATTTGTTGCTGTGTGTGGCTGTTCTTGTCTTGATCCCTCCTTTTCTAGTCTGTTTGCCTTGTCATTGCCAGGTGGGCTTGAATGTCCAGGGATCCACTGCAGAACTATTTTGACAGCACTCGAATTGATAATGTGGTTAATGTCTAGAGATATTTAGATAAGGTCAGGTCTACAATGACCAGCAACTTATAATGCTTGAAAAGCTGTCATAAATAACAGTGTTTTGGGCTATTGAAGGAAAAGCATAAAAAAACTATCCTCAGATGATACAAAGCGGCTTCAAGTGCAGTGATTTCATCTTCACAATTGGAGCCAACCTCCTCGCAAGCATCAGACAGATCACCAGAGGATCCGTCCTGGTATTTTATATAAATGCCATAACCTGCTTTGATGGTGACTTTAAACACAGATCTATGAGTATATACATGTATCCATTCATTGGGATAGGCATCAATAGTTCTTTGAGCTGCTCGAAAGAGAGTACTTGGATCTGAACTTTTGGTTGTATCATCTATTAATTCTGCCTGTATTTCTGGTGTTTTAAGTTCTGCTTTTAAGATGTAAAACTTTTCTTTTAAGAATTGTTTCCGACCAGCAGTTTCTTCCAAGACAAAAGTGGAACAAGTACAATCCCATGTGTACAACTTGGGATTTAATGACGTGAACAGTCAGAAACGAATCTGCAGTATACAAACGCTGGTTAAACAACAGCAGTCAACAAGAGAGCCTCATAAGTGCAAAAGTGGTATAAAGAGTAGGAATACTGCACAATATATTAATAAGCAAAAGCTGTACCACAGGGACCTTGAAACAAAAACTCAACACTCTGCACCATTGTGTTATTCATGGTAAGTGTATTTCATTTTTGTTACTTTGATTTGATGCTTGTATTATTATAGATTCTTTGATTGTCAGGTGTCTTTAATCATTTATTCATTGACTTCATTTGTATGTGTTTTTAATTTAGTATTTCTGTTTCTAAGAATCTACATCACTGCATTCCAGGCATACCCATAGGTGCTCAGTCTCTCTCATCAAATGGCTTAAGGTATGGATGCTGATAGTCCCTGTAGCTCGCTGGTTGTACACTCTCCTGCACCGTCCTTTTATGTACCCCACTCCACTCGAACCACGTTTAATGTCGAAACTTTGCAGTTTGTGGATTGTTGTTTCATCTATTGCGGTGTCCTCATCCAGCAAGCGGTCATTTATTGATTTCAAAATGTCACTTTTATCCATCACTAATGTGCCCATGATGGGAGCTTGTGAAGTCATGATGTCAGCTCTTTCATTGCTCTGAACCCCGGCATGAACAGGACAGTAGATCAATGTCAACACCTGGAGGTTTGAGGCCTCAACAACTGCTATCCACTCGTACCTAAGCCATCCCTTCTGTACTTTCTGAAGTACGGCTTGCATGTCTGTCATGATGATGTTATAGAAGTCTTAGATATCCATTTCAGTGCTGAGGTCACTGTTTCCGTCTCCATTCTCATACTGGAGGTTGTTGACATGTATGCCCTACTGCGCTCAGCCACGACCTCTCCTCTCACTCTAACCGAGAAACCCCAGCCTGATGTCCCACTGCGCACGACTGATCCGTCGGTGTCTATGACAGCATCACTCTCCTGGGTGTTCTCAGTTATCAGCTGATTTACCTCGTGCTCTGCACTCTCGTTGTTCCGTTCTCTGCATTCCTTGCCTAAGATTATGATGACTCTCTGGTACTCTATCATTCTATCACCAGTGTGGACCCATTCTTCCCCTTTGGCTATCGTCTCAGCTGGAGTGACGTGTCCGATTGTCGTCTCAGCTTGTGCCATCCATGACGACCCTCTCTTGATTCTTGATCCCTTGATATCTGAGATACTACTGTGCAGAGGGTGCTGCGTGTCTGTGGTGGCACACATATAAGTTTTGGCTTGTGTCAGTTTATGTCTGGATGTCACCGATAACAATCCCAACATGCACCACAATTTAATTTAGTATGTGAATGATTTAGTGATCTGGGCAGTATGAATACATATAATTCATTATAGTAATGTTTATAAGCAGGAACAAAAACCAGAACAATCCAGTAAGTATGTGTATCTTGAGAAAATATATGAATAGTTGTAAGAAATAATCACTAAAAGAAGGTACAGAATAAACTAGCAACAAAGTCAGCAGAAGGTATGGCAAAATAAAAAGTAGAGAATATGAAATTGGTAAGGGGAACATTAAAAATGCATAAAAACAAATACGCTCACATGTCTCAACTATATTAGCACAATACCAGAATGTAATGGAGAAGAACAACATAGAGAAAAAAAGTAGAAGTTGAAAAGGACTTTAAAGAGATAGGAAGATTGAATGAGGAAGACCGAATGTTAATGCTACATATAAAAGAAATAATACTTTTGTCTGCATGTTAGTGCATGTCTGTCATTCTGTTATTTATATGTTCAGAACAAGCTCTTAAACCTTATTTATGGTGAATTTAATCTAAACAGGGGAAGCAGTAGTTCCATCTCAGAATTAATATCAAGACTAGGAAAACAAAACAAAAGCCGACCATCAACTACAAAATGCCAGAACAGTTTTAACTCTGATTCAGGTAAGACAGCTGTCATCAACTGATCAATTTTGTGTAGGGAAATCGTGCAATGCAAATTCTTATACAGGTGAGGTATAGCTTCTTCAGCTACTATCATGCCAGCACTCAATGAATATTAACATTTACATCTATAAGTGAGATTTTTAATTCATTCATTATACAACTACTGCATGTGTCCTGGCCATGCTGCCTGAAATGTTTTTCTGCTAGGTTAATTTGAATTATAATTCATTTCACACGAATAAACTGCTATCTTTCCAGTATAAACTGAAATTACTTTTGCCATCTGTCATACCAGTTCTTAACTTAACTTAACGTCTTTATACTGGCTTAGAAGACCCTGCAGAGCCTGTATACAACCAGTTTCATTTACGTTACCTTGCTCTAAAAGCTATGTGCATGCAATTTATTCTTAAATGCATTAATTGTCCCTGCCATCTATTGCTGCTTTTAACAAACTACCCGGGGAAAGGTACAAATAACATTGGTAGATTTTTAAGTTGAATTTTGTCCGAGCAGCGGCCCGTTCAGCCTACTGTTTTTAATGTCTAACTGGCAAGGAACTTTTAACGTGCTCGACACTGAGCACGAGAGTCCGGGGAATTTTAACCAGAAGAACCAAATGAAAAAAATCCTGGTCTTCACCGTGATTCGAACCTGCTACCAAAGGCGGACACCTTACCTTGAGACCCTGGGTCATCAGTTGTGTCTTTGTGGGAAAAAGGGGTTTGCCTCCTTTTGAACTTCATGTAGGTCACTTGTCTTGTCTTGTCTTTTCCACTTGTGCCGTGAGGCATGATGGGGAGCCGTAGTTTTCTGTCCAGGGCCAGACGAGTCGCAGAAGTGGTCATCATCCTATGACGATTTAGAATATCCGTAACATTTCCTATCCATCTAGTTCTTGGTCTACCACGGTTGCAAAAACCCGAACATCGTGCGTCATAGGCGCACAGGGGTAGTTGGTCAGGATGCATTCTATTTAGGTGGCCGAACCTATTGATTTTCGCTTCATCAATATATTCAGAGCAGGGTCTTGCTTCAACTATTCTTCTCACATCTTCATTGTGCATTCTGTCTCTCCTAGTTACGTTGATTGTTTTCTGGAGACATCTCATCTCACATGTCATGATCTATCTCTCTCTAGAGTTTTTATTAAAGTCCATGTTTGGCACTGGTAACAGAGAGTTGGCATGAATATACTGTTGATTAGCATTCTTTTTTGTGGACATGTTTATGTTAGGATTTTTCAATAATGGTGACAGCTGGTATGCAATCGCATTTGCTTTTTGGCACCTGATCTTAATCGCTCTATTTAAACTTTCATCCTGTGTGAAAACACTGCCAAAGTACTTGTGCCCCTGCACTTGTTTGATCTTGGCCCATTTACCATAATGTTCATGTTTTCAGGCGATCGGCTTATCTGCATAGTTTCTGTTTTGTATGTGTTATTTCTCATACTGTATCTTTCACATACAGAGTTAGGAGCAGTCAGATGTTGCTGCAGATCATCTTCACTCTCGTAAAGTAGACATTGATCATCTGCAAAAAGGAGTTCATTTAACCGATCAGCTTCTGTCCTTTCTTTCTCTGCATATCTTGGCAGATGTTCCAATTATTCTGTCCATATATGTGTTGACAAGTAGTGGTGACAACACACATCCTTGTCTCACTGTGGTTGTTATCGCCATTGTTTCAGTCAGACCATCTGTTGTTCTTACTATACTTTGACACCCTTGAACCAAAAGCATCTGTATCCATTACCACTCGCAAAAAATCTGAGTTGTAAATCAACTGACAGGTGGATGGCTGAGCTTTTAGAATATTGTTTTCTTGATCAAGGGGACACAGGTTCAAACCCTGGTACGTTTTAAGTTATGTCCATGTAGAGTAAAAAGCCTAGCTTTACACTGCACTGGCAAACTGCCTTTATTCTTCCACTGTATAAATTACTCAGGAACACCTCAGCTGTGGAAATAGATGCCGTAATAATTTGTTCTCTTTTAAAAAAATTAAAGTACCCTGTACTGGTGTTGGAGAGTTTTCCTTTTAAAACCATAACATAACGAGTTGCTGCATCTCTTGAATATAACAAAATGGAAGCTCAAAACATTTGATCAAGTAAAAGTAAGGTCACTTATAACTACTGCATAACTGTGGCAAAATGATTCATTCGCATGAATATCTGGGTTTTTCCTGTGACTTAACATCATTATACTGGTTTAGAAGTCTCTAAAGAGTCTGTATACAACCAGTTTTTTCTCTACTTCTTGTCTTGGTCTGTCTCTCTACTGTATCCCCAAAAGGTCATAGGGGGCATCACTCAGCAAGTGAGCGATGTGTATTGGGCATGTTGCTAACCGGACAGGGCCCAATCTTTCCTGGGAGATGTGTTAGTCAATTTTTGGCTCTTGTGAATCTTTCCAAGTCACACTAAAATTGGCACTGTCAGCAAAACAGGGCTAAGGGCATCAATCTCGTGAAGTTCAGCCGTGTGTACTGGACCATGAAAATACAATACAGGATAACCAAAATACTATTTCAAATAGTCGATGACTATGCCAGGATAATTGGAGAAAATTACACCACAAAAGGAATGAGCTAACTAGTTCAAATGGAAAATTGCATCACTTTTCCATGGACACAAGTATAAGTCATCAACTAGTGTGAATCTCAGTCAAATCTGTGGCTTGGCAGCCACGAAAGCAAAATTAGACCTGCAGCCTGTCGAACACCATTTTTGCTGCTCTCTCAAGGTAAGAGATGGGTTGTCCTGCCCATCTGCAATTTTTTCTGTTGTAGCCATGAGCATATGCCATTATTCTCTGTTATTCATGTGCTGAAAAACATGTAGACTTTTAGCTGTTACCCATAATTTACGCACAGGTTTTTTGCTTCTTACTTGCTTGATGACTCATTTCTCAGTTTCTGTTGTACCTCTGTGAATCGCAACTTTGTCTCTAGGGACCTATACTCTGTGCTACGTGGGTCCAGTGGGTGATAACTTTCCTTTTGACATATCACGGATGTTGTAGTGGAGTTCAAGGAAGTCTGACCAACACATAGAAGGTCTACCTCATGGTCTCTTTCAGCCTCAAGCATACCAGACTGCTGTCAATGTGATCTAGTGTTCATCCTTTCTTCTGAGTATGTGGCCTGCCCACAGATGTTTTGCCTTGTTTCCATGAGCAACTGCATCACTTGCCAGTGAAAATCTGTGTAGGTTAGATTCTGCATGTGCTGGTTGAGGAGAGTAAGGCCGACCACGCATCTCAGGTTGTGTTATATTTCCTCCAAGTTATTTATGCTGTATACTGTTTTGTCCAGGTTCCCCCCAACCCCCATTTTTAAAACCGCAGCATATGTAAAAATCCTTTTATTTTTTCTTAAAATCCCAAGTTAATGAGATTTTGTTTCAACCAGTAATAATAATGTTCGCGTAGGCGTCAAAGGCCTGTTGCGTTGATCGACCGCTGCCATGTCCAACTGCTGAGGCTGTGTTCATGGTCAACCAAAATTTCTACAGACTCCCCAGGTGGAGCCGTGTACTCTGCAGCCTTGGCATTAGGGCTACGAGGAGTGTGTTAGACCACTGTTTGTGTCAAGCTTTCCGTGTCAAACTCTGTGTTTTTACGTATCCCGCCGACAAGGCTTCTGATTCTGTGCACCTTTTGGTCAGCGTGACCCTTGCTGTGCTGAGAATACAAGGTTGGGAGAGGTATCGTATAACCTCCGGTGAAGGGAGAGGCAGGCAGGAGGAAGTCAGCTTCAGTCCGAGCAGACAGGTCCTTGAGTAGTGATAATCTGGACTGAATTCTGGTGTGCAGTTAAGTGGAACGTTAAACTCCATCATGAACTGGTCAGAACGGAGGGGGATGTTGCTATCTGCTGGAGTAATACTATGCAGGGACAACATCTTCTGTGCCTCCAGCCCATCTAGGGGAAGACTTTTGGCGCAGAAGAACGACTTGTGCACTATCTTGTGGGCCGGGGTTTTCCGGTCCAGCAGTACAACATGGCGGAACAAAGAAACTCGATTGCAGTCAAGTGTTTCTGAGATTTGGTGGAGGCCTGTTTTTAGCAGAGACCTCTACGTTGCAGATATAGTCATGCCATCAGACGCCTAGGATACGACTGGTTGTACATGTGGAAGGACTCCAGTTCCGGGATGTCATGTTTCAGCAATGCCCAGGTTTCGGAGCTATAAAGCAGGACTGGTAGATGCAGACTTTTGTTGCAAGGGAGATCTTGCCATTACTTGGCGCACATTGGAGGTCGTGCACAGCAGACGCAGATAGTCCGATCCGCCTAGACATATCGGGACCGCTGCGCCCATGGGATATCATGCTGCTAAGATATATGAATTCGTTGGTGCCCTCCACATTGTGACCTTGAGTTTCAATACTCTGGGGTGCTGTGTCAGGAATGAGATTCTGAACTTTGGTCTTGGGCAAGGATATAGATAGGAATTTTACTGTCTAGGATTTCCAGAGAGCACTGCAGCAAAGAGCTGCCTGTGCTGAACAGAACAATGTCTAATTGACTAATCAATAGCGATACCCTCTTGGTGCGCGCTGATGCTACAAAGAAGCCAGTCGACAGCCCGGCAGAATCGGGGGCAAGAGCACATCCCTGTCTGACACCCGAAGTTGTGGAGAATTTGTCAGAGTTAGAGTCCCCCAGTCGAATTCTATAATAAAATTGACAGTCTAATAATATACTTTTAAGCAGGTATGACGAAAATGACAGATCAAGGCGCTGCCTGCTGTTCTCTGGGGTCACATGATGAAGAGAATGACAAATTAATGTAAGTTACTAGTACTCTTCCATTATTATATTTAAGTGTAACTTAACTTAACTTAATGTCTTTATACTGGTTTAGAAGACTCTGCAGAGTCTGTATACAATGAGTTTAATTTAAATTACCTTGCTCTAAAAGCTCTGCGCATCCAATTTATTCTTAAATGCATTAATTGTCCCTGCCTTCACTACCTCCCGTGGCAATGCATTCCAAGCATTCACCACTCTCTGACTAAATGAATATTTCCTAATATCTAATCTGGATCTCTCTTTAGTTAATTTGTAGCAATACACTCTTGTTCTTGGGGGTTGCTACATTTTAAAAAACTTGTTATAGTCTAATTTATCCGCTCCTCTGATCATCTTATAAACCGTATTAAGTCACTTACCCATTTACATTTCATCTAAACATTTTTGTCATTTGTTCATTCATTAATACCTGGTTTGCACTGGCTGTTGATCATTCATTGATCTATGTATATATTTGGCTTTTAAAAAATTGTTTAAACAATTTTTCTTTCATATATTTGTTTACAGTGATTGTCAATCATTCATTTAGCTGAATCTTTGCTGAAGTGTTATAATGTGTTAATTTAGTATGGTACTTCATCACAACTGTAAAGTTTACCTTTTCATTTACAGGGTGTATGGTTCAGTTTTCAATGTCAGTTTTTTTTTCTGTATACAAAGTATAGAATACTTATGAAACAATAGACAATCAATAACACAATGACTGTAAAGAAAACAAATTAGGTGTTAAAGAGAAGTAAGAAAGGAAGAGAAATTCAAAGACCTCACTAAGCAATAAGCAATAAATAGGGAACAAGTGGGTTGGACCTACTGTGAGGAAGATTTCCTCTAGCATTCCTATTCAGATAACAACTGACAAGAAAAGATGAAGAGAAAAGGTTAATACAAACACAGAAAAGAACACAGGGACAGAAGCATGGGAAAAAACACTAATGAAAGGATAGCCATTGTGAAACATCGACAAGATGAAAGGAAGAATAAGATCACTGGCCTGGGACCAAAATGAGCCAACATAAATGGTTTAACCTATCATCACTGTAGTCTACTGGGAGGATTTATATCCCAATTGTATTCGTAATAGAATCAGTAGTATTAAATGGAAGATTGGTAATGGAGAATAAGAACAAGGACATTATTGTGTTAACACAAGGGAATTGTTGTATTAACAAAGTGCATTATTATTGTAACTATTCTCTACATGTAAGATTATCATGCTGATGTTGGAGAACTTGTGCGCCCCAATAATCCAAGAGACTATGCTGGCAGGATTATTACTCCTGGCAGGGCAGCCCAAACTGGATAGGCCCTTGGAGAGGGACCATGCTAAGGGGGCTGAGGAGCAGGTGGAGTGCTATAGGTGTAGCTGCAGAACCCACCTGTGAGTGGTAAATGCTCTTGAGCTGCACCAATGCACCCCCACTCCATGGCTCTACCATATACATTTATGCCTCGTTCTTTCCTCTTTGTCCTCTATCAGTTAACCACATGGATGACGAAGAGATGCAGACTAGCATTGTACCTCTACTTCTTTGTGATGATCTCTTAGTTGGCGGGAAATTCCAGACATGCAATCACTACAGTTGAACTGGCAGGACTAACTGAGGAATGATGAATTGATCGACTAAAATGTGCGTGCTATATCTGTGGCAGGTAGTCACGATCCTGGTACACTGACACACTGAACTATGCCCCTTTGGGGGATACTTGAAACATGCATCCAATTCAATATCATGATACCTGTAAGACAACATACTTTATTCAATGTCCATCTTGGTTTGGCTTCGTTCGTTCTCAATCTCCCTCTACCAAACCCTGAAAGGGCTTAAGTAGCAGAATGTAGTCCAGAGAACGGAATGTGTTGTGTCGTATTTTACAGCTTGACTGCAATATTTGTACCTTTCGGTTCAACACATCTAACTTCAGCAAGCATTTTTTTAGTACCAGGTTAGCATTCCCTCTTCCACCTCTTCTCCTTAGCCAATCTGCCCTGCTGCAGCCTGTTATCTAGGTTCACCGCTTGGAGGTGTAGAAGGGTCTTGGCAGCTCATGCGCTGCTCCAACATCCATCTGAGGAAGACGTGTGTTTTTAGTTCAGAAAACTGTCAAGAGCTACCAGCTCACAACTATAGCGATTATAACATTATTATCAATATTGTACCTCGAATGTATTATTTATACTTTATTTTCTTCTTTTTGTATCTTTTTGCTCCATACAAAGCATAGAGCAACAACTGCAGCTATCCCGCTTACAGCAAGTCTGTATCAAAGTACTTCTGAGCACTTTGAGGTGGTGGTTTCTAGAGCAGTTTGTTTTACAATAAGTGGTTGCACTACACATTGCTTTCGTACACCAAGAGAAGGCATTCGATCAAGTGGATACCAACTGTGGACAATATTAGAACATTGTGGAGTAAATAAACATTTGACCAACCTATCTAAAAGTCATTATGTAAATAGCTAATGTACAGTAAGAACAAACGCAGGATATTCCGAAAAACTTCAAATCAGGGCCAGCGTACGGCAAGGTTGTATATTATCTCCTTTACTGTTTATCACGTATATAGACGCAATATATAAAAAACAACCTCAGTGATAACTTAGATGAACTTCTCTTTGCTGATGACCAAGCAATAATAGCAACCTCAGAAAAATAACTGCAGGAACATATCAACAACCTTAATGAGGCCTGTGCGGATTAAGGTATGAAAATCAACATAGAGAAAACTGAAGTTATGACGATTGCAAAAAAAGAAATAACAACAAATATATTTATACAAAACCAAAAAGTAAAACAGGTAACAAATGTCACATACCTGGGTGACATAATCTCAGCAGATGGCAAAGGAGACACTAAAATCCAATACAGAGGTAATAAAGCTAGTCAAATCATTAGGCAAATGTCCTCGATATTACAATCTAAACACATGATAATGGATACAAAAAGACCGCTATACAACACGATATTCCTACCCACATTGTGCTATCATTGTCAAAATTGAACATTAACAAGCAAAGATAAAAGAAACATTGTAACAACAGAGATGAAATGCATACGCAGAATGCTTGGAGTAACAGGAATGGATGGAATCAGAAACGAAGATATTAGGAAATAAGTAGGTACAGCACCAGTTTTAGACCTCATCAAGAGACAGAAAACCAAATGGTTTGGCCAAGTGTTGCGACTAACACCAGATAGTATCCCTCAAAAAGCTATGCTGTACAGATGCAATAGATACAAAGCCAAGGGCCCATCACGCAAAAGATAGAATAGCAGAAATAACAGAAGCAGTAAAACTTCCCATTTACAAATCACATACTAGGGCTCAGTCAAGAAACCTCTTCATAACCTAACTCTGAAAGGCACAAGCAGGGCACAAGTGAGAAGAAGAAGAAGAAGAAGGTTGCTTAAACCCATTCACAACTATCATACACTTTTTGCGGCATCATTGGGAGGTTACAGTGGCCCAAATCTTACCTCCTCTATTTTGTTTTCTTAAAAAAAAAATGTTATAAGGGTTTGTTTCCCTGGGGTAACACCCAGTGCTGTGGTGGGGATCGAACCCAGCACCTTCAGATTGTGAGCTGTGTCACTTAACCACTAGCACACGCCATCCCCACCTTCCCTAGTACAACTCTAGAGAGTATTTATATTTTGTTGTGTTTGGAATTTGTTCTCATCAATTTATTTTATAGGGACACGACCCCAAAACCTGAGCAACAACCCACAAGACAGCCCATCCATTTGTGTGTACCTAGTGCATGTGTTGGAAGCGATGATGAGGATGAAGATGATCAAAATGACACACAAAGGTTATGTGTTATGCTAGTTAGTCGATCGTAATAAAATCCTCTTTTGCTTCTTATTCAATCCATTATCGATGACTAACAAACAAATCAGTCAGTGATAGCATATTTCAGGACAGCAGCAAACTCCATTCATTTTGCTAGGTCTACAGCCATCTTTCATAGAGACATATTTCTCTATTAACTTTTGTACATTAGAGTTTGCTGTTTCTGAATGCAGTTTGGTGCTTTTCTAGTACTTGGCCAGACATTTGATTTCATTTTATAAATTACAAATTTATTTTCTCCTTTCCTCAAGCATTTTAGTTGGGGCTACCACTTGCTAACCTCATTACTTAGTGACAGCTTAAGGCTCATTAAAAGACTTAAAATAAAACAGTCCATAAGATACCAAAAAAAACAACAATATGATAGGAAAACACAACAACATAGTTTAAGGAAATGATAGTGGGGACTAAGGACTGATTAGACATGCAGTAAGGAAATGGATATCTAGTATAAGTATCTGTATTGTTCTACAGGGGAAGAGGAAGAAAAGCAACACTAAAGAAGAATAAAAACTTGAAGTAATAGACAAAATGAAAATTGTGCAAACTTAACCCATATTAACAGAAAGAGATTTTGTTAAACCCTTGTACATACCCCTAGTAGTTGTTCTGAAACATTAATTATTATATTCTAATCAATGCAATTGTTAACTCTTACTGCATATGCAAACAACTTAAATCTCACATATAAATTAATAGAATATGAATGAGTCAAAGAAGTATCTCCCTGGTGTTGTAAATAGATATTTCCTGCTTCAAGGCTTAGGGTGTAAAGAGTTAAACAGTATGAATTGCAAAGTTAGGAGAAGAAAAAAATCTTAAAGAAATAAATTTGGCAGTTATAAGTAGCTCGTTTCAGGACCTCTGGACACATTTGTTTTAGAAAAGATCAAACTCCTTTATGTGTAACCCTCATTGATTACAATATTTTAAGAAACTTTCTTGTAATGTTTTCTTTTTTGCCCTTACTATCTTGTGGTGCACAGGCCACGTATAGACTTCTAGGTCTGTTCTCTGTGTCTTCTTTATCATCATTTTTAAAGGGTTGAATAGCAGAGATTGGCTGATGATATTGGCTTGGAGCTTTCACAGTTTGCGGCCTATCCAATGCCATCTATTTCCAAGATTTTTGTTTCATCTGTCTTTTTCCTGATCTCTCCCATAAGCATTTTTTTTTAAAATGTTGTCTAACCACTGCAGGCCAAGAATCTTTTTCAGTAATTTGTTAATAAAACCATGTTTCCTCTTCATATAAAAGGACTGGCTTCACATTGGAGTTGCTGAAGATCGTTAATTTGATATGCATTTTGATAATTTTAGAGTTCCATATGGTTTGCAACATGGCAAATGCCACTCATGCATTCTATATCATGTTCTCGAGGGGACGGCGTGGCCTAGTGGTTAAGTGGCACGGCTCACAACCAGAAGGTGCTGGGTTCGATCCCCATCACAGCACCGGCCGTTACCCAGGGGAAGCAAACCCTTAGAAAATGCAGGAGGAAGCAGACCCTTACATAAAATGCATGCTGAAGTCGGATGCACTGGGCCGACAGGCGCAAAATAAAAACCACAGTGTAACGCACACACGCATTGGGGAATAGATAAATAAGGCGAACGCACACACAAAAAAAATATCATGTTCTCGTACATCCTCGCTTGCACCACCTGTCTTATTTATGAGCTACCTAGGTATATACAGTTCTCTACTCTATCCAAAGGTGTTCCTTTCAGCTTGATAGGAGCCATCTAGTTGGCTGCATTTAATTTTACATGTTTTTGTGTGTTTTCTGGGTGCATCTTTTAGAGGTACTTTCTGGGAAATTCTTTCTAGTTTGTCTGTCTTCTTCTGCATTTAGAGTAAGCTGTGAGAAAGGAGGGTTTTGTCTTCTGTAAAATTCAGATCGTCTAGCTTTTAAAATAAGGTTCACTGGATTCCATTTCTTTTATTGGCGGTAGTTTATGTCATAAACCAATCAATTACCAGTAATAATAATGAAGTTCGGTTAGGTGTCTGAGGCCCGTTGCGTCGGATGAACACCACTATGTCCAGTTGTAACTGCATGCTGCCAGGCCTCCTCTAAGGGAGATGGGGAGGCTGCTACCTGTTGGAGTCACGTGTTTCAGGGACCACCTCTCCGACGCTTCCAGCCAGCAGGGTGGAGAGGGTGGAGACCGTTTGCACTGTTGACTGTCTTTTGAAGGATCTGGTGAGCTGGGACCTCGTTGTTCAGTCGGACAACATGACCGACCAGAGAAATGTGGCGACGTTCCAGAATAACCGAGATGGGGGGAGATGTGTTTTTGCGGAAACATCCACATTCCGGACGAAATCGTACCAACGAATGCCAAAGATGCGTCGCTGATTTCGCATATGGAAGGCCTCAAGTCTCGAGGTGTCACTTTTTTTTTCAGGGTCCAGGTCTCTAATTACCAGTAGGTGATATAGAAAAGGTGATATAGTATGTTTCAAAACTCATGCCCTCGGATTTCTTCTAATATCTCTAGAACCCTTATACGTATCACCGTGACATTTCCAATGACATTAAGATTTTTTAATTCATGAAATTGCAGATATTGCCAGTCTAAACTGACAAGTTTCTTTGATCTTTGCTGGCAAAATAATTATTTTACCCTTAAAAAATATAATGCATAGTAATTGAATAAATTGCTCACCTTTGAGGAGTTTTGGGTGTATCTTAAATTGCTATTCTAAAAATTCATAAATATGGGCATTGAATAATATGCGTCAATTGCCTCTTGTTTGTGTATTTTTTTTAAAGTTCTTTTTACAACGGAAATTTATCGCATCTCAAACGGCTCGTGGGTAGATCCAGCATTTGAAATTTAAAAGAAGTAAAAGAAGGGGTTCATATGTATAAACAGCTTATGAAACAGAAAATAAAAGGTTATATTCAGTTCTGAGATCAATCTTTGTGACGTATTGTGTGGTACTGAAAAGGACTTGTTTTCAAAGATAATGATAAATTCTGGTACGAAAATGTATTTAGCATTACACATCCTCTTGACCATAAAATTCTTGGTCAGATGTTTCCTGGTAAAAGTGCACGTAATCTATATTTCATCTTGTTCTGTGTCAAATGATTCTAACATGTTGATGACTTCTCTTGGTTGCATGAAACAAAAATCATAATTTTTCCAATAGTTCTCTTCCTCTTGTAAGACATGGTCCTTGGCATATGTGAATTCTTTGACATTGCACAGTTTGAATGTTTTGTTTTCAATTCAGTGGTCTCGGGGTAAGATGACCGTCCCGGGTGCCGGAGGTTGCGGGTTCGAAATATGGTGGAGCCTGAAATTTGTTCACGTGGATCTTCTGGTAAAAATTCCCCTGATCTCTGAGTAGTGAGATCAGACTCCTGTGTTCAGTGTTGAGCACATTTAAAACCTATTGAAAGTTAGAAATTGAAAAGAGAAGGCTTAACAGTCGCTGCCCAGACAAAATTAAAAAATTGTACTTAAAAATATACCCAAATTATTTGTACTTTCCTCCAGGCATGATGAGCCGCAGGAAGTTTACAAAAATCTACCACGAATAGCCTTCGGCTACCAGACAACAGAATTAAAATAACATGCCTGTTTGAATACCAGGATTCCAAGTAGTCCAAGTAATTAGTAAGCCACATATCCTTTAACTTTTGCCCACACTAGTTCCATTGAGTTTATGTGAGAATTGGAAGGTGGCATTCTTAAACACCTATGTCCATGCTCCATTATTATTTTGTCTGTATGAAATATCTTTATCATTTGTGTCTGCTTTACAAATAAGTTAATTGATGTTTTTTTGTAGCAAGAAGTTTCTTTGGGAAGGGGTTTGACATTACACTCAACCCTCTTCCTTTCCCATCCGAGCTGGGGCTATGGCAGAGTTTTATATGTTTCACATTACTAAAATAAATGCATCCAGAGAACCTAGAAATTCCTTGAGTGAATGAGTTATTTTTGCCAAATTTATTTCTTCTAATTGTATTTCTCTCTCTAATTTCTTCGGGTTAAATTGTTTTAGTGAAAAATGTAACAACAATTGTGTGAAGTAAATCAGTTTAAGAACAAAATGAACAAAATATTCTGAAAGGTAATATAGAGGGCAGATCAGTTAATAGGAAGGAACACATTTGCTTAATGATTCACTTTGTAGAGATTATATGTTGACTTGTAAACTATCTTACAATACTACAGAGCTGATCTATTGACTTGAACTATTACCATACTTGTTTGTTTGCGAATGCCCACAATGAGTAGGTTACTCTTTTTTTGCGCACTGAAATGGAAGTTAAGTGGCGGGTTGCAGTAGCTTTCCTCACGTCCCGAGCGTGCTGATGAGGGTAGACTGGGGTCCTATAGGCGGTTGTGCTATGCTTGGCTTCATCTGTGTGCCACTCACTACTATGGGGATCACATTGATCCCTCACCTTGTTAGCCATGAAAACAACTCGTTTCCAGGGAGGGCTACTAGGAAGCCAAGGTGAGGGTCTTGACCAGTATGTTTTGCCTGACTCTAACATGTCTAATCAGTATATTTTGCCTGACCAAATGTTAGTCTTCCTCCCCATTACCATACTTTTATTTGATAATTTATCAATAACAATTTTCTGAATATACATATGTACCTATACTTCTTATTGGGAGTTTTACGTGTCAAAAATAAATGTATCAGTAAGACTGGGATACCTTTGGCATTAACCTAAAGGGCAGGCTGCTAAATCACTTTTGCTTTGCAGATGATCTAGTACTCATCACGGAGGCAGCCACAGATGCCAATGAAAATGCTAGCAGCTCTCCACCGAGAGGGAAAGATGGCAGGACTCGAAGTGAACATGTCCAAGCCAAAAGTCATGCGTATTCTTCTTCTTCTTCTTCTTCTTCTGCGTACACAGTCAGACAGTAATTCAATTCACTTCCCGCGATCCAGTCATCCTAGATGGAGAGAGACTCAACAACGTAGATGAGTATATCTACCTTGGATACCTGCTCAACATGCAGAACGACTTGAGCCCAGAGTTGTCAAGATGGTGTCGTGCGGGTTGGGCTCTTCGATAAAGCAGGTACTGGACAACATCCACAACCAGAGCCTGCACACCTCTTTATTCAGCTCCACAGTACTACCTGCAATATGCTATGCGGCAGAAACATTGACATTCACAGTGGAGATGGAGTAAAAACTCAAAGTGACCCAAGCCTCCATTGAGAGACGCATAGTCAGCCTCACACTTCATAGCCAGCGCACAAAACGCCTTCAAAACTGTGACATACATCAATTGTTCTTGGTGGATGATACAGTTATTTATGCAGACAAGATGAAACATCGCTGGGGGGGCACTTACTGCAAAGAACGGATGATCGATCGATAGAGTACAGATACAGCAATATGATACCCCAAAGACAAGAAAGGACCACAGGGACGACCACCAACACATTGGTTCGACTCCCTTGCATCCCGCTACAACATTCACGAAGTCACAGATGGGCAACTAATTATCCATTGGTCCACCTTGGCTAAAGACAGAGACCACTGTAAGAGAAGTTGAGACCCGCAACGGTGTAACCACTGCTGAAGAACAGGTCGTTCAGTAATCCAGTAATAAGACCAAATATTCTGGAGTGAATGACTTAATACACAAATTCATAATAAATTATCCATGGATATGCCAACACACAACAAAGATTTAACTCAGACTGTAATCTTTCATTGTCTTGGTTAAGGAAGTTGCTCAAAACTGGCAGATAATTGTTGTGTATGTTCCAATAAATATGTCTGTTTTGATATCTTACAGATTGTTACCACATACTGATGAATCTGTGAATCAAATTAGAGAGGGAGATAGCTCTGAAGTTAAAAATTTGAAAGTGGCTGAATCTTCAGCACCTGACCCGTTAGTGGTTTTCATTCCCAGCAGTAAAAGAAATGATCTTCCTCTACAGAAGCAGACACTTCATCCAACAACAATGTGTTTCAATGTTTCAGACACCAGCAAAAACAAATGTCCAAACGAGAACAGAAAGCTATTTACGCAGACAAGGAAAACTTGTGATTCTACAAATAGACATGAGTTAGTATTAAGGGATCAGAAGACTTCAGGGGAACAATTTCATGACTTCTACAGAGCTGGTGATAGTATATGCAAGAACCTGAGAAAGATAGAGGTCACTCCACCAAGTGAGTTGAATGGAGTGAAAGGTGTTGGCTGCATGGCACATACCAGGCAAAATAGCACTGATAATAGTGCCAATTTTAGTAAGCATTCACATTTTTCAAATAGTCATGACAAACCTAAGCCAAAAAACCTACAACGTGGTAATGTTAGCATACGAGAAGACAAAAATATGACAGTCAACATCACACCAAGAAATTTGGGAAGAAATTTAATGAGAATAGGTGCACGCTCTAGCTGTAAGAAATCAGCTGACTTGTTAAGTGCATGGAAATCCTGCTTTGAATACGAAGACTCTATTTGCGAGCCTGAACTTACTTCAAACAAAAAATGTTGCAGTAATTTTGATATTTTTGAAGATTCTGTCAGTAACAGCAATTGCAGCACAAATTCATCATATAATAAACTTGACCATGAAGCAGTCTCTGTGGTAACATGTGATTATGCTGATGGTGATAACATTGAAGAACTGGCACCAAATCATTTGACGACACAAACTCTGAATGACTTGGAAGCCATGACTTCTCAATTGTCAGATGTAGATATTAATTCACATACTTTTGTAAATTTATACAAGTCAAGCACGGAGAAAAATTGTTACGAAAATGCTCAAATTCCTGCTCCCAGACCTGTACAGTCAGCACTGAAAGAAAATAACAGTGGTCCTCTAGAAAAAGTGGAAGGTGCCGGAACCCCTGCATTGATCAAGACAATTAAAACTTTTGAGTTTAAACATCAAGTTTCGCGGAAAATTACCTCTAAGAATATCAAACAATTTATCAGTCAGAAAAAGGTGAATGAGGATTTGGACTGCAAAATGTTTCAGCCAACATCTCTTCCACTAAATCATGAAATCATGAAATCATCAGTTAAAAAAAAGCAGGTGAGGATTTTTTTAAATCTTGTCATTCCGGGCTAATTTTGCCAAAACAACGAATTATATGCATCATAATGTAGAATAAATTGAGCTAAAATAGCAGTCTTAAAATCATAAGACACATAATTAAACTATCTATGACATGAAGTATTCATTAAAAAAAAAAGTCAGATGGAAATTCAGCAGAATTAACCGCTGTTGGAAATGGAGTTTTTGAAGCCTCAATTGTACTAAGCCACAACCTGTGAGAGGTGGGGTGGTCAGTAACCCTTCCTTGCTGTTTTTACTTTCTCTGACTCATGCATCAGGTACCTATTTACAGCTGGGTTGACTGGAGAAGCGGTCCTCGATTAAAATCACGACCCTGATTTTGTTAGTCTCTAGACGCAATTCGAACCGAGGCACACTGTTGCCCCAGAAAATAGCGAATTGCTTGCTGTGAACTGAGCTGACGCGCCCCTCATATTCATAATAAAAATTATATATTACTTTGAAGTGTTAAATGACATTAACGTGAAGGTGGAAATTTTAAAGGAAAAAATACTTTGGTATTTAACATGTCATATTTCACCAATATTTTCGTCAATTCCCTCTACACAAACTTTTCTAATTATATGTCTCTGTAAAAGTCTGAATCGGGTGTGTGTTGAATATACACAATTAGTCTCGATGCATGATCATTGAACTGATAAAATAATAAATCATTTCTTGGGTTTTGAAGCCAAATTTTCGTGACGATAAATGCGTAGACTTTCAAAGATCATAACTGGCTAATGCTAATGTTGACCTGCAGGAAATAATCTTACAGTTAACCCTACCACACCGCTGTACCCAATTATCGGTAATTTCCTTAACTGCCGCTAAACCGCTGTACCTAATTTTTGGTACTTTTGGTAGTACGTCATAAAATGCGTCAGAATCTAAAATTAACCAACCAATCGTGGTCAATCCTCATGATTAGTCATTGCAAATGGCAGCCCCCATGTTTGAATTGATTTTGTGGGGTTTTAACGTGAACAAATTCGGAAAATTGACAATGAAACGAGCTGCTGATGAACCAAGCACTTCAACAGGAAAGCATAGTAAGTCTAGGCTTATGACAGTACAACAGGTGATCAATAATTTGGTTGATTCAGACTCTGTTCAAGTGAAACAGACAGTAAGAGCTCGAGTGATGAGATGAAGGCTTTTCTTGGACTGAGGATCTATATGGAATACTCATGTATAAAGCCTAGCTATCAGGATTATTGGACAAATGAGGGCTCTTTGTTGTGTTTACTCCCGTATTTCGAAATGTTATGACTCGAGACATATTCTTTGCCTTTTGCTGGGTGGATTGGCACACAAAGATGGAATATTGATGCTAGATGAAAGGTAAACCTATTTTCTACAATGTCTCCAAGTTACATCTTATTCTAACCACTTGTTTGCATGTAACTAACATTTTTCTATATCATGTTGGTTTTTTTCTCTTTAATAATCTGGAGCCCAGGAATGGGGGACAGTTAGGTTCAGGGCCTCAGGTGTGGTAGGGTTAAACGTCAATTGTGTATGCGTAGACGTTACCATCATACAGAGCCATAAAAAAAACTGAAATTGCACAATCTAAATTATGAAACTCAAACACATGTATCAGAGGTTAGTTTTGGTTGTGACTGACTACCATTTTTAGGTTTTCAGCAGTGTATTATGTCGCATATGAGATGAAAGGATTAAAATATTATTGTTTTTGGAGCGAATAGCTTTCCTATAAGATTTTCTGAGAAGATATTCTGTCTTTTGCCTTGGTCTGAATTCTTTTACCAGTTGAGAAGTACTTTATCCAGCCATATGATTTACAAGATATTGCTGTGTCAGTGATCTTTATCATGTGATCACTACACCACATATGGTCACACAACTGTTGCAAGTCGTATAACATAAAGCAAATGTGTGCATTCTTCCAGACTTCATCTACAACTGTTGCTAGTCTTATAAGTTAAAAACGCAAATGTGTGCATTCTTCCAGACTTCATCTACAACTGTTGCAAGTCTTATAAGATAACAAAATAAATGTGTACATTGTTCCAAATTTCATCTACAACTGTTGCGAGTCTTATAAGATAACAATGCAAATGTGTGCATTCTTCCAGACTTCATCTACAACTGTTGCAAGTCTTATAAGATAACAAAATAAATGTGTACATTCTTCCAGACTTCATCTACAACTGTTGCAAGTCTTATAAGATAACAACACAAATGTGTACATTCTTCCAGATGTTATGAAATTTTGCAGCCAATATATAATACATACATTGCTCTAAACTTCATGAAGTTTTCAATTTTACCAAGCTACATTAATTAGCGTGAGGATGTTGTAAGTTATAGTTTTTTTAAATATTCCAGTAGGAGGATGAGGTCAACGCTGTAGCTTTCATGAATTTGTTTAATTAATTGCTTTATTCCGCTACTTGTTTAGCTTAGTCATCTTACACTATTCATTTAACTAAATTATTCAGTTTCTTCTGTGTTGTTTTTGTTTTGTCAAATATATTATAAAAGCTTGTATTGGTTGAAGTGGTAACACTTGCATGATGATTTCTTTATGTAAAACTGTATTTTAACTTTTCGTGTATTATTTCCTCACAATTGGTCTGTAGTTTAACTGCAGTAATTCCCAATTTTTATATTCAAAGTAGTTATTAAAATTGATTTTAATGTATTTTAATTATTTCTCAGAGATTCGATGGCCTAGGGTTTCTGTGCTTAGTTTGCAATCCCAGCATACCAGTGTTATTTCCGCACAATTTATCTCTAGTTTTACTGCAGTAATTACCAATTTTTATATTTAATGTATATTAGTAGTTATTGATTTTAATACATTTAAAGTATTTCTCTGAGATTAGGTGGCCTAGGAATTGTGAGCTTAGTTTACAATCCCAGCAAACCAGGTTTGAATTACGTCATGCTCAATTTGACAGACCTGGCATGTTGCAGGTTTTTTCATGGTAGACTGTTTCATCCAACTATAAATAGATAACTGACAAAATGAGGGGAACATTTTGGAGCTGCCACAAGAGGAGCTACAGACTTTGTGCTCTGTTGTCGACCCTTTTCAATAATGAAAAGGTCTGAACACATATGGCGCCATCTATGTGCAATGCAGTCAGTTCTTTGAACCATTTTCCATCTCCATTTATATCCCAAAAAAACTTTTGACACTTGCAACTGCATCATTTTGAAAAAAGAAATCTGAGTTTAGTCAAGTGCTGCAATAAAAGAATCAATATTTTTCTTTTCAAAATGATGATGAGTAATTTGGTTAAAGTCAAGTGCTAAATACTGACCAAGACTTCACCTAATAACAGACTAGACAGTGAGGTGGAAATTGACACTGTGATCACTGTAGTAGTGTGCCTACTAAATTAACTTAAACTTCGATCTCACTACCCAGAGATCAGGGACATTTTTACCAGAAGATCCAAGTGCATAAAAATCCCCGTCTCCAATGTGATTCAAACCGACACCTGAGGTGGACACCTTACCTCGAGACCACTGAGTCTTGCATTGCACTACAGTTAAGAGTGTCTAGGCCCACTTTCTGCATTATGTCCCGGGATATAACAAGAGCAACTATAACTGGCTACCAGAGAAAATTCACAAAGACTTATAGATGTGAGGACAGCTGTGGATATGGATGTGTAGGGGTAATTAAGTTGAAAGTGGACATCCAACCCACACATCATTTGTCATCTCTCACTCACATACAAATCTATCAGGAGTAACAAACCTTCTTATCTGTGAAAGTGGGGACGGCGTGGGCTAGTAGTTAAGGGACACGGCTCACAATCTGAAGGTGTTGGGTTTGATCCCCATCACAGCATCGGCTGTTACACCGGGGAAGCAAACCCTTAGAATATGCAGGAGGAAGCAAACCCTTACATAAAATGCATGCTGAAGTCGGATGCACTGGGTTGACAGGCGGAAAATAAAAACCACAGTGTAACGTACACCGCCTTAGGGAATAGAGAAATAAGGCGAACGGCAAAAAACAATTTCATCTGTGAAAGTTTTTTAATATTCTGCTAAACCCAAATAAACCTTTGGATATTGTCCCTCTTGCCAGACCGTCCGATCATTCTAGACTCCAATTCTCATAATAAGTATATTATATTAGTAATTCATGTTTAACAATGTATATAATAATTGTTGTTGTTGTTGTTCAATGTTCACAATGACAAGGATTACTCTTTTGTGAGCCCTAAAAAGGGCGTTAAGTGGTGGGTTACATCCTGAGCGTGCTGATGAGGGTGGACCGGGGTCCTCCAGGTCTCATCTGCGTGTCGCTCATTACTAACGGGAATCACATTGATCCCTTACCTTGTTTGACTGGCAGCCATGAAAACAGTTCGTTTCTATGGACGACTGCGGGAAGTCAAGGTGAGGCTCTTGGGTGTAGTTTTTTCCTGACCCTAACTACCATGTCTGATCAGTATATTTTTCCTGACCCTAACTAACATGTCTGATCAGTATATTTTTCCTGACCCTAACTAACATGTCTGATCAGTATATTTTTCCTGACCCTAACTAACATGTCTGATCAGTATATTTTTCCTGACCCTAACTAACATGTCTGATCAGTATATTTTTCCTGACCCTAACTAACATGTCTGATCAGTATATTTTTCCTGACCCTAACTAACATGTCTGATCAGTATATTTTTCCTGACCCTAACTAACATGTCTGATCAGTATATTTTTCCTGACCCTAACTAACATGTCTGATCAGTATATTTTGCCTGACCAAACGTTAGTTTTCCTCTCCATGTATATAATGAAACTAAGTTTTAAGTATTGGAAAGTGGTTATTACATTTAAATTTATGTGTTTAATCAAATCCAGGTGGAGTGACCAAAGGGGATTGGTCAATTTAAAATGGACATAGGTGGGCATGGAAGAGAGATGTTTTAAAAAATGACAGAATTTTGTGGACGTCTTTTATGAAAGGCCTCAAAGACTGAACAAGTCAGCAACTTCCTCAAAAAGATTACTTTCTTACTTAGTCTATCCTTGCCTGGGATATACATGCAGGTGCACATGCTAACAGAATCCTTCATTTTGTGGGGACCCATCTTCATCTTTTTTGTACTCTTTTAAATGAATGAGAAAAAGAAATCGCCCGGAAAAGATGGGGTAACAAACGAAATGCTGAAGGGGTTGGGCTAAACAGCAAAGAGGAAGTTACTATCAGTCCTGAACAAAATTGTACCGCAGGCATGGAAAGATGCTGTACTTATACCAGTAAAAGATAGTACAGACCCAAATGGATACAGGCCCATCAGTCTACTGAGCTGTGTAGGTAAACTGATGGAGCATATGATAAACACCAGACTGATGTGGCACCTGGAAGAAAAACATATATTAATTCCACAGCAAGCAGGATTTAGACAACACAGATCCACTGAGGACCAGATCACTCTCATAGCACAAGAAATAGAGGATGCTTACCAAGAGAAAAAGCATACAGTAGCAGTTTGGGTGGATCTATAGAAGGCATTTGACAAGGTGTGGAAAGAGGGACTTAAAGTCAAGCTACAAAGAAGTGAAGTATCTGGAAAAATGTACAGATGGATCAGCCACTACCTCAAAAACAGAACAGCCAGAGTTCAAGTACAAGGGCAGATGAGCAAAAAGATGACACTGGAGCAAGGAGTACCCCAAGGGGGAGTACTGTCACCCACACTTTTTCTGGTGTATATAAACAACATCATAGAGAATATACCAAAAAGAGTCCACAGCTCCATGTTTGCAGACGATCTGGCTATGTAGATCTCTGAAAAAAATCTCACCATAGCAAACAATCGGATGCAGCAGGCCTTAACATCGTTAAAGGAGTGGGCGAACTCATGGCTAGTCAAAATAAATGAAGAAAAAACAACATGTACGATATTCTCGCTTTCAAATAAACCACAGAACATCAAAATAAGTCTTAACGGCAAATATCTGCAGCCAAATGACAACCCAAACTACTCGGGAGTCACATTTGATCGGCGCATGACATAGAAAAGTCAGATCGAGAGAAACCGAATGAGAGTCAGACAAAGAATGGCAATCATGAGGAAACTTGCTGGCACAAGCTGGGGAGCAGACGAAAGAATACTAAAGAAACTGTACACTGGAAGAGTGAGACCAGTTCTCGAGTATGGCATTGCGGCATGGGCAACAGCAGCAGAGGCGAACTTTGATAAAATTAGCAAACTTCAAAACCAAGCCATGAGAGTTATAACAGGAGGCATGAAGTCAACGCCAATTGTAGAACTTGAAAAGATTACAAATCTGCAATCCATGACCGACAGAAGAGACTGCAGAGCCCAGCAGCAAGCAGAGAAACTCAGAAGACTGACAGACCATCCAATGCATCAGAGGCTAAATAGATTTGGAAATGGGAAACTAAAGCGAAGAAACTTTGCAGAAATAGCCAAAGCAAAGATGAGCGAAGACCCTATGAATACCGTAACAACTCCAAAGCCCATCCCTGCTGCACGCAAACCCACATGGAAGCAGCATATCATCCCGGAGGTGGTAGAAAATATACCAGGTATTGGAAACAAGAACAGCCAGACTGAAAAAGAAAGAAGAGACATAACCCTGAGGTACATAGCGGAAAACTACCCAAGCATACACCAACGGGTCTGTAACAAACTCAACACAGAATGGAGGGGCAAGGGTATTCCTGAGCCTAACAAATGGTAGAAAAATAACACTGTCAGTGGCAACTGGAAAATACTCAAGCAATTTCAGAGCGGAGGCAGAGGCACTGAAGGCTGCAGTAAAAGCAATGCTGACAGGCGAAAGCAATGAAAGCGAGATAGTCCTGTTTACAGATGCCCCGGCCGTAGTTACAGCACTAAAAAGCCAGAAAAATACTGAACGTAATGATTTAAGAGCAGAACTCTGTCAACTATGCCAGCTGTCCGCACCAATAAGAGTAATGGTACAGTGGGTTCCATTCAACTGTAACATCCAAGGCAACGAGGAGGCAGACAGGCTGGCAAAAGAAGGTGCAAGACTACCACAACCAGATTCTAGTGTGACCTATGAAGAGTCCAAAAGGTTTATTAGGACCAGATACATGACCAAATGGGAAACAGAACATACTGGCTACACAAAAAATGATGCCTATTACCAGTTGAACAGAAGAGAGCAGGTCATGGTCTTCAGACTCCGCACAGGCCACAAATGACTGAGGTACCACCTATTCAACAAACTGAAGATAGGTGGCACTAATGAATGCACCTGTGGTACAGGGAAAATGACCGCTGAACATCTGCTGCAAAATTGCCCAACATATGAGGACCAGAGCAAGCACATGTGGCCATCACAAGTGGCAACACTAGACAAGCTCTATGGCAGTGTCGACAGCCTCAGGATGACAGCTGCTTTCTTCGAACAAATTCAAGTTGACGTCTGACAGCGTACGAAGAAGAAGAAATACTCTTTTAGATGTCAGGTTGTATATATCTAAAGAAAGCAATGGTCTGCAATGAGTAAGTCCACTCTTTTGTGCGCTATGACAAGAACATTAAGTGGCAGGTTGTAGTAGCTTTCCTCACATCCTGAGCAGACTGATGAAGGTGGACCACAGTCCTACATGCTGTTGTGCTATGCTTGGCTTCATCTGCGTGACGCTCACTACTACGGAGATCACATTGATCCACATCTTGTCGATCCACATCTCGTCAGCGAGACAGCCTCCAAGGAAAGCTACATGGAAGAGAGATAATTGTCTTGAACATTAAGTGGCAGGTTGTAGTAGCTTTCCTCACATCCTGAGCAGACTGATGAAGGTAGACCACAGTCCTACATGCTGTTGTGCTATGCTTGGCTTCATCTGCGTGACGCTCACTACTACGGAGATCACATTGATCCACATCTTGTCGATCCACATCTTGTCGATCCACATCTCGTCAGCGAGACAGCCTCCAAGGAAAGCTACATGGAAGAGAGATAATTGTCTTGGTCAGTATATTGTGCCTGACTAGACTAGCGTCTCAGTTCTCCTTACTAAAATGTAAAGGCAGTCCTATAGCAGGCATTGCTGTCAGGGATGAAGCATTAAAGACACAGCTTGTTTATGAGGTGTGGCCAGTCCCTTCCTCACTACTATTCCTTCCAAAATAGTAAACCAATTTATCATTTAAAGCTTCATCAGTGGTTAGCACGCAGGCTTCGCATCTGAATGGTCCTGGGTTCATTCCCCAGTTGAGGCGGTAATGTTTTTTTTTCAGACCACAATGGCCCCCGGGTCAACCCAGCCTTAAATGCGTATCGGTTCTGTCCGGGAAGTAAAAGCAACGATGGAGAGGAGATGGCTACCGCCCTCATATAGCCGAGCCTTTGATTTGTGAGATCGCTAACACCTCACACCCCTACGGCAGTAACGCAATTGGTTACTTTACTTTACTTTTACAACTGGAGCATGCGGCAATGGGAGTTCAACTCGTACCTTTGCCATGAAAAGTGAGTGCTCTACTACTATGCTAATCAGACACTCAGAATTATTACTCTTAGTTCCTAAAGGCCTGTTGTTTGTTTGTTTTTTTTGGCTTGTAGGGGTACATCAAATAAAACTGTGTTGTATTACAGAAAAAAGCCTTGGAAAAGAAGTCTCAAAACGAGCCTGTTACTCTGAAAGCAGACAAGAGGATAAATGAGATTGACAGAAAAAGAAGTGTATTGTCCAGAAGCATGAATGACCTGGAGACACTACAGGAAGCAAAGACTGTGGCATGTGGAAGCATACTGGCTGCTAATGTGAGAATTTTAAAATCACATATGTAACATGGCACCCAATATAATCACATATGTAACATGGCACCTAATACAATCACATATGTAACAGGGCACCTAATACAATCACATATGTAACATGGCACCTAATACAATCACATATTTAACATGGCACCTAATACAATCATATATATAACATGGCACCTAATACAATCATATATGTAACATGGCACCTAATACAATCATATATGTAACATGGCACCTAATACAATCATATATGTAACATGGCACCTAATACAATCATATATGTAACATGACAAAAGTATACTTACTATATGGGTAATCTCATATCAGACACTGCTGTCAGGGATAAAGTGTTAGTAGTTTCTTCGTACCAGGTCTCAGCTATTACTGAGGTGTGGGAACAAGTTGCCTACCTCAGTCCCTTTCCTTCATGAACGGTATATCTGGTACCTATTTATGGCAAGGTATACTGAACCACGTTAAGACCATGAACGGAACCCATCTATTCTGTCTCTACAGACAAGTGATCCATCCACTCTGCCACTCAGTGGATACTTAAAAACAAAAAATAACGAAGCGCCATAAAACTTACTCATCTCTTTAAAGACATTGCTAGTTGTTCTTTTCTTTAATATATACGAGGGGTGTTCAAGTCAAACAGGGATGTTTTTTTAAAGGAAAAAAAACTTTTTTTTTATAGTAGTCATACTGCCATTTATTTTTTGATATAATCTCCAACCTGTTTCATTTTGTCATTCGTGCTGAAATGCTGACCACCCAGGAATTCTTTTAGGAGTCCAAACACGTGGAAATCGCTTTGAGCGAGGTCTGGGTTGTAAGGTGGATGTGACAATGCCTCCCAACTGAGTTGCTGCAGATGGCACATAGTGTGGGGAGACGAATATGAACTCTTCTCTGCCGGTCAAAAGCGGAAAGCTGTCTTGGCACCCAACATGCACTAACCTTCAGAAAATGCAAATGTTCATGAATAATAGTGTTCACTGTACCCAAAGAAAGACTTGCCTCTTGTGCAATTTTGCAACAGGTTATGCATCGGTTTTCCAGGATAAGGCATTTCACAATCTGGATATATATAAACACATCTCATGTAAACCACTCAAACTCTAGCCACAACCTTTTTTCTTTCTTGTTTGCCACAACTCTGTTCTCTGTATCTGTTTTGGACTACCCTTGCGTCTTCTTCATTGTGGATTACAGAAGAGGGACTATCAACGGGCATCAGCCCGGAACTCAAACCCAGCATCAAATGGTGCACCGATCAGCTGCATAACTTCCATATTCAACACTTAAATGTGTATGAATGTTTATCACACATTGTTTGTAATGTGTCCTGGATATAGATGCCATTTTAAGGGACTGCTACTGCAGTGCTATCTGTCGGAAAACTGCAGTTATGATCACATATGGGGAAAACATCAGCGTTGCTACCTGTACATTTTTGCTTTTTATCTTTATTCTGGAATGTGGTTAAAAATGTGAGGCATTAATTCCTGAGTAGCCCTTGTGCGTGTTTGTGTGTACATGCGTGCAAATGAGCGAGGGAATGAGGAAGTGAGTGTGCGTATGTGAGTGTATGTTTGTATTCTTCTTCTGCTGTTCACTTTTCAAATTAATTTTGCTGTTTGTGTGGTACTCTGTTTTGTATTTTACATTTAGGCTGTCATAAGTGAGCTTTTCGACATGGCAGATCTGCTTTCAGCAAGTCCTTTTAATTCATGTTAACTCTTTCTAGCTAGTCACCAATTACCTGCACTACAACAGCAGAGTTTACTTCTCCTGGATGAATTACCACCTTTGGCTTACTGGCTTCATCTACCCAGAGTATTATGGTTTTAGAGCAACAGACATGTCTCTGCGAGAAAAACAGTAACTGAGTGTTTGCTGTCAGAGGCTGTTTGTTGCGTATTCTTTGAGAGCATTTAGTTATCATTGAATGCTCTCCCTTAATTCCACTTCCTACTATAACAGCATTTGGTATCACTTTAATATATAAATAATATTCGATACAGAAAGATCCACGCCCCAAGTGCAAGAAATTAACAGTATCAAAAACTACAGTAAATAAGTTTACATCTGTGAATACGCACACTAAGATGGTAGATGCCAGTTTTCAATCTGCGAGCAATCATGTCATGGTTAAGTCAAATGTACAAGTAAGTTTCTAGCCTTCCTACAATAATCCCTCACTTAACTATAGCTTTTCTTAATTATCTTCTACAGGAATGCATTTATTATCTAAACCTTGCTCAACAATATGTTAATAATTCCACATGGAACCACAATTTCATTTATCCTAAGCCACAAGAATGAATTCGTCAATTTCTAGTCAATCAGTAACCTTTTCTTTTATATGTTTTAGGCTATATGTCAGGCATTTGAATAGTTGTTTCTGTTCTTTCACATTAAAAATACTTCAATTATACTTTTATAATTTGTTACACAAACTATTTAAATAATTGGGTCAGTTCAGTGTTTATTATATTATCAATAGCTTGTAAGATTTAAAGTATTAAAATAGAGAAGCAATGCAAATCAATAAAATTAAGCTAGAAATATTTATAATTGTAAAAATAGGTAAAAGAAGTTCCATATCAGACACTGCTTTCAGGGATAATGTGATTAGAGACTTGATTGTATCAGACATCAGCTTTTTTTATGAGCTAGGATAACCAGCTATTTCTCACAGCTTTGCCTAACCTAACTGCAAACCAGGTACCAAATTATAAATGGGTAGACTGGAATGCAGACAGGAAAATCAATTCCATTCTTTTGTCCTGAAAGACAAGTCGTTCTAACTGATCTCCTACTCGACCTTGACTAAACATCTTTATACAGATTTAGAAAACTCTGCAGAGTCTGTATACAACCAGCAGAAGAAGAATACAAACATACACTCACATACGCACACTCTTTTACATTCACTTGATCTAAAAATACCTATACACATTCAATCTATTCTGGTATGCGTTAATTGACCCTGCCTCCACTATTTTTTGTGGCAATGCATTCTAAGTATTCACCACTCTCTGACTAAAAAATATTTCCTGGTATCTAATCTGGACTTTACAAAAATTAATTTGTGCATGTGTTAATTTGAAGGCTGCTGTATTTAGGAAAAAACTTGCTAAAGTCTAATTTATCCTTTCCGTTGATTATTTTATAAACCTGTATTAAATCACCTCAATTTCTTCTCTTTTCTAGACACTGTAGGCTGATTTTTCTTAGTCTCACCTAATAACTGTAATTCTGGAATCCCACTATCAGTTTTGTTGCTCTTTCCAACATGTTTATATCCCGTCTTTGATAAGGACTCTACACCTGTAGACAGTACTCCAATCTAGGTCTAATGCTTTATACAGTTTTTTTTATCTGCCACTTCCATGCTCCTATGTTTAACCTGTTTGATAACACTTGTGACGCTAGTGAACTTCAGAGTTCACCATTTACACACAAATTCTAACTTGTCACACTAGTGAACTTCAGAGTTCACCATTTACACACAAATTCTATCACAGCAGCATAGTTCAGATGTTAATGTTCAAGATTATTTCGACTAGAATGTGTAAGGTTAGTGCCAAAGTTGGCAGATGTACACATTTTAGTAAATAGGAAACATTTTAAATGTGAGTTGGTGGCCCACAATTTTACATTTTCTCTTTCTTCTGTGTCAACTCTACTATTTTTTTCATGTGTGATACGTTGTGCTGCATTTGGCTGTTGGTCTGCGAAATCTGCGCCTTTTAGTCAGGCATATTCTATTGTTGGATCGCGACATGTGCACTTTTCTTTCAGCTCGTCACATTTTACAATTGAACTGTGCAATGTGCACCTTCAGTCGGGCGCATTTTGCAGTTGCACTGTGATACCTGTACCTTTTTGACCTGGCATATTTTACATTTGGGCTACGCCATGTGTGCCTTTCAATCAATCAACCAGTCCATCACTCCTCTCTGTACATAGGCGATTGACCACATTTCATCAGCAAACACAGTTCTAGGCTACTCTTTCTGCCTCTCCAGGTTGTTGTTTCGAATGCCCACAATGAGTAGGTTTACTCTTTTGTGCGCCCTGAAAAGGACATTAAGTGGCGGGTTGCAGTAACTTCCCTGCCATGCTGAGCATGCTGATGAAGGTAGACAGGATCCTCCTGGCCGTTGTGCTATGTTTGGCTTCATCTGCGTTTTGCTCACTATTATGGGGACTACGTCAATCCATCACCCCGTTAGCCAGCCTTCCATGAAAACAGCCTGTCTCCAGGAAGGGCTGCGAGGAAGCCGAGGTGAGGGTCTTGGCCTGTATATTTTGCCTGACCCTGACTAACATGTCTGATAGTATGTTGTGCCTGACTGGACGTTAGTCTGCCTCCACGCCTTTCCAGGTGTAACCATTTAATTGTTTTTCCCTTTCACATACTTTTCTCCATGTATTCTTAGGTCTACCTCCCTTTCTCTTCCCATGCTGGTTCCATGTGAGAGCTTGCCTAGCTATGTATGTGTGCATGTAGTTTGTATGTCTATATGTGAGCATGTAGCATATCTGTTTGTGTGAGAGCACTTAGTTTGTGTGTCTCTCTCTTTTTCTCTCTCGCTCTCTCTCTCTCTCTCTCTCTCTCTCTCTCTCTCTCTCTCTGTCTCTGTGCATGTGTTTCATTTACATCACCTTGCTCTAAAAGCTATGGGCATCTAATTTATTCTTAAATGCATTAACTGTCCCTGTCTCCACTACCTCCCCTGGCAATGCATTCACCACTCTCTGACTAAAAAAATATTTCCTAATATCTAATCTGGACCTCTCTTTAGTCAACTTGTAGCTATGCCCTCTTGTTGTTGTGGGTGGCTGTATTTTAAAAAAAACTTGTTATAGTCTAATTTATCCATTCTTTTACATAGTTTAGAGCGGGGCTGCGATATGTGCACCTTTTGATGCGACACACCCGATTTCACATTTTGGGACAAACTTTGCCTTCTTTCCTCGATTCCTATTCCCTTAGTCAGACTACATTAGTGCAACCTAGCCTGTTTCCAGGGCTGCCTTGGGGGCAGAATAGGGTCTATGGGTCTGCGGCAGTCAACTATGTCATTGACTGTTGTCAGCTCATTCACAGCTACAACTTTGGTTCTGAATGGGTTACTCAATGTCAGCTACCTACATCCAATAGCGAAACAAAATGACAACAACCGTATTTGATCACTGAAAGATAGAGGTTATCAGGAAGTGCATTATGGGTTGATTTGATCGATTGTTTCAGGATACCTTCGCAGTTACAAAATACCACCAGGGACCAAAGATTTGAAATAATATATTCACGTAATTAAGAAAAAATGAATTTAACATGGAGACTGACTGAGCGGTTGGATGTCAGTTTTATGACCATGAGGACATACATTTAGAACATCTGTGAGACACAGGATTTTAATTTCTATTGCAGGTGAAATAAAAAACTATCGTGTATAGTTTATGGTGACTTCAGGAATAAGCAGCCTTTATTCCTCACCCCTATAAATGGGAATATACACCATAATCTTTTACTGACTTACGTGAAAAGTAGGTGGTTAAAGGGTTAGCAAACCGATCTCTTGTCGTTGTTGCTATTGAATGCCAATAATGAGTAGGATTACTCTTTTGTGCGCCCTGAACAGGACATTAAGTGGGTTGTTGTATCTTTTCTCACATTCCGAGCATGCTGATTTAGGTGGACCAGGGTCCACAAAAACTTGGCTTGTACACTTTCAGTGGTTACTGCAGGGGCATCGGGAGGCTAATCTTTGCATTAATTTCTTGAATGGTTTTCCCTGCAATATAAAATAATTCTCTTACTGGTTATGGACTTTTTTTTTTACATTTTCATTTGATGTGATTTTTTTGTGAGTAGAGAAATAAATAAACAAAGAATTTGTTTTTCTTGTGTGTGTGTGTGTGTGTGTTAGTTTCTGAGATACAAGAAAATGAAGGTGAAAGTGTTAAACAACAGCACAAACATTTAGACTCGCCCGCTTTCGGCATCCCTTGATTGGATTTTATTTTTAAATTCACCAACATCGGATTGCCGATGTTTACCATAATGGCCGTATTTGTCACTTTTGACTGTAAACGTAATTATTGTATCTACATAAACAACTTAAGCATCCATATTGATTTATTTTTAAAATATTCAAAAGCCAAGTTTTTATAAGAGCAGCGGACAAGGTGTGTTCATTACATATACCACAGTTTAACCGTTACTGTTTTTTTCAGTTACATTTGACATTCATTGCCTCTTATATCCCCTTCACCAATGAAGACAATCCTTTATAATGTTTCAGCTACAGGAAAGGATTTCCTCAGCACCGAGCGGAAGATCTCAGCCACCGAATGGTTTAACCAAAACATCAGGGTAAGGAAAGTATTTGTAGTAGTTTATAGTGGCAGAATTTGCAGCATGTCATTCCAGTCTTTTCTTTCTTGCTGTTTTTTGTGTGTTTTATATACAATATTTGTATAAACAGACAGGAAGGGAAATTAGTTGCAGTGAAAAAAGTGCGTTTTCTGTGGAGAATGCCTAATGATCCCTTTTGTAAGCTTTATTCTAAGATACGTTGACTCCATCTTTCATCCACCTATTTCTATCTGGGCTATTTTCTTAGATACATTGCCTCCTTCGTTCCTACACTAATTTATATTTTGAACTACATTCTTAAATACATTAACTCATTCTTTCGTTCAACGATTTCTAAATTTTTAGACACATTGACTGCTTTATTCGTTCACTGATGCTTATTTGGGTTGTCTCTTTAAATACATTGACTCCTTATCTTGTCCACTGATCCCTGTTTGGACTATCTCCTTAAATACATTGACTTCTTATCTTGTCCACCGATCATGTATGGACTATCTCCTTAAATACATTTACTCATCCTGTCCACCTAGCCCTGTTTGGACTATCTCCATAAATACATAGACTCCTTATTTTGCTAGCCGATTCCTATTTGCAGTCTATATTCTTAGATATGTTGAAACACCTTCTTTTGTCCACAGATTCTCATTTGGGACTATATTCTTAGATACTTAACTCCTTCTTTTGTTCACTGATTCCTATTTGGACTACATTCTTAGATGTCAGCTTCCTCTTTCTATGTTCTTTACCAGGTGATTATTTATCTCCCAATTGTTCTCTTACCTTATGAGTTTCTAATAAAATACATGTTTGGTTATAATCGAAGGGTTATATTCTTATGTTGTTTTAAAAGGAAATGTACTATCCATGACAACTCTATGCCCTTAATCTCCAACTGGAATTGGTTGTTGTCATATTTGTTGCCAGAAATATGTTGAATTAAACCATATTGCAAGATCATTGTAAGTAAAAATTAAGATATTGTATCAATCTGTACGGACCACCAAACAGAGACCTATCGCTCTCGAGTATGGAGGTCAGAGACTCCAACTGCATAGTAGTTGGAGATTTCAACAGCCACTCGGAGAGATGGGGATACTCTGACACAGACAGCAGAGGTGACGAAGTGGAAGATTGGGAGATAGATGCAAATCTCTCCCTAATCAATAGGCCGGAGGATAGCCCTAGCTTCTATTCAAGAACATGGCATACCACCTCGACTCCAGACTTGGCCTTCTCCACACAGGACATACACCATAAAATAGACCGCCAGGTGCTAAATCAACTGGCAGGTAGCGACCACAGGCCGATCAGGCTAACCATTGACATGGAAGTAGGCCCACAGGAAACAAAACCGCTCCCACGTTTGAATTACAAACGAGCCGACTGGGACAGATTTGCAATCCTGACAGATGGGCTGTGTGAAACCATCAACACACGAAACACCAAAATGAAGCCCATGGTAGAGAGCCTAAGCAAGGCAATAATGCAAGCCGCCACTGAAACCATCCCAAGAGGAGCTAGGAAAAACTATAAGCCCTACTGGAATGATGAGTTGCAGAAAGTGGAAGATGCAGTAACAAATGCTAGGAACATGGCAGAACGAGAAAAATCCATGGAGGCAAACATCGCCCTCAAAGCCGCCGCGGCGAAGTACAAACACACGCTCAAGCAAACAGCAAGAGAAAGCTGGAAAAATAAAACGGAAAGTCTAAACCTGGACAAAGAAGGGAACAAGCTATGGAAGCTAGTCAGAGCCATGAACGACGAAACCCCGTCAAATAAACAAATTACTATCAAGCAGGGCGAGAACTTGATCACAGGTAAGAAAGCCGCAAACGCCTTTGTCGATCACTATGCCAGAGCAAACCACATCGAGGTCCCTGCAGATAAGCATACAGACATTAGCGAAGAGCTAAAGGGACACGAAAACATAAATACGGCTCCCGAAGAGCACATGATGGCCAAACTAACAATGCGCGAAATGGAAGAGGCTATGAGAACACTAAAGAAAAGGAAATCTCCCGGAAAAGACGGGATAACAAACGAAATGCTGATGGGGCTGGGCCAAACAGCGAAGAGGAAACTACTATCAGTCCTGAACCAAAGCTGGAAAAGGGGTATTGTACCCCAGGCATGGAAAGATGCAATACTGGTACCAGTACCAAAAACAGGAAAGGATAAAACAGATCCAAATGGATACAGGCCCATAAGCCTACTGAGCTGTGTCGGTAAGCTGATGGAACGGATGATAAACACCAGACTGATGTGGCATCTGGAAGAAAAACGAATACTAATTCCACAGCAAGCCAGCTTTAGACAGCACAGATCCACTGAGGACCAGGTCATCCTCATAGCCCAGGAGATAGAAGATGCCTACCAGGCACAGAAACACACAGTAGCTGTTTGGGTGGATCTGGAAAAGGCATTTGACAAAGTCTGGAAGGATGGACTTAGAGTCAAGCTAAGAAGAAGTGATGTCTGTGGGAAGATGTACAAGTGGATCAACCACTACCTCAAACAAAGAACGGCCAGAGTCCAAGTACAAGGGCAGATGAGCAAAAAGGTGACACTCGAACAGGGAGTACCCCAAGGGGGAGTTTTGTCACCCACACTCTTCCTGGTATATATAAACGATATTACAGAGAATATACCAAGAAGAGTCCATAGCTCAATGTTTGCAGACGATCTGGCTATGTGGACCTCTGAAAAGAATCTCACCATAGCAAGAAATCGGATGCAGACGGCCCTAACATCGCTGGAAGAGTGGGCGAACTCATGGCTGGTCAAAATAAACGAGGAGAAAACCACGTGCACAATATTCTCGCTCTCATTAAAACCCCAAAGTACCAAATTAAGTCTAAATGGCAAAATCCTGCAGCCAAACGACAACCCAACCTATCTGGGAGTCACATTTGATCGGCGCATGACATGGAAAAGTCAGATCGAGAGAAACCGAATGAAAGCCAGAGAAAGAATGGCAATCATGAGGAAACTTGCTGGCACAAGCTGGGGAGCAGACGAAGGCATACTAAAGAAACTGTACACTGGAAGAGTGAGACCAGTTCTCGAGTATGGCATTGCGGCATGGACAACAGCAGCGAAGGCGAACTTCGATAAAGTTAACAAACTTCAAAACCAAGCCATGAGAATTATAACAGGTGGCATGAAGTCAACGCCAATTGTAGAACTTGAAAAGATTACAAAACTGCAATCCATGACCGATAGAAGAGACTGCAGAGCCCAGCTGCAGTCAGAGAAACTCCGAAGACTGACGGACCATCCAATGTACCAGAGACTAAACAATTTGGGAAATGGGAAACTAAAGCGGAGAAACTTTGCAGAAATAGCCAAAGCAAAGATGCACGAAGATCCCACAAACGCACAAACAACACCAAAACCCATCACTACTGTACGAAAACCTACCTGGAGGCAGGATATATTTCCAGAGGTGGTAGAAAATATACCAGGTATTGCAAACAAAAACTGCCAGACTGAAAAAGAAAGGAGAGACACTACCCTAAGCTTCATAACGAAAAGCTACCCAAGCATGGACTGGACCCATGCATACACCGACGGTTCTGTAACAAACACTACACAGAACGGAGGGGCAGGAGCATTCCTGAACCTACCAAATGGCAGACAAATAACACTGTCATTCGCTACTGGTAAGTACACAAGCAATTTCAGAGCGGAGGCAGAGGCACTGAGGGCGGCAGTGGAAGAAATGGTGACACACAGTGAAAATGAGAGCCATATAGTTCTGCTGACAGATGCTCTCGAAGTAGTCACAGCGCTAAAAAGCCAGAAAAACACTGAGCTTAATGACCTAAGAGCAGCATTTTGCAAACTGTGCCAGCAGTCCGCACCAAAAAGGGTAGTGGTACAGTGGGTCCCGTCACACTGCAACATCCAAGGCAACGAGGAGGCAGACAGACTGGCAAAAGAAGGTGCAAGACTACCACAAACAGATACCAGTATGACGTACGAAGAGTCAAAACGGCTTATCAAAGCCAGATACATGACCAAATGGGAAACCGAACATACTGGTTACACCAAAAACGATGCCTATTACCAGTTGAACCGAAGAGAGCAGGTCGTTGTCTTCAGACTTCGCACTGGCCACAACAGACTGAGGTACCACCTATTCAACAAATTGAAGATAGGGTGTACCGACGAATGCCCGTGCGGTACTGGTAAAATGACCACTGAACATCTGCTGCAGAACTGCCCGACATACGAGGATCAGAGAGAGCAGATGTGGCCATTACCAGTGGAACTGCAAGACAAGCTCTATGGCAGTGGCGAGAGTCTCAGGACGACCGCCGCTTTTTTCGAAAAAATAATGGTTACTGTCTGACTGTGTACGCAGAAGAAGAAGAAGAAGTATTAATTGGCATTGTGGAAATTTGGAAATCATAGGGAGTTATGTCTTCAATGAAATTATGAATCTTCAACTCCAATGTCAAATCCATCCTACTGTATGACTCTGTAACATGGAGTACAATGAAGACTTCTGTGAGAAACATTCAAGCTATCGTCTATTGATATCAGGGTTGAATAGGTCACTAATGTGGAGCAATGGCAAATGACCAGACAGACTCCATTGACACTTGAGGTGATAAGGAAGTGTTGGGTCGGCACACATTGTGGAAGTCTGCTGATACTATTGCCAGACAGTCCCTCTTCTCAAATCCACAGGGCAGAAGATAAGATGTATGGACAGACCTAGATACACATGGAGAAGGGAGATTGTGACTAACATAAAAGAAAGATGGTCCTGGCCAGAGCTTTAATGGCTGGCACAGTTAAGACAAGCAGCAAATATTTGTTGAGGATCTATTCTGGTTAGGGAGCTCAGAGGTTTTGATTGATTGACAAATGGAGAGAAAATCTATCTGTCACATACATCGACATTGTGATAGTCTTACACGTACGAAGCAGAGGAAGATAATGAGAGATGATCTGATGTGACATGACAAGAAACAATGAATACCTGGGTTATTGGGTTGTTAAAAGGTCAGACCATTTGTAAGGGAGTAAACCATCATCATCACTAGACAAGAGACATTAGCATGAATTTCTTGAATGGTTTCCCCTGTAATATTAAATCATTCTCTTAAACATTCTATCATACCTCCTAGACAAATGTTTCCTGACCTTTCGACACCTGCTGTCTGGTAAAAAAAGACAAGAAATTTCATGCTCTGTAAAATTAGGAGACATTATTCGTGCATGGCTCAGACAGACAGAGATAAAAACCATTATTTATATAGTATTTTGTGTATAAATTTTTAGATCTAATATTATAAAATGAAACTTTTATAGTTCATTTTTTTTTAAAACAAGAAACCGAGCAGTTAATGCAAATTCTAATAATATATTGTTTTGAGAAAGCAATATTTCATTCAAATAAAGATTTTGCGATATCTGTTGCTGCTTATTTTATTGGAATATTTGATAACCGTTGCTACAGCGTTGTTTCTGAGAGACGAAGCACTGCATTGAAATCCATTGTTTCTTTGTTTGATTTTGATCACTGACTGGTAAAAAAAATGTGTAGTTCCACAAATAGGTAGGTATACAAATAGATAGTTGAAAATACAACCAACAATTGTATAGATATGTAGCTATAAATATATATTGGATATTCGTTTTTCTGTGATATTAAAAGTTGAGACAATAAAGGTATTCTAGGTTTGGACAACAGAGTGACATAAGAAGACAATTCGATCATGTTTTCTTTTTCACAACAATTAAGTGCGCAACAGTAGATGTATTCCATGATGGGGTTAAGCCACAAAAAATTTTTCACGGACCAGCAGAAAATATATACGGACAGGCGGTTAGGAAATACTGTTCTAGACAATTGAATAAAGAATGTCTGCATAGCATTGGATGGGAAGAATGTTTTACATTATATTTGAATACCTAGGACTCTGGAGAGAAAAGGACCAAACAAATTTTTGCCTGGCAGCAATTCCATCAGGTAATTTCTGATCTTCGTGAAGTTTCTCAAATTTAATTTATGCGGTTCTTGTTATTCATCACTGAATTTTCATTTAATTATGTTTCTTGTCAGCCAATGTTTGTTGCCATTTCCTTACATATTTTTATTTCTGTGTACAGTCTTTTTTTCTTCTCTTCCTTTTCCCATATTGTTTCTTTTTTAAATCTGCCAAATATCTCATTCTGAATTACAGTTTCTCAAGCAAAGTGTATTTTTTACTTTCTGATATATTTTTTGCGACAGTAATGGGTGTTTTTGTTTTTGTTGTTGTTGAGCAATAGAAAATGACAACATTTCAGCATCTACTTTAGCCACTTAGTTTTAATGTCATTCTAATATGGATTTTTCATTTTTACTTTACTTTATCATACTAAGTATTTTAAGATATTATGCAGCTTAATCCTCAGTAGGCTTTCTCTGTACACTACTATTCATTTGCAGTGTTTATATACATTTTTCATTTTCTACTGATTCATTTAAATTAAATTAGACTTTAATTGACTTTATTATGATAATTTTTTATACCATGATGTTTGAGGCTGTATTCTTAGACACGTTTAATGCATCATTTGTCCATCGATTGTTATTTGGGTTGTTTCCTTAAATACATTGACTCCTTATTTTATTAACTTTTCTTTTCTTTTTTTAAAAAAAGTTTTACAAATCTGTCCAAAACAAGACAAAAAGCTGATATAATACAACCCAAGAAGGATAACACTAAACGTAAGTTTTTAAGTGCTTTGTGTGTCCTTATATTTTTTTGTGATAGGCATTTACAATTGAAAACCCAGCACCTTTTCTAAAAAAAACTCATAGTAAACAAAATTGTTTTGACAAATTATGCAAATCAGAAATAATGGGCAGCAGTAGTTTAAGAAATTATTTTTAAGGCATATGTTTTTTTCTGGTAAAGGTAAAGTGAAAACTGTACAAAGTTGGATCAACTGAAGGGGCAAGCAACCTTTGTTCCTCAGCTCTATAAATTCCTTCTAGGGGATTTCAACAATAGAAATAATCACTGCAGTGATTGCTTTTTTTAAAAAATAATTTTTTTAAGAGAAAATGGAAAATGGCTCATAGAACCTACTTCTCACCCATATGTGCCCAGTCCCTTTCATTGCTGAAATTGCTAATGGCAAGGTACCCATTTACAGTTGGGTTGACTGGGAGACACAGACCATGAAAAAACCCATCACATACCGGGTCTGTCAAATCAAATGTAACATGATTTGAACCTGGTACATTGAGATTGTAAACCATGGTCACAACCCCTAGACCATACGTTCACCGTTATTTTAAGAATAACAATGATTATCCCTAATTTTTGTTCAAAATACTCAGCTTTCCCATTTCATCACCCTGCAGAACTGATGCTGTCATATACCTAACATTTGTTCAAAGTGACACCTTCCATTCCACAAGCCTCAGTTAATGCCAACATTAATGTTTCAGCACATGGGATCTTAACTTTTTTACCATAAGAGACCAGAAACTAAGACGCTAGTCTGGTCAGGCACAATATACTATCTCTCTTCCATGCAGCGTTCCCTGGAAACAGGTTGAACCCTAGTTCAAGGCTGACGAGATGTGGATTGATCTGATCCCCGTAGTAGTAAGCATCACGCAGACGAAGCCAAGCATAGCACAACCACCTTCATCAGCACGTTCAGGATGTGAGTAAAGCTACTACAACTCGCCACTTAACACCGTTTTCAGGGCGCAAAAAAGGGTAAACATACTCATTGTGGGTATTGAACAACAACAATAACATAATAGACCCTTGTATTAAACTTTCTACCATTTTTCGGTATTCCATCTGGTTCTGCAGCTTCCAGTACCTTATTAGTTTTACTCTCTTTTGGGGATTCTAGATATAAGTTCTGGGGACCCTTAGGCTTTCCTTGCCGCCCCGAGAAGAAACCAGAAATGTTTCTGTTTCCTTCTCGACCATAGGGGGAAGTATAATACAGATGATGGTATTCTACGTCAATACTGAGCTAAATAGAAATGAGAAGTCTCTGGTAGGCTTACAATCTTATCAAAATTCAAGGCCTCGAGAGGAGACCTGTATCCGTCAGTTCCACCGTGTTTCAGGATTGCAATAGGATACATTTGTCACAGCGCAATGCCAAATTGGTGGCTTTCAGCTATGTGCACTGCTGAGTTTGACACCCACAATGCAGTGCTGAGCTGATTGCATTCAGCACAGTGCAATGCCGAGGCCCTGGCGATCTATCACCTCCACCAACCCACAGGGCTTCAAGAGAGTCCTGTATCCATCAGTTCCACCGTGTTATGCCCAGTCCATCTTAGTTGCCTCTTACAACATGCCTGGCAGGTTACAATGCTGCTATTCTTTGGTCCCCGGTAATACACTGGGATTAGAGGAATGTAACTTATGTTCTTGAGAGTCAGAGGAATTTTTCAGTGTGGATCAGGTAAGCATTTCAATCTTTTAACTTCATGACCACACATGTGTGTTACTTATGTCCAAAAAGGGACAAAAATTATTAACACTGCAACTTACCAGATCACCAAAAGGGTACCAGGGATACAAAGAATAGATTGACTGTCACCTATCAAAAATGGCATCAAGATGCTGAACAGTGTATCAGCTGCAGCGGTCAGCAACCCAAAGCTGACTACTAGCGTCAGGGCCTGCGAACCAGAGCTACCAAGATCCTTCTACACCTCCACGCAGTGATCCCGGATAACAGACTGCAACAGAGCAGACTGGCTAAGGAAAAGGGATCGAAGAGGGAAGGCTAACTCTGTGCTAAAAAATGACATGCTGAAGTCAGATGTGTCGGACCGAAAGGTGCAAATATCACAGTCAATCTGTAAACAACGACACAACGCATTCCATTCTCTGGACTACATTCTGCTACTTACACCACAACAGGATTGCCAAGATAAGTGCTGCTTATGGAAGATTATGAACAAATATTTGGGACCCACAAACAATCAATGTTGCCACCAAGATCAAAGTCATCATGCTGTGGTGCTAACCACCCTTCTATATGAATGTGAAACATGGACAGTCTGCAACAGACATGTCAGGAAACCCTATATGTAGAAACTATAAGCCACAAGGAAAATCAAATCAGACCTCTACCCACCATGATTGACGAGGAGTGGTTAATGCAAGTCTAAATTTTGTTTCATTTTCTTAAGAATACACTTGTCACATTGCAGCCATGATCAAACCTGTAGCCGCGACCTACAAACCATGTGCAGTCAAATCTGCAAGCTCTGGCTCTAGATTACGAAGTAGTGACCCTGTATTCCAGAAACCAAAGGTAAATTTGCCATCAATGTTAACTATGTTCACTGAGAGCTGAAGACTAAGAAATGAAATATTAATGAAGAATCCAGATGTGTATACATATATATACATACATACATATATATATATATATATGCCGGGGTCTTTGTGTATGACGCAGACAAGAATAACACCACTGTCCCACAGAAAGCATGTCGTAAGAGGTGACTAGCTGTATTACATGGCATAACACTGGCCATGGTTAGGTGGTTTGTTAAGAGCAGCATAGATTACACCTAACAGGCTGCGGGTCTACTTTGCTCTAAAGTTTGAGTCTATTAAGATGGAATTGTACATCGGTTAACCACCTTTTGCGGTACTTGTCCCAACACAGCAGAGCAATAAGCTGCTCGAGCCTAGCCCACTAAACAGCAAATCCTTGTTCCGGCTACATTCAGCTTATGCCAGAGCTGGGACCTGCACAAGGGCATCCACTCCTGTAGAAGTACAGGTCGACTAAGATACAAATATCTATGTATGTATATATGTATGTATATATCTATCTATCTATATATATATATATATATATATATATATATATATATATATATATATTGGATCAAGACGCTGAGCTGCAATGGTCAGCGACCCATAGCTGACTGCTAGCGTCAGGGCCAGTGAACCAGAGCTGCCAAGACCCTTCTACACCTCCACGCGGTGATCTTGGATAACAGGCTGCAGCAGGGCAGACTGGCTAAGGAGAAGGGATCGAAGAGGGAATGCTAACCCGGTACACAAAAATGCTTGCTGAAGTCGGATGTGTTGGACCGAAAGGTGCAGATATCGCAGTCAGGCTGTAAACTACGATACATTGCATTCCGTTCTCTGGACTGCATTCTGCTACTTAGGCCCTTTCAGGGTTTGGTGGCGGGAGATTGAGAACAAACAAAGAAGAAAAAGAATATATATAAATATGTATATATATATGTATGTATATATATATATTATTATACATACTTGCACACGCACACACTAGCAATACCTGTGCAAAAGATCTGCATGTTAGTAGAACTCTACAATATGAAAGAAACAGCAGCAGCTTAACAATCAAAGGATCACCCCCTTCCCACACTCTCATCTGTCTCACATACCTCGAAGCTCTTCCCCTCAACCCGCGTGCTCTCCCCTAAATCTCCTTCAACAGCCTATCACCTGCCCATCTCTGTTCCAACATCCTGAATGTTCTAGCTTTCAAATGAAGCCTGAATTAGTCTTGTCAATAATTCTTTTAAGTTTCTTTGTATTGTTCCTTACCTTTACCCAAATGAGTAATCCAACAGTTACATAAACATCGTCATAAACCATTTATACTTTTTATCTTAAATGCTCTTTTTTTTAAAAGAAACACAAAATTATCAGTATAGCTACAAAAATTGCCGACAATTGGAAACATACTGTAGGGAGCAATGTAACAACTGAAGAAGACTTGTATCTATATAAGAATGGCATTGAGCAAGCTTGCTCAGCAGCTATGGGATAACAGCAACAACATCTGTATAATTCCACAAACCAAAAGCGTTATCCTTCTTTGGATATATACCAGAAATCTAACGCACCAAATCCGCATCTTGTTCTCAGGGTGTGTTTTGTGGTGCTCAATTAGGTGATACTCATAATTTGATTTTCAAAAGCAAAAAATACATAGAGAAACCAATAGAACTATATAATGTGATATATATGTGCAAATTTTATCTTAGAAAAACTACTTTATTTATTATATAGTTAGAAAGATGGATGGATGTATGGACGGATGAATAGTTAGATCATCTACAATTTTATTAAGGAACATTGTATAGTCATTGTTATGTCACTGGTGCCTTCAATGTTCATTCATATTTGAAAAACATTAATACATTTTAACTATTATTGCCAACAACTGAGTTGACCAGGATCACTGCGTGGAGGTGTAGAAGGGTCTTGGCAGCTTTGGTTCACTGGCCCTGACGCTAGCAGTCAGCTATGAGTCGCTGACCACTGCAGCTCATGCGCTGTTCAGCATCTTGATCCCGGCTGATGTTCTGAATGATGGTGAACTGTTTGCAGCCTTCCCAGTCATAAACAGAATCAAACAGGGCTGTGTGTTGCCCCAACACTCTTTAGCGTGGTATTTACTGCTATGGTTTGAGATGTTGATCATACCTGTGCCACTGGCATACATATTAGATACAAACTAAGATCTCTCACAAAGTTGAAAGAAGCAATGATCTTAGATCTCCTCTTTGCTGATCACTGCTTTATTAACAAATGTGATAAACAGGACATGCAGACTACCATAATTGAGTTTTAAACTGTGGGCACTAACTTTGGTCTTACCATCAACACAAAGAAAATGTAAGTAATGTTTCTACCTGCTTCTGAGAAGCCCAACTATAAGCCAAACATCTCTGTACAGGACCAATACATACAAGCAGTTGATAACTTTACATACCTTTGTGGTACCCTCACCAGATAAGCAAATATCGACTCAGATCCACAACAGGATTGCCAATGCAAATGCTGCTTTTGGAAGTCTATGAGCAAATGTTTTGGACTGGCAATAAATCGTTGTTGGGTCTTTTGGGCTGTGGTGCTAACACCCTTCTATGCGCATGTGAAACATTGACAGTCTATAGCAGACATGTCAGGAAACTCAACCATTTTCACATATCTCTACAGGCTGCTCAGGGTCAGCTGACTGGATAGACCGTCCAACTCTGAAGTCTTCAAAAGGACAAGACTCTCGGGCATCTATACACTGCTTCTGTGAGCCCAGATCAGAACTCAACCCCGGGCATGTTGTTTGCATACACAATGAGCAGCTGTTGTAGAGTGACTGCAGGACAGGAAAACGCTCATTTGGTGGACAGAATAAATGATACATAGACTCTCTGAACAGTTTGCTCATTGTGTCATGTCTTGGGAGCTGCTTGTTATGAACCGCTCAGTCTGATGCACTATCATCTCACATGGTGCTCACATCAGCAAGAAGAGAATCTTTGCTTTGGTGCAGAAAAAAACAAGCTGCGCAAAGAACAGAATGCAAGACAGCCCAATTATTGATGCTGTCCATGTCTTTAGAATCTTCACTTTGGTGCAGAAAAAAACCAGCTACGTAAAGAACAGATTACAAGACAACCAAATTACTGACGCTGTGCAAATGTGTCCCATGTGCAGTAAAGTGTGTTGCGCTTGGATCAGACTGAACAGTCATATGCTGTCACATATGAAAACACTTGTCCGACGCTGTCACCATCTTCACTTGCGATGTGCAACTATTATTGTATATGTTGTGTCTTGCATGCAGCATGTGTGTTTTCCATATAATTGTATTTACAAAATGCATTTTCTTTTTTTCTTGACCAGATCAGTTTCCCAAATTATTATTGTATCCAAAATAGCATACACACTACATTATTTGTTTCTGTTTTTTCTATATCAAACAACAGTGCAAAGCAGAAACTCCAAAACAACAAGCGTACCAAGATAGGGAGACAAAAGTGGCAGCTCTAGGAATTGATCTTGGTGTTAGCGCCTTAGAGAAGTAGGTGGACCATGGGTTGTTAGTGTGCACTAATTATGTAACACCAGTGCTTTGTGGGCCAGTAAGTGAATGCCTGTCATTTCTATTGACTGACAAAGCCTTGAGTAAGTAAAGGGACGTGAAATATTAATAACTAAAACTTACACACATATACTGTCTCTCTCTTTATCTCTTTCACTTTGTGTGTGCCTGTGTACATGTGTGTGTTTTTTAGTTGTTTTTTTTTGTGTGGGTTGTAAGCAGTTAGGGACACAGCTCAAACTTGTTGGGTTCAAATTCTTGAAGCAGCAATGTCATATCCCTATGGGAACTAAACCAATACAAATTGTATGTGCTGATGTTGAATGAACTGAGCTAAAAAAAAACTTTCAATTTTTGGATCTAGAAAGAGTTTGTCGTTGATGAGGGGACCCTGAGGAATATCAATTGATGCTGAGGTGCCAATTCATAATTATTGATAGTGACAGTTAGTGTGGCATCTACTTCCTGTCCAATAACATTTGTTGTGTTGAGACCAAAATCTTTACACACCTGAGAGAAGTGATCTATCAAGCTTCGAGGTTCCTGCTGACTGTGAGTGAGAACTGCAGTATTTTCAGGTAAAAGCAAGTCCTTGTTCATTATCTTCGTTTTGATTTCAAGCCTTGCAAGATTAAACAGTCAACCATCTAGTGTGAAAGCATATTCCTTCATTTGCATTACCAAATGTAGCAGAGCAAAGAAGTTTCTCAACAATTTCATTGTCTCGGCACAACCTTGCTTAACACCATGATTTTATTAGCTTTAGCAGTTCGCTTGTGCAGCCTATTTGAAAGTGAATTTTGAAGAGTCCATCCCTGCTAACTAAAAGCAAACTTGAAATTAATTATATAAACATAACTCTGTTACAAATATTTGGATTGTTTTCAAAAGGTGGGGGATGTTATTATTTAGAAATGAGGAAAAATAACTCTATGTTGTTGGTGTTATCCCATAGCTGCTTAGCAAGCCTGCTCTAGGCAGCCCATTGCCATTCTTATATAGATATAGGTCTTCTTCAGTTGTTTCACTGCTCCATACAGTGTGTTGGCAATTGTTGACAGTGCTGGTAAGAATTTTTTCTCATGTCCGCAAGCACTTTGCGCTCAATGAGTAGGTGTCTAACTGTTTCATCAGGGTGAGAGCAATGTCTGCACAAGGGCCAGGTGCTGGGGATCAATGCGGTTCAAGTGGCTATTGACTCTGGTGAGTCCTGTTTGAAAATGAAAGATTAGACTTTGAACTCTTCTATGTAGTTTATTTATATCATTACTTTTTGGCTGTGACATTTTTCTAAATACACTGCGACTTCTTGATCTCGATGCCCACCTGTTCATCCAGATTTCCCTGGTATTATGCTTAATAATTCATTTTACTGTGTGGTTACTGCAAGGTCTTTCCAATCGTTGTTTAGAGGCTACTGTTTTTGACAATCTGTTGGCCATCTCGTTCCCTAGTAGCCCACTATGTCCAGGGATCCATTGCAAGTGGACATTAATCCTGTGGTCATGGATAATGTTGTTGATCGCTCTCCCCACCAAAAATACGTCATTTTTGTTGTATGGGGTGTGCTTCAGCTCCTCAAAAACTTACCTGAAGTCATTAAAAATTACAGTCTATCAACATCAATTCTCCCAAGTCAAGCTGTTCATGCAAAATCTCAACTGCTGTTTTTATAGCCTCAGCCTCCGTTTCATAATTTGAACAGTTTTCGTCACATGAATCACAAAACTCATATACGGACCATCCGGAAATTTCTTATGGGTACCATACCCACAAACAAGATAACTCTTTGTAGGAATTGTATTTCTTCTTTCTTCTTCTGCATTTGTTCTCAATTTCATGCTACCAAATCTGAATTGGGCTTTGCAAGTATCAGGATGTAGTCCAGAGAACGAATGCGTTGTGGCGCTAGTTTACAGCTTGACTGCGATGTTTGCATCTTTTAACTTAACTTAACTTAACGTCTTTATACTGGTTTAGAAGACCCTGCAGAGTCTGTATACAACCAGTTACATTTACATCATCTTGCTCTAAAAGCTATGCGCATCCAGTTTATTCTTAAATGCATTAACTGTCCCTGCCTCCACTACCTCCCCTGGCAATGCATTCCAAGCAAACACCACTTTCTGACTAAAAAAACATTTCCTAATATCTAATCTAGACCTCTCTTTAGTCAGCTTGTAGCTATGCCCTCTTGTTATTGTGGGTGGTTGTATTTTAAAAACTTGTTATAGTCTAATTTATCCATTCCTCTGATCATCTTATAAACCTGTATTAAGTCACCACGAATTCTTCTCTCTTCTAGACACTGTAGGCCGGTTTTTCTGAGTCTTTCCTCATAACTGTAATTCTGGAATCCCACTGTCATCTTTGTCGCTATTTTTTTGTATTATTTCCAGCATGTTTATATCCCCTCTATGATAAGGACTCCACACCTGTACACTATACTCCAATCTAGGTCTAACTAAAGCTTTAAACAGTTTGACTATCACTTCCTTGCTTCTATGTTTAATATTTCTTTTTATCATACCTAACATTGCATTTGCCTTTTTTACTGCTACCTGAACTTGCTCAGTCACCTAACCTGTATGATCTATTATAACCCCTAGGTCCCTTCGAGTACTGTATCAGTAGTCTTCCTTGCAGTCCGATATACATTGTTTGTTTTATAGTATAATGTTGCATGGTCATTTTATGTATGTGAAAATGTTTTAATATATAGACAAAGTAACATACAGGAATAAATATAGAAACAATGTACAAACATATGTAAATTAATTCATATTTTTTACTGAAGAATATACTTCTGTTATGCCATGACAAAAAAAGATTGAATTCTGTCTGTACATACAAGCTGACATATAATAAAATGAAATAAATCAGTTAAATTGGCGCGTGTGGATATGTATAAAGCACGTTTATGATACAATATACATTGACATCATTATTCAATGAGATTATAAATTTGTCTTTTATCAAATGTTCTTTGTCAATATTAAATTTATATTATGAAGACAATGTTACATTCCATAACAGAAATTTTTATAACAGAAGTAAGCAATTATTATGTATAATATTATGAATTCATTTACTTTTGTTTATTAAGTTAGTAGCGTGTCCTTTGTAGAGCGTTGCTTCTTACATCTGCCAAACTATTTGGTTGTTATAAGTTTCTTGGCAGGTGTGCGGTACATTAAGTTGTCATTACTTTCTCTATGCAGAGAAGCTATCGTACTGAAAAAAAACCAAACCTGTGTCTGTCAAACTGGGCAAGGCGGGATTTGTATCCTGTGCGTAAATTATAATAATGTTCGCGTTGGCGCCTGAGGTCTGTTGCGTGGGTTGGTCACATCTATTACCCACTGCTGCAGCATGGTTCCAGACCTCGTCCAGGGTGGAGGTGGAGGTTGTTATCTGCTGGAGACATACTGTGCAGGGATGGCCTCTTCTGCACCTCCAGCTGGTCAGGGGAAGACTTTTGGCGCTGAGGATCTTGTGAGCTGGAGTTTCCAGCCACACAACATGACCGAACAAAGAAACTCGACGACCATTAAGTGTTTATGAGATTTCTGTTTTAGTAGAGACCTCCATGTTGTAGATGTAGTCATGCCATCGGATGCCCAGGATCCTCCACTGGTTGCACATGTGGAAGGTCTCCAGTCTTAACATGTCATGTTTCAGTAATGTCCAGATTTCAGAGTCGTAAAGCAGTACTGGGACCACACAAGACTGGCAGATGTGGATTTTTGTTTCAAGAGAGATCTTGTCGTTACTCGATATTAGTAAGGTAAGGGTAGTAGACAACTGGACAAACAGTGTTACAATGAAATACAGTTATTGTATTATTGCTCTCTGCTCTATCCCCTATAATCCACATTAAACTGATTGCTTTTTTTGTTTTTTAAATTTTCCAACAGGACATTAAATTCTCAATCTGCCAAGATACGCTACAACCGTGCAGCCGGTTATTTGCCCAGTGATCCTAGCTATGGGTGAGTGAATGGTCACAAATTGTTGACCTATAGAGGTTTATTGTGGAGAGAACATAAATAATCTACGATATGCTGATGATATTGTATTGAAAGCCCAGAATGAAACCTACTTGCAGGAAATGTTAGACAGGGTACAAGGTGCTTGTCATAAGTCTTTACCCTAATTATGAAGGAGGAGAAAGTTTAAATTTGGCACATATGAAGCTCATTCAATTTGTACTGGACTTGAGAAGTATGAATTTCCCTCCTTGACGTGTTTACCCAGTATGGTGCATGGCGCAACACACCTTATTGACCAGACCTGCTACTCTAACAGTTTGTCAGAACAATGCAGAAATCAGAGGCCAAAACTGTTATAAAATTGTTGATGTTGCAGGCAAAAAACACCTACAAAAATACACAAGAAGATGGAACCAGTGTTTGAGGAATTCTGTCATTCATATGCTTCTGTTAAAAACTGGTGTAGGCAGTTTAAGTGTGGCCATTCCCATGTTGCTGATCTTCCAAGATCAGGAAGACCATCCTCAAAGTGCAGCGATGAAAATGCTACAAGAGTGAAGAAAATCATTGACAGGATAAGAAAATGATAATTGCAGATATATCTAGGTCAGCAAAACTGAATGAAAGTACAGTTTTTAGAATTTTACACAACAGACTGGACATAGAAAAGTGTGTGCCCGCTGGTTCCCGCGTCTGCTGACATGTGAACAGAAACAAACACGGGTTGATTGCTGTGGCCAGTTGCTCAAAATGTGTTGGTCAAAAAACATGTTGCCGACCATGGTGACAGTAGATGAGACTTGAGTTCACCATTAGGACCCAGAATCCAAAATTTCCAGCATGCAATGGAAAACCTCGGGCTCACCAATACATGTCAAGCCAAGAGCACAGAAATCTGCAAGAAAAGTGATGCTGACTTTTTTGGGATTTCAAAGGTGTCATCTTGAAAGATTACCTGTCTTATGGCAAATACGGTTAATGGACAATAATATACAGATCTCCATACCAAACTAAGAAAGACTGTGACCAGAAAACGAGGGATAGAGTGCACTCAAATTCTGCCTTTGCTTCAAGGCAATGCGCCCTCCCATAAAATAAGGCTTGTGCGATTTCAATTTTGAAATTCCTCCACACCCACCATATTCTGCAGATATCAGACTTTTTTTTGGTCCTTCAGACTTTTTCCTTTTTCCAAAACTTAAAAAACAGCTGAAAGGAAATCATTTTGACAGTGACGAAGATGTCACACTGGCTTGTGATAACTGGTTTAGTTAGAAAAATAGGTTATTTTATTCTAAAGGTCTTTTCAAGGTAACGCAGATGGCAGAAATGTATAAATTCAGGTGGTGGCTACATTGAGAAGGAATAAGCACTGTGCCAAATTTCAACTTTCTCCTCCTACTCCTTCATGGTCAAGGTAAAGACTTATGACAAGCCCGTTGTAGTTCAGCAAAGTGAAAACAAAGGTCTCGGCTTAAATAAAAGAAAATCACTAGAATCTCCAAATTGCTGTGTCAAAGGAGACAAGCTCACACGTTTAAATACCTGTGCACATATATAACATCAGATGGAAGATGTAATTATGAAATAAAATGCAGAATAGCCAAGCAAAATTGTTCTTCCAGACCATGAAAGGAATATTGTGCAACAAAACCTTATCGCTGGAACTGAGAAAGAGAGTCCTCAGATGTTACATGGAACCAATACTGACATATGGCAGTGAATCATGGACAATTAGCAAACAAGCGCTTAGATCTTTGGAAGCAACAAAGATGTGGTTTTACAGAAGAATGATGCAGATCCCATGGACTAATGATACAGAAATCGAGGAGGCACAAAGACAACTCATTGCAAAGATCTGAACAAGACAGTCATTCTATTTTGGGCATGTTATGTGAAGAGGCGGCTTTGAGCACGTCGTGACAACGGGAAAAAAGCAGGAAAGAGAGACAGAGGAAGGCCAAGAAAGAAAATGTTGGACGGCCTGAGAGTATGGCATGGGCGACAGTCAACAATAGAGTTGGTAATCGACACATGATAGAAATGGGTTGGAGGTCCATGATTGCCAACACCAACCAGCAGGGCACCTGATGATGAGAGATTTATTGGAGATTTGTATTAGGTGTGTCATAAACTTTAAGATTTGTTTCAAGTTTCTGTTCTCAAAAGGAATGGTGTGTGTATAACTATCAATAAAACTGTGCCCAGGTATCATAACTTATGTATGAGACTTCTAAAATAGCTTCTTGGGAGCGAAGAGTAATATCAGGGTCAGGTAAAATATATATTGACCAGGACCCCAAACTCTTGTCTTCGTTTTGCGCCTGGAAGCAGACTGTGTCACAGCAGTCTGGCCAACGAGGTGGGATCAACACTGTGAATGTTTATTATCTAAATCATTATAAGTGTCAGCCCAAAATCATAGAATATATGATCAGTATAATACTGATTATCCTCACATTGTACTACAGTCAGGAGGATTCAGGTTCACCTAACCAGTATATCTTGGAATGTAAGAAGAACTACTGTAACCAACTACCAAAAATTCAAGGTCTGTTCAAAAAGTATTAATTTTTGTCAGCGGAAACAAATGAAGCTTGAATGTTGTCCTTCAGCAGGGAGGTACAGGGGACAATCATGCATGTGCGTGAATGTTTTGCCGCCCACAGATTGTGTCAGTCGGTGGCAGTCAGCCTGTCGGTGTTGAATGTAGTGAGCAGTCATCGGCTTTTTATTCACCACAAAATGATGCGATGTCAAAGTCATGTTGACCGTTTTCTTTGACTCCCGCAGAGTTGTACATCACTAGTGCCCTCTGATATGTGAATTGTGCTGCCCAAATAGGTAAAAGATCTTTAACAGTTAGCTATCCACAAAAGATATTGATAAATGCCTCTTGGGAACAAAATCCTATAACTTTTGTTTAGAAAGACATCTCTGAGAAAGAAAAACATCTACTGTCTTGTAGGTAGGCACGTGGACAATCAAAGGCTAGAGATGCAGTCCTGAACAAATTCGTACTGAAGACGAATTCACTGCGGTTTGAGCGACAGAACACAGCGCTACACAATCTGTCATATAGACAGTCACAGACATTGGTAGAAAAATCATATAGATAGTGCAGCATGTCGTCAAGACACTCACCGCTCAAAGCGATGAATGGAAAAAGCGTGGGTTCGAGCCCTGCAGGTTTCAAATGACCCCTGTTCTCAAAGGAGGTGGGACCAGAGTGTGTGCATTCTGAATTACCTCCAATTGTCTCAACTTATGTCTTGCCACTGGCCCAAGGTAGCTCAGGAACCAGAGAGTGAGGTTGATGACCAATGCAGCTTCTTCCTCACTATAATCCAAATAAAGTGCAAGTTACACCATAAAGACAAAACCACCTGATGAAGTCACCATCATCAATTGCGATGGGCAGCTAACACCAGGTTCAAATCACATTGTGCTCAGTTTATAAACCCAGCCTACCAGATTCAAATCACATTGTGAGCTCAGTTTATAAACCCAGCTTACCAGATTCAAATCACATTGTGAGCTCAGTTTATAAATCCAGCCTACCAGATTCAAATCACATTTTGAGCTCAGTTTACAAACCCAGCCTACCAGATTCAAATCACATTGTGAGCTCAGTTTATAAACCCAGCCTACCAGATTCAAATCACATTGTGAGCTCAGTTTATAAACCCAACCTACCAGATTCAAATCACATTGTGAGCTCAGTTTATAAATCCAGCCTACCAGATTCAAATCACATTTTGAGCTCAGTTTACAAACCCAGAATAAACCAGATTCAAATCACATTGTGAGCTCAGTTTATAAACCCAGCCTACCAGATTCAAATCACATTGTACTCGGTTTACAAACCCAGCCTACCTGGTTCAAATCACATTGTGAGCTTAGTTTAAAAACCAGTCTACGATATTAAAATCACATTGTGCTCGATTTACAAACCCAGCCTACCAGATTCAAATCACATTGTGAGCTCAGTTTACAAACCCAGCCTACCAGATTCAAATCACATTGTGAGCTCAGTTTATAAATCCAGCCTACCAGATTCAAATCACATTTTGAGCTCAGTTTACAAACCCAGATTAAACCAGATTCAAATCACATTGTGAACTTAGTTTAAAAACCAGTCTATGATATTAAAATCACATTGTGCTCGATTTACAAACCCAGCCTACCAGATTCAAATCATATTGTGAGCTCAGTTTACAAACCCAGCCTACCAGATTCAAATCACATTTTGAGCTCAGTTTACAAACCCAGCCTACCAGATTCAAATCACATTGTGAGCTCAGTTTACAAACCCAGCCTACCAGATTCAAATCACATTTTGAGCTCAGTTTACAAACCCAGCCTACCAGATTCAAATCACATTGTGAGCTCAGTTTATAAACCCAGCCTACCAGATTCAAATCACATTGTGAGCTCAGTTTATAAATCCAGCCTACCAGATTCAAATCACATTTTGAGCTCAGTTTACAAACCCAGAATAAACCAGATTCAAATCACATTGTACTCGGTTTACAAACCCAGCCTACCTGGTTCAAATCACATTGTGAGCTTAGTTTAAAAACCAGTCTACGATATTAAAATCACATTGTGCTCGATTTACAAACCCAGCCTACCAGATTCAAATCACATTGTGAGCTCAGTTTACAAACCCAGCCTACCAGATTCAAATAACATTGAGAGCTCAGTTTACAAACCCAGCCTACCAGATTCAAATCACATTGTGAGCTCAGTTTACAAACCCAGCCTACCAGATTCAAATCACATTTTGAGCTCAGTTTACAAACCCAGATTAAACCAGATTCAAATCACATTGTGAACTTAGTTTAAAAACCAGTCTATGATATTAAAATCACATTGTGCTCGATTTACAAACCCAGCCTACCAGATTCAAATCACATTGTGAGCTCAGTATACAAACCCAGCCTATCAGATTCAAATCACATTTTGAGCTCAGTTTACAAACCCAGCCTACCAGATTCAAATCACATTGTGAGCTCAGTTTACAAACCCAGCCTATCAGATTCAAATCACATTTTGAGCTCAGTTTACAAACCCAGCCTACCAGATTTAAATCACATTTTGAGCTCAGTTTACAAACCCAGCCTACCAGATTCAAATCACATTTTGAGCTCAGTTTACAAACCCAGCCTACCAGATTCAAATCACATTGTTCTCAGTTTATAAATCCAGCCTACCAGATTCAAATCACATACATTGTGAACTTAGTTTAAAAACCAGTCTATGATATTAAAATCACATTGTGCTCGATTTACAAACCCAGCCTACCAGATTCAAATCACATTGTGAGCTCAGTTTACAAACCCAGCCTATCAGATTCAAATCACATTTTGAGCTCAGTTTACAAACCCAGCCTACCAGATTCAAATCACATTGTGAGCTCAGTTTATAAACCCAGCCTACCAGATTTAAATCACATTTTGAGCTCAGTTTACAAACCCAGCCTACAAGATTCAAATCACATTGTTCTCGGTTTACAAACCCAGCCTACCAGATTCAAATCACATTGTGAGCTCAGTTTACAAACCCAGCCTACCAGATTCAAATCACATTGTGAGCTCAGTTTATAAACCCAGCCTACCTGGTTAAAATCACATTGTGAGCTCAGTTTACAAACCCAGCCTACCAGATTCAAATCACATTGTGAGCTCAGTTTACAAACCCAGCCTACCAGATTCAAATCACATTGTGAGCTTAGTTTACAAACCCAGCCTACCAGATTCAAATCGCATTGTGAGCTCAGTTTACAAACCCAGCCTACCAGATTCAAATCACATTTTGAGCTCAGTTTACAAACCCAGCCTACCAGATTCAAATCACATTTTGAGCTCAGTTTACAAACCCAGCCTACCAGATTCAAATCACATTTTGAGCTCAGTTTACAAACCCAGCCTACCAGATTCAAATCACATTTTGAGCTCAGTTTATAAACCCAGCCTACCAGATTCAAATCACATTTTGAGTTCAGTTTACAAACCCAGCCTACCAGATTCAAATCACATTGTGAGCTCAGTTTACAAACCCAGCCTACCAGATTCAAATCACATTGTGAGCTTAGTTTACAAACCCAGCCTACCAGATTCAAATCGCATTGTGAGCTCAGTTTACAAACCCAGCCTACCAGATTCAAATCACATTGTGAGCTCAGTTTACAAACCCAGCCTACCAGATTCAAATCACATTTTGAGCTCAGTTTATAAACCCAGCCTACCAGATTCAAATCACATTGTGAGCTCAGTTTATAAACCCAGCCTACCAGATTCAAATCACATTGTGAGCTCAGTTTATAAACCCAGCCTACCAGATTCAAATTACATTGTGAGCTCAGTTTACAAACTCAGCCTACCAGATTCAAATCACATTGTGAGCTCAGTTTATAAACCCAGCCTACCTGGTTAAAATCACATTGTGAGCTCAGTTTACAAACCCAGCCTACCAGATTCAAATCACATTGTGAGCTCAGTTTACAAACCCAGCCTACCAGATTCAAATCACATTGTGAGCTTAGTTTACAAACCCAGCCTACCAGATTCAAATCGCATTGTGAGCTCAGTTTACAAACCCAGCCTACCAGATTCAAATCACATTTTGAGCTCAGTTTACAAACCCAGCCTACCAGATTCAAATCACATTTTGAGCTCAGTTTACAAACCCAGCCTACCAGATTCAAATCACATTTTGAGCTCAGTTTACAAACCCAGCCTACCAGATTCAAATCACATTTTGAGCTCAGTTTATAAACCCAGCCTACCAGATTCAAATCACATTTTGAGTTCAGTTTACAAACCCAGCCTACCAGATTCAAATCACATTGTGAGCTCAGTTTAACAGACCGAACATGTTGTGGGTTTTTCCATGATATGACCGCTTCTCCAAATCGATCTAGCTGTAAATGGCTACCTAACAAAGGCAAAGGAGAATTTTTGAGCTGCCACAGTAGCAACAGGGTTCATGTTCTGCCATCGGCGCTTTTAGCAATGAAAGAGACTGAGCATCCAGGTGCAATGAAGTCGATTCTGTGAGTCATTTTCCAATTACATGGATATCTGACAGCAAAGGAAAATAAATGTAGTGTTACTTCCCTTGTGTTACTATTTCAGCTATGTTTGATTGTAATAATATTTAGAATGTGAAACCCCTGCCGAAGACAGATGTGTCGGACCGAAAGGTGCAAATATCGCAGTCAAACTGTAAACTAGCGACACAACGCAATCCGTTCTACTTGCAAAGCCCTATTCAGGACTTCGTAGCAGCAAATTGAGAATGAACACAGAAGAAGAAGAATGTGAAATATATATGTTGTTTCGTTTGTCCATCGTTCCCAAAGAGAACCACATTGTCATCTGTTAATCCCGTAGTGGGTTCGTTCGAATGTGGCTGATCAATCCGAGCCTGAATGCGTCTTCTGTCACACTGAGGACAGAGAAACACTGTCTGACTGTCAGACGGATTCAAATCGTCTCTTACCTTTCGTGTCGCTCGTCTCCGTGCAGCTGCCTTGATTCTTATCTTCTTCATATGTGCGCGTGCCAAAAGAGTCTTTGCTATACTAGGCAGAACGATCAGCAGCAATATTCTCTCAACTATCAGGGTCAATGTCGCAGTTCTTTAGTGAGGCTTTCAGAGTGTCTTTGTAGCATTTATTTGGCCATCGCGAGCTCGCTTGCTTGACTCAAGCTAATATATAACTGCTTTGTTTAATCCCACAGGCTAATTCCACATTACAAGCATTGGCTGCCTGAAGAATATGTTAAACTGCAGACGATTAAAAAGGCTCTAGGTATGATAATGATGACTTCTTTTGTCATGTATACATTTGGTCTAGTCATATAAGTCTGAACAAAGGTCCTTTTCTGCTTAATTTTGTGAAGGAGTATCCAGCCTATTGTCAGCGGGTCAGATTGTGGCCCTCCGAAGTGTTCAGTCTGGCCTGCCAATCAATTAATAAAATTATGATTCAAGTGTATAAATGCAAAAAGAATTCCGTCAAGGTATCAAAAATGTTGGTGCCATGTAAACAATGATATATATAATTGGAACAGATCCAACTTTTATTAATACACACATCAATACATACATACATCAGTATGTACACACATCAGTATACACACAAACATCGGTACACACGCATATCAGTACACACACTGACATGTAAACATTATATATACACTCATGTACTTTTATGATGTATCAACAACTATTCCTGACCCCAGGTTCTGCCAAAATTGACAATGTGGCCCACGACTTTAAAGGCTGGACATCCCTGGTTAAGTTGAACTTAGCCCTATTAAAATGTTAGGAACTACAGTGGATGAGGGAAGAAACATACTCTGGTTATAGTTAAGAGTGTCTGAGCAACATCAGTTGGTCAGACAACTTTTCTAGATTTCTCCCCACTTCTTCAACATCTCATTGTTATGCTTTTTTTATGAACTTCCTTATTTCTCTTTTTATTTATTTCACTTTTTATATGAGTATTGAACATTTTTCAGTTATAATTTTTGTTATTGCCAAGTTTTTTAATCATGTAATTGATAAATGTTATGCTGGCTCGGCTTGACATCGTTCGTTCTTAATCTGACGCTACCAAGCCCTGAAAAGCTTAAGTAGCAGAATGTAGTCCAGAAAACAGAATGCGTTCGTGTCATAGTTTACAGCTTGATTGCGATATTTGAACCTTTCAGCAGGTATATTTTAGTACTTGGTAGCCTTCCCTCTTCAATCCCTTCTTCTAAGCCAGTCTGTCTTTTGTTTGAGCCTATTATCCAGGAGGTGTAGAAGGGTCTTGCCAGCTCTGGTTTGCTTGGCCTGACGCTAGGAGTCAGCTATGGATCACTGACCACTGCAGAGCATGCGCTGCTTGGCATCTTGATCCTAAATGCAAATGCTAATAAACACTTGTCTTGTGATCATTTTCACAAAACAAATTTTTTGTTTACAGCTCGCTGCCTCAAAGTTTCTCCATATTCCCTTCTTTACCACATTCCTTAATTGAAATTACCACGGTTCGTTGTTTGTCTACATCCAACAAGCATTCAATGCCTATATATAGCCTATACTTCATGATAGAAAGGTCAGGAAGTAATTGAGTCTATATATTTGTCTGGATCGAACTCGGACTCTATTCCATAGTCACAAGTGTTGAATGATGAAAGACCACTACAGTTGTGACAAAAAGTGATAGTAAAAGCTTTTTTTCTAATGTTAGAAATAAACAAAGAACGAAAGACAAAGTAGACCCTATCATAAATAGTACAGGAAAAATAATAAGTGAGAATAGGAAGGCAGCTAATCTACTCAATCAGTACTTTAGCGCAGTCTACACAATGGAAGACTGCTCCAAGATCCCAGAAACTATAGATATTTTCCAAAGAGACATGGGTACAGAGGGATTAAAATCAATCTGTATTACAGAGAAAATGGTTTTTTAAAAATTGGAGGGGTTGAGAGTGAATAAATGTCCGGGGCAAGATGGTATTCATCCAAAATTGGTGTTTGAAATTAGAGACCAACTAGCAAAACCATTGGCTATATTATGTTCTCAATCACTTGCAAAAGGGATTGTTTCGGGAGATTGGAAAGATGCAGGAGTGATCCCCTTATTTAAAAAGGGCAAACAATCAGACCCAGCAAATTATAGATCATGAGTTTAACTAGCATAGTCGGCAAATTGTTAGAGTCAATAATCAAAGAAAACATTGTAATGCATTTAGACAAGTTTAATCTAATCAGAAATAGTCAGCATGGGTTAACTAGAAGGAGATCGTGCTTAACAAATCTATTATAATTCATGGAGGAGAATAAGAAACGTTAAACATAGTAGCAAGAAAGTGATAGTCGAGCTGTATAAAGCATTAGTTAGACCTAGATTGGAGTACTGTGTACAGGTGTGGAGTCCTTATCGTAGAGAGGATATAAACATGCTGGAAAGGATACAAAAAAGAGCGACAAAGCTGATAGTGGGATTCCAGAATTACAGTTATGAGGAAAGACTCAGAAACCAGCCTACGGTGTCTAGAAAAGAGAAGAATTCGAGGTGGCTTAATACAGATTTATAAGATAAGCAAAGGAACGGATAAATTAGACTATAATAAGTTTTTCAAAATACAATCACCTACAAGAACAAGAGGGCATAGCTACAAATTAACTAAAGAATGGTTCAGTTTAGACATTAGGAAATATTTTTTTAGTCAGAGAGTGGTGAATGCTTAGAATGCATTGCCACAGGAAGAAGTGGAGACAGGGGCAATGAATGCATTTAAGAATAGATTGTATGCACATAGCTTTTAGAGAAAGAAAATGTAAAAGAAACTGATTGTTTACAGACTCTGCAGAGTCTTCTTCTTCTTCTTCTTCATCGTACGCAGTCAGACAGTAACCATTATTTTTTCGAAAAAAGCAGCCGTCATCCTGAGGCTGTCGACACTGCCATAGAGCTTGTCTAGTGTTGCCAATGGTGATGGCCACATCTGCTCTCTCTGATCCTCGTATGTCGGGCAGTTTTGCAGCAAATGCTCAGCGGTCATTTTGCCGGTACCACATGGGCATTCGTCAATGCCACCTATCTTCAGTTTGTTGAATAGGTGGTACCTCAGTCTATTGTGGCCAGTGCGAAGTCTGAAGACCACGACCTGCTCTTTTCTGTTCAACTGGTAATAGGCATCGTTTTTGGTGTAGCCAGTATGTTCGGTTTCCCATTTGGTCATGTATCTAGCTCTAATAAGCCGTTTTGACTCTTCGTATGTCATACTAGTATCAGGTTGTGGTAGTTTTGCACCTTCTTTTGCCAGTCTCTCTGCCTCCTCGTTGCCTTGGATGTTGCAGTGAGATGGAACCCACTGCACCACTACTCTTGTTGGTTCGGCCTGCTGGCATAGTTGATTCATTAAGTTCAGTATTTTGCAGAGTCGTCTAAATCAGTATAAAAACGTTAAGTTAAGTGACATATTTTTTTCGAGTGTCTTGCTGGTCTTGTACCTTAACTCATCTCTCTCCTGTGGCAAGGCACTTCTTTCATTTGCAGGTCCGGTGTTGGAGTTCTAGGCTGTCCATTATTTTACTTTCTTTTCTCTTGTTTGTTATATATGTTACCCGGGGGAAATGGTGTGGGCTTGTGGTTAAGTGACACTGCTCACCATCTGAAGGTGCTGGTTTTGCTCCCCAACCACAGAACCGGCCATTACCACGGGGAAAGCAAACCCTTAGAAAATGCAGGAGGAAGCAGACCCTTACATAAAAGATATGTCGAAGTTGGAGTCACTCGACTGACAAGCATATAAAAAATACAGAGCAACGTACACCGCCTTGGGGAATAGAGAAATAAGGAGAAGGGAAAAAAAAAGAAAAAAACAAACACGTTACCTGTGATCACAAACAAACATTCTTTGTAATAAACACCTGTGTATTACCAGAATTAAGAGGGTCAACAAATAGCTACACTGTAGCCTGTTAGGCATACAGTAATCAGTCCCTAAGGTGGCGCTGCCCCATCCAGTAGCTATTTTAGGCTACAAGAAATTGAAAAGAAGACCTACATCCAAGGGTAGAAGAGGAGAGACTAAGGGAGATAAAAGGTAATGGTAGTCCTAGCAGACATTGCTGTTGGAGATGAAGTGTTAGGTACTTCATTGTATGAGGTCACTGCTTTTTTATGAGGTAGGTGTGGCAAGTTTCCTTCCTCGCTGCCTTTTCCTTCCCAAACAGTAAGCCTAGTACTAATTTACAGCTTGGTCGACTGAAATAAACATAACGGAAATTTAACCCTAAACCTTTGCCATGGAAAGCGAGTGCTCTACCACTACGCTAGTCATTAAATAAGTAAGTAGTCATAATAACTAACACGCCTTCAGGGTAGAAGATTCTCCAACTCATTGCATTGTACATATCACCATTCATATTGACCAGTCTTGCAGAGTGTGGAGTACCCATCTGCGTGTGAAAGAAAATTTTAGAAAGAAACATCAAAATACGAAATACAAAGAATAAATGCTGAACAACTCACCTTATCAGAGCAGAAAAATAACAGGATTCAAGTGGTAATTAATGGTATTGATAATTCTGTTAGTGATAAAGTGGTGAAGTCAGAACATTTTAATGAACTATTACATCAATCAACCAAACACCAGCCTTTAATAGATTTGTAAATTGATTTGCTGGAACTATTTTCTTTTTAATTTCATAGCGGAAGATGATCGCTTAAAATATGTGGCGAAATTCTGTGCTGCTCAACGGATGAAAAAATTACCATTATGGATGGACAAGAAAATAATGAAAAATTAAGGAGGAAATGAGACAGTGTGAATTCATTTGAATAAAATGGTAAATCATATGTGACATCTGCAGAAAACATTGCTTCTTCTTCTTCTTCTTCTTCTTCTTCTTCTTCTTCTTCTTCTTCTTCTAGTCCCTGAGAATACCAGTTTTTCACTTTTATGTGCCCTACAATATATTGGACAATGTTTCTAGAACTTTCTTTCAAACTCAGGTGGCTATTCCAGCCAGCCAGATTTTGGGTCTGTGTAAATTTTGGGGTCTGTAATGTCATGAGGAGTTTTTTACCCTAGTGGGATTGTACCAAAAAATATATCATAATGGCATTTATTCTCATTCTGTCACATGGGATCAAGATGCTGAGGAGCGCATCAGCTGCAGCGGTCAACGACCCATAGCTGACTGCTAGCATCAGGGCCAACGAACCAGAGCTGCCAAGACCCTTCTACACCTCCATGCGGTGATCATGGATATTAGGCTGCAATAGAGCGGACTGGCTAAGAAGAAGGGATCGAAGAGGGAAGGCTAACCTGGTACTAAAAATATGACTGCTGAAGTCGGATGTTTCGGACTGAAAGGTGCAAATTTCACAGTAAAGCTGTAAACTATGACACAACGCATTCGGTTCTCTAGACTACATTCTGCTACTTGCAAAGCCCCTTTTCAGGGCTTGGTAAGGCAACATTGGGAACAAGAGAAGCCAAGCCATTCTGTCATATGTGCACTACCTTGAGGTTGTGGAACAGCTGGTATGATTTGACGATCCTGGGAGCTATGTTTGTAGGAGTCTTGTACTCCTGGCCGGTTCAGCCAAGCTGAACAGGTCATCATGGAGAGACCAGACTAAAAGAGTAACAACCAGAAACAGGTTTGAGAGTTGGGTTAGGAAGTCTCTTTCCATATTTTCTTGGTTCTTTTCTCACAACTGAGGTATATGATGGAGAATCATGAAAGACAGACAAATCTTCTTATCATGAAGGCAAAAACCAGAATAGTGTTCTGTTCCAGATTCTTAACGATTCTTCACTTGGAAGACTTGAAATCCTGGTATTCAAATAGCCATATTGAATGTCTGTTGCCAGGTAGCTGAAGGCTTCGGCTATGCGTAGTAGGTATTTTAGAACTTCCTGTGGCTTACTAGGTCTGGGGGAAGGTACAAATAATTTTGGTAGATTTTAACTTGAATTTTTGAATTATGTCCAGGCAGCGACCGTTAAGCCTACTCTGTTTGATTTCTAATTGCCAAGAGATGTTTAGCGTGCTCGACACTGAACACGGGTGTCCGATCTCACTAACCAGAGATCACAGGAATTTTTACCAGAAGATCCACGTGAAAAAATCCCACGACCTCTGGCACCTGAAGCGGACACCTTATCTCGAGACCACTGATCCCTCACAACTGAGGTCTATGATGGGGCATCATGAAAGTCAGTCAGTGGAAGTTAGGCCACAGACAAATCTTCTTATCATGAAGGCAAAAGCTAGGATAGTATCCTAGAACATCAGGATCCTGCAGGAAATTGAAAAGACAGCCCTACTAATTACTGTATTCTTTTTTAGGGAAGTATTCAGTAAAGGAATTATTTATACAATAATTAAAATCAATATACTGCACTTTCACTGATTTTTAAGGGGATGGCGTGGACTAGTGGTTAAGTGACACGGGACATAAAATCCTACGGTGCTGGGCTCATCACAGCACTGGACGTTACCCCGAGGAAGCAAACTGTTAGAAAATGCAGGAGGAAGCAGACCCTTACAAAAAATGCATGCCGAAGTCGGATGCACTGAGCCGACAGGCGCAAAATAAAAACCGTAGTGCAACACACACCGCCTTGGGGAATAGAGAAATAAGGCAAACGCAAAAAAAAAAAAAATTAAAAAAATTACATTTAATCTATTCTTCTTTCTCTTACTAGGGCTGGCAATGTAAATTGCAGAAACACACAATTGTTGGAGGAAATCTGAAGTACCAAAATTTAGAGTTTTACAACTCCTCTTTTTACTTGTATCATTATTATTAAATTATTTTATATTTCAATCTCAAGAAAAATAGAAGATAAAAGTTGTCAACCATATAATGTTCACTTAATCACAGAGTGTAACACAATGTATTGTGTTTGTGAGTGGACTGAAGTCATCTGAACTCTGCCATCACAGCATTATGTTGCAAAAGTCCCAAATCAGATGTCACAAAATTTAAAGTGTTAGTAAATGACAATTGTCATATGAGCAAAGCACTGGAAAAACTCATTGTTCTAAAGCGGGATATACATGTAATGCTTTTCAAAAGAAACATAGATTTTGTGTGTGCGTTATTATTACATTTATTTGGAATACTAGAAGTGGAAAATTGTTATAAGAATATTATATAACAATCAGAGACGTAATCAAAGCCAGTTTCTGTACCAATGTACCTCACAGAAGGACTTGCTTTTTGTGCTGGTCCTTGCCAATTGTCTGGACAATATTCCAAAGAAACTTACACATTAAGTTGAGATCGATTTAATGATCCGCCTAGTGTTATTTACCAAAGGTCCTCCCTCCTCTTGACTAATGCTCAGACAAATAGGACCAGCACCTTAATGACACTTTTTCTCAACAGAAACCCATGTTCCAATTGGACCTGAAGATTATGGATGTAAATGATGCTATCTTCAAAGACTTTCAATGCCTTGAGCATGCAAGGTGTTAGCTGGTTAGAGCGTGCAAGGTGTTAGCTGGTTAAATATTTCACTAATGTAAATCATCTACATGATTACCAATTTTGATGTTTAACTCAGTTATAAATTAGTTTAGTTTGCATACATAAAATTATACTAAAATACAACTCACGTGTATTTGAATTTGTGAAGATGGTCGCTGTTTATTGTGTGTAATTGAAACGAAAATAGATTTGTGATGGTTTTATTTCGACAAATAATCTGACACAACAGCTGGTTTTACACCATAACTATTTTAGCTTTCTTTAACTTGTGTATTTTAGTTCATCTTCAAGCCCATTGATTACATTAAAAAAATATCTTAGACAGTTTTGTTAATAGGTGGCCTTCTTTCTAACCACCTTCATGTGAAGTGGAGCAGGTGATAATTTACAGCATCTTTAAAACAGGCTTCAGTTTTAGACATGGTGACCTGGAGGGGAAAAAAAGGAGTTGAAGGGAGGTAATTTTTTTTTTCTTTTCGTTCGCCTTATTTTTCTAATCCCCAATGCGGTGTGCGTTGCACTGTGTTTTTATTTTGCGCCTGTCGGCCCAGTTCATCCGACTTCAGCATGAATTTTATGTAAGGGTCTGCTTCCTTCTGCATTTTCTAAGGGTTTGCTTCACCGGGGTAATGGCCGGTGCTGTGATGGGGATCGAGCCAAGCACCTTTGGATTGTGAGCCGTGCCACTTAACCACTAGGCCACGCCATCCCCGGAGGTCATTTGAAACATGTGTCCTTGAAGTAACAAATAATTTGTTCACACTTATTTCAGTGTTTGATTATCTTTATTATATCAGCATTATTCCAAAGTTACACAATGGTTTGACAAAAAATCACAAAGTTACATCTTTTTTACTTTAGTTATGGTGTTATTTTTGAGTTCTTTGTATTTACTCAGTTTATATACTGGAATGATTTCCTGGAAGTGGGTGACAGAGATAAGAATAGGCTCACTGCCACACTCAGAACATGTCATGTGAGGTGACTAATAGTGTGGTCTAACCCCTTTAGGGTGGAGGGCTATTATGCCGATGACATTGTGCAGTCTATCATTTACACAGAGCAAAGGCTTGCTGACTGCGGAGTAGCTTTACTAATTCTTAGTCGACCTGTACATGTACAGGGGCAGATCCTCCTGTGCAGGTCCCAGCTCTTATATGAGCTGGATGTAGCTGGGATAAGGGTGTTCTGCTTAGCAGGCTATGCTCGAGCAGCTTAATACTCTGCTGCGTTTGGACAAGCGCTTACGGAGAGTATTCAACTGATGTGTGAGTCCATCTTAATGGACTCAAACACTAGAGCAAAGTAGATCTGCAGCCTGTTGAGCGCCATCTATGACGCTCTAAACAGACCACCTAACCATGGCCGGTGTCATACCATATGACACAGTTAGTCGCCTCCTACGTCATACTCTCTGTGAGGCAGTAGTGCTATTCTTGTCCTTGTCATACACAAAGACCCTGGCAGACCACTCATGGTAGCTTTATAGGTTTGAAAGAAAGCCCTAGAAACATTATTTCTGTGTATGATACAGAAATAACAGAGGGAATAATTAGTTTTTACCCGAGGAATTAAAGAAGATACACAGTTCATTGCAGTGCTAGCTTCAAAAGCACATTTATAATGTGAATATTAGATCAGGACAGGAAAGTTGAGCTGAAGCCACTAATAGACAGCCTGTTCATTATGACAATGCTACAGATGAATATACAATCCTTAGACTGCTAGAGTTCACTACACATATAGTTTGAATATTAGATATATGTGATTTGTTGAAATTATACAATGACTGTTGAATCATGGCACTAGAATAACATATATAGTGAGAATATTATAAATCTTGATCTTGATGACTCGTTCCTCAGCGTAGCTGCGAGTCCCAACTTCGTCTCCAGTGGACCCTGTCTTGGGCCACGGAAGTTCAGTGCGTAGTAAGTGCTCCTCTAGAGGCTTCTCAGATGTTGCAGCGTATAGCAAGGGTCTGACCAACACATTGGAGGTCTTTCCCGCGGTCTCTTCTCGATGATACCAGACTGCTGTCGTTGTGCTCCATCAACCATCGTTTCGTCGCAACATGTGACCTGCCCATCTATGTTTTGTTTTGTCTGCATGGATTACCGCATCCTTCACCATGGACAATCGTCTTATGTCAGAATTGTCGAGACCTTGCAAACGTTGGTTCCGGAGAGTGATTCCAACCAAGCTTCTCTCAAGGGAGGCCTGGATCACTCTAAATAATTTGTCCTCTAGTGAATTTGTTAGTGTCCATGTCTCAGCAAAGTAGCATATCACAGGGAGTACAGTGGAATTAAAGAGGGAGGCTTGTAGGTCTTGGCCATGACAACAGCCCAGGGCCGTGTTAAAGGACGAGAAGGCTGCCCATCTGGCGCGGCCGACATCTTGTCAGTTCAGGTTCCAGGCTATTCTCCATATTGAGAAGTCGTCCAAGATAAAAATACTCGTTCGCATTCTCTAATCGTACCACGCCAAGGAAGACTGGATCTCAAGTGGCGAAGCGATTGCGCAACACTTTGGTCTGCGAGACATTCATCTCCAGACTCGCTTTCTTGTCATCTCCATCGAGTAGCTAAAGCATTTGATTGGCTTCTGCTGCTGGCTGTGCGGAGCACTATGTCATCGGCAAATCGAAGGTGATTAAGACATCTGCCGTCAATAAGGATACCAACAGTGTCCCAGTTGCATCGGCTAATGACTGATTCTAAGCATGCAGAGAAGAGGTTCGGTGAGATAGGATCGTCCAGGCGGACCCTCTTTTAAATTGGTATCATAATTGGACGTTGGAAGGGACAAAATGTGGAAGTGCAGTTCGTATAACTGTTAGTGAGAACTGATGTAACCAGGATCTACACCTTGTTCCAACAGTGAACGCCAGACAAAATGTGGTTCTACCGAATCAAAAGCCTTTTTAAAGTCCATGAAGGTGAAAATCAAGGACGTCTGAAACTCTTGGCTATGTTTAAGTCACACAATGACTGTCTATTGGTTCATGACACTACAATAACACATATAGTTAAAAAATTTTATTAGGGCCTACATATATGGGGTATGTTGAAGTCACACAATGAATGTCTGTTGGATCATTCATCATGTGACATATTTTTTCAATAACGTCTCAATCATGACAGCTCTGTATGCATCTCGGTTTAAGGCCAGTCGGCCCACATCGTACAAAGACATCCTCAGACTGTCCATGATGTTCTGATATATATTTATATATATATATACAAAATGTGTTCAAAAAGTATCCAACCTGTGTGCCGGAAAAATACAATTATCATTTTGGAGGTTTGAAACCCTAATTCCCTAATCAAAGTAATATCCTTGGAACTTCATACACTTCTCCTCGAGGTCTTGCTATTGTTGGAAGCATATAATCAAGGCCTTTTTGGGATTGGAGTACATTTGGATTGTTACATTCTGCATAATGTCTTCTCGTGACTCAAACTGGGGTGCTTTCAGCAGAATTTTCAGCCAAGAGAACAGCCAAAAATCGCAAAGAACCATGTCAGGAGAAAAGATCACCGTTTACATAGTCTATCATGTCCTGTGAGTCTTTCAGATGGAATTACTTTTGCTCCATCGCTAGCAACTTCGGCACAAATTTCTTGGACATTCTTCGCGAAGCCAAATCCTTGCTCTAATGCTGTGTATCAATCACCTCATCTGCAGGTGACACGATGGCTCTGTAAGACTAGGGTCCATACTTAGTCAATGACTTCATCATTTCAGCTTGTTGAGGTCCTACTGTAATGTTTTTCGCTCTCCACCGATGTGCAGCCTTCTTTAAAGCGATTGTACCACTACTTAACTTGTGTGAAGCTCATGGTATTATCACCAAAAGCCAGTTGAATCTTCCAAATGATTGGCCCCTATGGTATTGCCAACCTTTTGACAAAATTTGATGCAAAAACATTGCTGCTCAATTCTTTCCGTCATTTCGCGGTGAATGAAAACCTGACGGGTACTCACTACACTCAACACTGAAAATCTGACTGACGCAATCTGCGGGTGGGAATTAATTCACGCATGTGTAAAATGGCCCCTTATACCTCCCTGTCGAAGGACAACGCCCATGCTTCATTTGTTTCCGCGAAGAAAAAAAAATTTATGGTCGGGTCCTTTTTCATATATTAACATTTCACTTCGTGTATTTTGTTTAAACAGATGTATTTAAAATGTCTAATAATGATTTATAAGCAAACTAAACACAGAGAATGTGATGAATAGGGATATACAATCAAATTCTAGAACAGGTCCATATCTATTCCTAACATGGTAATATAATAGAAAAGGATTGAAGATGGGAAGTAAAAACTAGGAAGATAGTAAAACTAGGAAGATAGTAAAACTAGGAAGATAGTAAAACTAGGAAGATAGTAAAACTAGGAAGATAGTAAAACTAGGAAGATAGTAAAACTAGGAAGATAGTAAAACTAGGAAGATAGTAAAACTAGGAAGATAGTAAAACTAGGAAGATAGTAAAACTAGGAAGATAGTAAAACTAGGAAGATAGTAAAACTAGGAAGATAGTAAAACTAGGAAGATAGTATAGTATGGTATGGCATAGCGGGGTATGGACGATAGATTGAAGTTCCAACTTGTTTCTGTCCTGCCCACTTTTCATTTTGTAAAATGAGTGGCTGGTGATCGCAACCTTGCCAGTACATGAGAAGATGTACAGTTGATTCAAAAGTCTTGAGCTGATTGATGCTTTTATTTGAATCGTTGATGTGGATGTCTGACAGAGATCCCAGAAAGAAAGAAGAAATATTAACGGGTTTTGTGATGTGACTTTGTCCAATGTTACCAGAAACTAAAAGGTAACAATGAATAGTAGCACTGCAACATACTAGGCGACTAAAGAGGGTTGAACATGGGACTGGCTACTCCATCATGTAGCAGTTGTAAGCCATAAAAACGTTAACAGATAGAAAGGTCATGATTCCATGATCTGGCGTGTATTTATTCAGGTATCAAGACGCCGAGCTGCAGCGGTCAGCGACCCATAGCTGACTGCAAGGGTCTAGGGCTGCAAACCAGAGCTGCCAAGACCTTTCTACACCTCCACGCGGTGATCCTGGAAAACAGACTGCAATAGAACAGACTGGCTAAGAAGAAGGGATCAAAGAGGGAAGGCAACCCGGTACTCAAATTTGCCTGCTGAATTCGGATGTGTCGTACCAAAAGGTGCAAATATCGCAGTCAAGCTGTAAACTATGACACGACGCATTCCGTTCTCCGGACTACATCCTGCTACTTGCAAAACCCTTTTCAGGGCTTGGCAGCAGGAGATTGAGAACGAACGAAGAAGAAGAGGTATTTATTGAAGACGTATTTTCCAAATTGACCTGTGGACTAGTGATAGACATGGGGATCGTCGGACCGCGTAATGTGGCTCGGTGGACAGCATGATGTGGTTCACCCGAGCCGTATGATGTGGTTTAGCAGGCCGATGGCAGCTCATGGGTCGAATATTTAGAATCACTATATCCCAAAATACTAATTTAAAAATTAGACGGATAGACAAGGGTTTAGTCCCATTTGTAGCGTTAACCAAATCAATTATAATCTACTCTGTACTGGCATTGATCTTTCCTCATTCTATTCCCCCTCTACAATTATTAGATCATTGGGATGTCCCATTTTGGATAGCTTTGTGGGGGTGAAGCGTTGTTCTTGCTGTTGAAATACAAAATTATCCACACGCATAATGGAATATCCCATCATCCCTATAAAAAATGAGCTTGTCCCGTTTGGAGGGTAATTTTGTTGTGTGTCATTTTAACATTTAACTTATCACTATATCGTTATCTTTCACTATGTATAACATGCGTTTCACACACAATTATGCACACACACACACAAAACGTTGCTAATTCAAAACTTTGAGTGTACGCAGTGTTGCCATCTTAACTTATGTTCCTCCAGATCTGACTGATTTGTCCTAAACCTTGCAGGCAAAAAACTGCATTGGCTGATAGCGGAAAATCGAGTTTATTGTTTACTCTAAAACACTTTAGCTAATTTGATTTAATCTTATAGTTAACTTCAGATTGTAAACTCGATTTAAATTATTTAATCTGTTATTTACCAAATCGTTTACAGCAGTGAAATTTAAATGCCGCCATGTTTAACTTAGGTGACAACAACACATGTTCGTCCATCACAAGTGATAAAACCCACTCTCTTTGTTCATTCATGTGGACAGTCTTTTCTCTTGCTGTGTCCGCTGAAATGGGTGATCTGCCGGTGATTTGGATTAATGTGAGGAAGTAACTGCGCCTTTTGCCAACCTCACTCTCTGGTCCTGAGCTACGTGAGGCCAGTGGCAAGATATTTATTGAGACTACTGGAGATAGCATAGGATGCAGATTTTTCGTCAGGGTTTACTCCCGAAGTCTCTCCCGTAAACAAGTATCCCGCAAGGCAGCGGAAAGGGGGGGGGGTGACATCTAACGTTGTGGGCCGTGCCTTTTCCATAACCACAAGAGGTCGTAGGGATATCACTCAGCGTGTGAGTGAGTCTGGCATCTCTCCCCGGATGTGTTCAGTTCATTATAGTAGTGTCTAAATTTCTCACATTTCGTGAAATTCAGTCTTGTGAACTAGGCCGGAAATACGACACATGTTTAAGCGTAGTGCCATTCATATAGCCGATGTTCAGACCAGTATAATTGGACGGAAGAAATCACAAAAAACGAACGAATTAATCAGTCCAAACGGAAAACAACACCACGCTTCTGTAAACACAATTGTCAGTCGTCGACTAGTGTAGATTCCAAGCACATCCGTGGTCTGTCGACATCCATAATGAACCAAAACAGTAGAGCAATGCAGACCCACAGCCAGTTACGGTGCTTTCTTTGTTGCGTACATCAGTACTGCATTAGTGAAAGACCAATTTTGCCACGGGTTTTCGACTGCCGCCCGCAGGTGACATTCGAGTGATACATTAATATGAGGTCGCAGCCACTGCCCAAGAAGTCTATCTTCTGAGTTGACGTGTACACTATTGCTAGTAGTGTCGTTGCTTGTCAGCTTTTCTGTTTTCTGTCATACCTTACTTCTTCAATGATTGTGTTTTGACGTGTGTTTGCGTTATTATGACATTTGTTACGTTAACATTTCCAATTACACCACAATGTCTACATATATTAAAATTATTTATAAATGACAATTTAGGAAAGAATGGACAAAAAATTATTTATTTTACAAACCATGTAGGGGCAGTGTCTAATAACCACAGCAGAGCTCATCATATAAAGACGGATACATCTCGATGCAATCTATTTAAAGAAATTGGACATTTGAAAATTCAGTTACGGTATCATTTTACTTCACTCCAATGCTGAAGTTGAAAGAGTATTTGAATTGAATAAAATATCAGTTGAGAAACTGAATTGAACAAAAAATGTTCACTGCTATAATATCCGTCAAATTTGGATTGAATAGCCACAATAAATGCTGTAGTGAATATGAATATTATCAGAAAAACTATACAAGATATTAGTACAGTTGCATCGTTTTCATTCAAGGATGAACCTTATCCTTGAAGCTGTCTACATAGACATGTTAAAACGTGATGCACCACCGTCATTCGTCCATTCACACGACCGATAACTATCGCCACGATGAAAGGTGTAATCTTGTCCAACCTTTTCTCTGCATGTCTGCGATGGGACATTGCGACTGGAGCGAGTACGGCATCGACATAAACAGGCGATTACTCGACCACTTCAGATCTGCTGACGATATCACAGATACACCGGCCGAAGCGACACAGATACTAGCATCGCTGGAAGCGGACGACAAGAACGCGGACCTCACCATAAATATAGAAAAACTAAAGCTATGCGCACCCGGTTTGCGGAGCCCAACCCGTGCCCTCAAACGATGCACCACTGGAGGATGTCGACGAATACATCTACCTCGGCCGCTTCCTCAACATCTAACTCGGCCGCCTCCTCAACATCGAAAATAACTTGAAGTTCGAGGTTGCCAGGCGCCATCGAGCAGACTGGGCCGCCTTCAACTAGATAAAGGCGGCAGTAGACGCCACAAGAGACACCAGACTGCGAGCAGACATATTCGACTCAGTGGTGCTACCAACGCTATGCCATGGAAGTGAAACCTGGTCTCCGACATAAGCTATGGAGAACCAGCTAAGGACAACACATGCCTCGCTTGAGCGCGTCTTATGGGCCTATCACTAAGCCAATAGCGCCAGATGAGTTTACACAACAGTGACACCCGGGCATTTTCACACGTCAAGGATGTTATACATCATGCCAACAACTCCAAACATCGCTGGGCTGACCATGTAGTCAGAAGGAAAGACGAACGCTGGAGCACAGCAACCACTTGGTGGTATCCGCATGGCAAAAAAAGACCACCTGACAGACCACCACCACCTTCCTCCCCCCCCCCCCCCCCCACCCCTAACTAGATGGCAAGATTCACTCGAGCTGCACAGCACTCGCGATCCTAAAACAAACAAGTTAGCCATCCACTGGACAACCCGTGCCCGATACAGAATCGACTGGAAACCGGGATGAGATCAGCACAAAATTTAAAAAACCAGCACTGCTCGATCCCAGTCCGCTAAGCAGAGAAATGCACCCAGCTATTACCAACTCGCACAAGAGTTGTGACTTGCACAAGGGCTAACGCACTTTTAGATGCACATGTCGACTAAAACTAAGACCTTGTCCTTCTACATCAAGTGTGTATAAAGATATTTAACTCAATGATTAAATCACGCGAGTTTTGTCTAGAATGAGTTTTTTAGAAAATAATTTGTGCAAGAGTTGCTCAGTGATGAACTGTTATGTTTCTTATTTTGTAACATTGGCCAACGTAGATAATTCCTGCTCGCACACGTACACACGTACTGTAGGTAATCATAACATGTAGTAGTGAAGACTGGGCTAGGTGCATTGAAAGAAACGGCGAGTGAACACTGGGGAAAACCTGATCCAGCGACGTCGAGATAGCGCCTGCAAGCGAGGCCAAAACTAACGTCCAGCGCCTCACTCGGCGACCGTGTCGAACACTATACAGAGCATCATTGCTGGACGACCCGTTCTTCAGCGACGGCTACACCGTTGCGGGTCCCAACTTGTCATCCACCGGTCTCTATCGTGGGTCACGGTGTACCAGTGGAGAATGAGTAGTTTAACTGTGGCATCGTGAATGTTGTTTCGAGACGCAAGGGAGTCGGACCAACGTGTTGGTGGTCGTCCACGTGGTCGTTTCTTGTCTCTGGGGTACCATATTGCTGTCGTTGTGTTCAATCGATCGTCCGTTCTTAGCAGAAAGTGCCCCCATTCCCCGCCCCCAAGAGTCTATGGCTGCCTCCGTGATTACTTGATCACCTGCAACGCGAACGTGATTTAGCCGCCTGCCCTCTATGGTGATGCACCATAACACAGCAAAACATTAAAGGGTCTCACTGAACTCAGTACCTCTACACATTCCCTACCAACCCCTATCGCTGGAGGTTTCAGGCGAACTCCCCGTCCTCGGAATCTTCTGTAAAACCAGCAATTCGCATCATCAAGTGCCCTGTCGGTTGGCGTTGGCGATCATGGATCTCCATTTAATCTTATCACGTGTGTTGGTTATGAGTTCCGTCGTTGATCGTCTCCCATGCGCTGCGTTCAAGCTGTCCAATATTTTCTCTCTTTGCCCCGCTCTGTTCCTCTTGCCAACTATTCTGCTCGCTGTCACCCTGTGTTCTGCCTGTTCCCATGACATGTTCGAAAAAGATGACTGCCTTGTCTTTATTTTTACCACAAGTTGTCTTTGTTTCTGGGCCTCCCCAAGAACAGCTTTATTCGATCTCTTTGCAGTACATGGAACTTTCAACGTTATTATTAAACACCACATTCTCCTTACCTTCAACGGTTCATGTACTTATTTGCAGATTGTCCATGACTGCGCAAACACGTTAAAAACAATACAGAGGGAGGAGAGAAGAACGACCAGAACAAAAATGACCAAACACAGATTCTTGGTCGTTATGTGACCACCCCGCCGGGAGAAGGTTTGTACCTAGCCTATTTAGAAACATGCTCAAGATGCAACACTTACACGCTGAGCAATGAAGCATCTGAAGGTTACGGGAATGACGAGACAAAGGAGATTTTTAATCCTCTGATTACACTTAGAGCTCTTTTATTTTTTTGCAAATTTTTTTCCCGTCGCAAATAGAAAATCACTCCATACCAGCAGGATAAATCTGTACCAATTTCAGAGCTGAAGCAAAAGCTGTTCATGCAGCAACACATATTCGTATCAGCCAAAACATAACTACAAGGAAAACGGTAATTTTAACAGACTCCAGGAGTGTACTCCAAGCCATCTCAAGCCACAAACAAGATAGACTCTCACGTGAAATAAAATACATCGTGTTGCTGTCTCAAACTAATTTAGTCCTACAATGGATTCCGGCCCACTTGGATCCATGGAAACGTGAAAAGAGATGAGCTCGCAAACGCCGGAAGTGGTGGCGGCGCTATATTCATATCGGTTTATGTTAAGTTCCCTTTCTTTTTTCTTTTTCTTTTTTTTCCGAGAATCATAGTTTTTGTTTTCTCAGTGTTGATGTATAATCCGTACTGTTGACTTATGTCGTTTATTCATAATACTCGCCCTTGTAAATATTGTTTCTGTCAACAGAAATTCAATCATCCGTGTATCTAATCTTGTTTATTTTCGCACTTCCTACGACAAGCCCCGACATATCTTTTATCTGTTTGAAGATCTGTACGGTGAATCTATTGAAAAAAAACAGGGACTTTACATTGAAGATTTTTATTATGGTGGTTTTTTACAATTTTGTTGTTATTTCAACAAGATCCATAATGCAATAAAAGCTCTTCTCGTCTTGTGTATGCTTAACTGAACATCATTTTCTGCTCCTCTAAACACGTCTATATTGTTACCAAGGTCAATTACAGATTCCACATTCTGAAGATAGGTGAATCCCAACCCAAGTATATCGTTTTTAGTTGTATGTATTTTCAAAGCCTGTGTATTGTCTCTGTAGCCTGTGTATTGTCTCTGTAGCCTGTGCATTGTCTCTGTAGCCTGTGCTGGAAGCAGAATGCTACTGTAATATCTGGCAGGCTTAACTCACCTTTCTTCTATGTACATAGAGGAGTGAGACAATGATGCGTGCTGTCCCCTTGTCTATTTAATAATTACACAAACCACATTTTGTTCGACTGGTAGAGTTAACACCAGAAGTCATTGTCGATAAAGGCGTTATGTATTCTGGTCTGTACTGTACACCGTGGAAATTCGAACAATGAACAAATGATTGGAGAAGAGAATTGATGCCTTTTAAATGGGATATTTATAGAAGAATTAATATTCCAGGGTATGAGGGGAATCTTGTGCAGTGGTAGCATATCACTGGATTTAGAGAAGAGAGCTCATAGCCGCTATGTGTAACCAGTACTGGCATACCGCAGCGATTCATGGACAATCAGCAGGCACGTTCAGTGATTATTGGATGCAACGAGAATGTGGTGTTGAAAGTTTAAAGAACTGCAAAGAAATCAAATAACGTGGTTCTTAAGGATGCAGAGGCACAGACACAAAGACAGAAAAAAATGGCAAAAATCAGAACTAGACCAGTCATCCTTTTTCATGTATGTCATGAGAAGACGCGGATTTGAACACGTGGTGGCAACGTCCAGAATCGTTTATAAGAGGGAGATAGAGAGAGAAAATGTTGGACAGCTTGAAGGCGTGTCGTGGGAGGCGATCAGAGGCTGCTCATAACCGACATACATGATAATAGGAAATGATGGCCCATGATCGCCAGCGCTAACCGGCAGGGCACTTTCGATAATGATATAGAAGAATGGAAATAAAAGAAAACAAATCAAGAAGTTTTTGATGAATTAGGAATGAAAAGACAATTAGTGAGCAAAACCAATAGGCCGTCAGTTAAGATATATTTGTCACATAAAAGACAGCGCCTTATTGAAAATATGTATTGCAGCGGACCTTCGAATGTGGAGATGGCACCTAAATTGGACTGAGATAAATAACTTCTTATACCGTTTTCTTCATACGTCCACATTACAAACAGATACACACACCGGCTACACACACCGGCCAGTAGGTCTACGTTACAAACAGATACACACGGGTCAATAGGTCCACGTTACAAACAGATACACAGACCGGTCAATATGTCCACATTACAAACATACACACTGGCCAGTAGGTCTACGTTACAAACAGATGTACACACGGGCCAATAGGTCCACATTACAAACAGATACGTCTACATTACAAACAGATACACACCTACCAATACATCCATAATACAGACAGATACACACACGGCTGTGGACAAGTATATTAGGCACACCCCAGCTCAGAAAAAGCGGAATACAATAAAGGTAATAACATTTGATCCCTGACATGCCGTTTATGCTGGGTGTGTTTTTTTAATCTGTAAAGTGACGAGAGAAATCTGAGACAAACATCTTTGTCTGCTAGAGATATAGTTGTGACTATTGGAGAGATAAAATTGTTATTTACTTGTTATTTACTGATGACGCTGCAATTGTCACTCACAGTCGGCATGAACTCCAGAGATTGATAGATGGCTTCTGCTATGCGTGCAAAGATTTGAACTTCACAATAAGCATTGATAAATCAAGTGTGCTGGGACAAGACGTAGATACCACCCCAACCATCACTATCGATAACTACGAACTGGCAAATGTGTACCAGTTCACTTATCTGAGGTTCCTCATCAATTATGGCTCCAATTTGGTGGTAGCAAATCACAACCAATTGGTATTCGAAGTGGTGTTAAGCAGGGCTGTGTTCTCGCCCCGACACTCTTCTGAATCTTCTTTACTCTGCTACTGAAACATGAATTTCGTAACGCAAATGAAGAAATACTAGGTCGGATGGTAGGCTATTTTAACTCAAAGACTAAAGGCCAAATCTAAGATCAGGGAGATCACCATCAAGGACCGGTTTTTCGCTAATGCTGCAATTGTCACCTACAATCAGCAGGAACTTCAGAGACTGATAGATCGCTTCTCCCAGGCTTCCAAATATTTTGGTCTCACAATAAGTCTCAACAAAGCAAATGTGCTGGGGCAGGAAGTAGATGACACGCCATCTCTTAGGATAATTATGAACTAGTAACTGTACACCAGTTCATATACCTGGGATCTCTCTCTCTCTCTCTCTCTCTCTCTCTCTCTCTCTCTCTCTCTCTCTCTCTCTCTCTCTCTCAACCCAGAAATAGACAATCGCATTGACAAAGCTGCTGCTACATTTGCTCGCCTCGCAACGCGTGTTTCGAAAAACTAAAAACTGACAATTATAACCAAGGCCAAGGAGTACAATGCATATGTTGTCAGCAAACTCCTATATGGCAGCGAGACTTTGACAACCTATGTGACGTCAGCACACTCCAATATGGCAGCGAGACTTAGATGACCCATGTGACGTCAGCACACTTCTATATGGCAACGAGACTTGGACGATCTATGTGACGTCACTTGGTTATGTTCGTTGCATGGAAGATGGTCGGATTCCCAAAGATATCCTCCATGGATAGTTGGCGGATGGCAAAAGAACAGTTGGCAGACCACAGTTGAGGTTCAAAAATGGGAGTAAGCGTGATATGAAGGCCCTAGACATGCATCTGACATCCTGGAGAGACGAAGTTGTAGCCCGGTCCAAGTGGAGATGTACCCTGAATGACCACCTCACGGTTGGTGAAGAGAAGCTCTTGCAACACAGAGAATGGAAAAGATAGCGCCGCAAGGAGAAAGACAACGAAAGATATATATTATTTTGGTTATGACTCTGTCATATCATCCTATAGTCAGTCATGAATGAAAGTGGATACTAATACATACATACAAACATACATACTTACTTACTTAGTCGCTCCTCTTCTACCGTGAGGTGTAGAGGTTTGCCAAAGAAAACGCCACTCTGCTCTATCCACCGTCTTTTTCCTGGCTTCTTTCCAATCCAGCCCTCTATCACTTAGGGACTGTCGTATGTTGTCTTCCCAACGTACTTTGGGACGTCCTCGGGGTCTGCGTCCTTGACTTTTGATCTCCCATGACCGCTTTGGTATTCGATCTTCTTCCATTCTACAGACATGGCCAAACCACTGTAGTTGGGACTGCTCCACTCGTGTCTGCAGGGGTTGAACTTCAAGATTATTACGTATTGTCTGGTTACGGATCTTGTCCCTTTTCGTCACCTGAACCGCGTTTCTTAGGTACCTCATTTCTTAAGTTTGTAATTGCCTTTCTTGGGCTGTAGTCATTGCCCATGACTCACATCCATATGTCAGGACAGGCACATAGGTCGAGCGGTATACATTCATCTTTGTTTTCCTGCTTATTTCTCTTCTACTGAGGAAACCTCTGTTTATTGCATGGAACAGTCTACCTGCTGCTGCCCTTCGTGCCGTTAACTCCTCTTTGATTCCTCCCCTGCTGTCTATTACCACTCCTAGATATTTAGAGTTGCTGACCTGCTCCAGTGCTCGTGTTCCCATGGTTATCTGATGTCTCTTTTCATCTCTGGCGATCACCATGGTTTTTGTTTTGGAGTTGCTGATGTGCATTCATCTCTTCTTCAACTCTTCTTCCCAGACCTGCAAGTTGATCTGGAGATGTGCTTCGCTTTTCGTCATCAAGGCCACATCGTCTGCAAATGCTAGTTCCGATATGTAACTTGGTCTCATCTTCCAGTACCCTACTTCATACTTTTTTGTCCGTTCCTTGCAGGCTTTGATGACTTCATCCATGAGGAGTATGAAAATATACGGTGATAGAATGTCCCCCTGTCTTACTCCGCTAGTGGTCTGGAACTCTCCTGACTTTTGATTTGATGTCCGCACATAATTTCTGCATGTTTTATAGAAACTCTGTATGGCAGAGATCAGGGGTCCTGGGATGTTCTTCCTTGTCAGGCACTACCAGAGTTTGTTCCAAGGAACTTTATCAAATGCTTTCTCCAAATCCAAAAAGCAGAGATGTATCTCTTTATCATATTCAAGAGCCTTTTCACTTAGCTGTCTGAGTGTAAAGGTAAGGTCTTGAGTACTTCTGTTTGCCCTAAACCCACATTGAGTTTTATCCATGTTTGGCTCTGCTAGACCTCTTAATCGCCGTTCTAGAATCCTAGAGTAGACTTTCCCGGGGACACTGAGAAGGGAAATACCTCTGTGATTTTCACATTGTCGATTGTTGCCCTTTTTAAATATTGGTATTATTATGGCAACCTCACAGTCTCTTGGTATCTTCTTGTGGCGCCAAGCTGCCTTGAGAATCTTCATGAATAGCATCTCTCCTGCCGCTCCCATGTATTTAACCATTTCTGGTGTTATACCATCATGTCCTGCTGCTTTACCAATCTTAATTTTCTCCAATGCTGCCTTTAGTTCTTCCATTGTGATATTATCGTTTCCCTCCATGGCTCCCTCTTCTTGATTTGGGACTGTTACTTCCAGAGCTTGGTTTTCCTCCACTCCAAGGAGATCTGAGAAATATTCTTTCCATCTGTTCATTACCTCTTCTGGGGCAGTCGACAGCGCACCTTGTTTATCTTTAACAAATTTCAGGGGGCATTTCTTTTCCTTCCGCATGTTCTTTAAGGTCCTGTAGAACAGTTTCAGGTTTTCTCCAGCATTATTTTCCAGTTTCTCTCCAAATTCTTCCCAGGATTTCTGTTTGGCCTTGAGCACAGTCTTCTTTGCTTCTGTTCTAAAATTTACATATTCTTAATATTTCTTTGTTTGTTCTTCTGTATTCCTAGCCCCTAGGTATTGCTTCCATGCCTTTTTCTTTTCTCGTATTATTGTTTTTACTTCTTCTGTCCACCATGGTGTACTCTTTCTCTTCCACCCTTCTTTGGTTTGACCGCATGCCTCTGCTGCAGCCTCTTTGAGGATGTCTTTGAATTTTACCCAGAGCATTTCCAAATCTTCTTCAGATTCCTCTATCATTTCTATTGCTGTTGTTATGACAAACATACATACAAACTTAAATACATACACATATACATACATACACACACATACATACATACATAAACACACACCCACACAGATATACACACATACATACATACACACACATATACATACGTAGATACACATACACATACATACGTACATACATACATATATGCATACACACACACGCACACGACACACACACCTTCCCATACACACATAGCAGCACTGTTTGTCGTCTCTAAAGACATATTCTCATAAACGTGAAAACGTGTGTGGTTAAAGTTTCTTTTCAAAGCAATGTTTCGCGATCTCATCAACTTTCGTTTTAAAATCTCGCGGATATCAGTTTTGACTTCCTGGTTGCTATTTAAGTAGAACTGAAAAATGTTAACAATTGGTAGCAGGAGCGTTATCTCCAGAATTCACCGAAATCGACCTGGCCACAGAAAATACAAGTAGGTCGAGCATACATTGCACTTTTATCGCACAGGTGACCTCCATTCTCGCCCTCCACTCTCAAAGTGCGTCCCTAACGGACAAACTCGGCTGTGTTACACGCGAACTTTGCGAGCACTAAACTAAGGGCATTCTGCACTCAGAGTCGGCCTCGTGTACTGAATCGCCGCCTTAAAAGTGCACGAGTTCTCTTGCCTGGTCTCCGCGCACTCTACCGTTCTCTAGTAAGTGCATTTGCAATTAAACCTGAGTTCGGCTTGAACTACATTTTTGATAGTGCATTGACTAATTGTTAAGTATTTTTCAAAATTAACATCGGTTCTTTCTTCTATTCTTAATCTTAAAGAAATTTGTAACAGCTAAATATGTTGGCGGTTGTAAGATACGACGTTCTGCACAAAAACATGCTATTTACATAGACAGCATTAAAAGTTTATTTATGTTTCAATTTAGTTTTTTGTTTGTTCGGTATCTTTTGTTATTATTACTATTTTTATTATTATATGTATTGTATATATATATATATATATATATATATATATATATATATAGGCAACGGTAGTCACATGGAAGACACTGCTGTCGGGGATGAAGCGTTAGGTGTTGTACTAAGCCTCAGCTAAGTATTGTCCTTCCTCGCTGCCTTTTTCCTTCCCTAGCAATCAGGTACCCATTTACAGAGCAGTTGACTGGAGCTGCCCGTTGTGGAAGTTGTACCTTTGCCATGAAAAGCAAAGGCGCTAGTTAGTCATTCATATTTTTTTTTTGGCGTTCCCCAAGGCGGTGTGCGTTGCCCTGTGGTTTTTAATTTTACACCTGTCGACCCAGTTCATCCGACTTCAGCATACATTTGTATGTAAGGGTCTGCTTCCTCCTGCATTTTCGAGGGGGTTGCTTTCCCAGGGTAACGGCCGGTGCTGTGATGGCGGTCGAACCCAGCACCGTCGGTTGTGAGCCGTGTCACTTAACCACTAGACCACACCGTCCCCAGCCATTCATATAAATATATATATATTGTTTTAGATTGTTTAAAAGTAGTATGGGAGCGTAGAGTAACAGCGCTCATGCGAAACATACTTATCAAGACCCTCACCCGACGTCCTCGTTCGTACTCCTGAAAACAGGCTATGTGACTGCAGTGGGGCAATCGAAGTGGGGATCGACACTGTCATCCCTATAGGGGTGAACTTATTAAGGTGTTTCGCATTACACTACTTGTAATCTTGAACATGGGTAAGGAATAGTAGATGTTTTCCTTAGTGTCCTTAGTTGAGGGGAAGAAATAGTTGGTTAGATATTTCTTTCTTTCAATGTATACTACGGATCAGTGTGAGGAGGTAAAAAGAAACACGATTTATGACAAGATGGTTAAAGTGCTCTGATACAATCAAATGAACTCTATGTTTCTGAGAGCGCGTGCCTCACAAAATTGAAGCAAAAACTGCATCATTAATAGGAGTTTGAGTGTCTGAGTAACAGAATGGTTAGAGCACCGACATCTCATAACGAATGTGATGGTTTCAATCCCCGTTCTTTACGTGCCTGTTTATTCAGCTGTAAATTGGTTCCTGGCTAAATAGAGAGAAAAGACACGGGTTGAAGGAAATGGTTCGTTCACTAAAATAAAAAAGCTCAGATGTAATGAAATAAAGTCGGACACTTCATTCTTGACGGCAGTGACTGCTATTGTACAGTATTTTTTAGTTACAATCAATCAATATCTTTCCAGCTCCCTTTGGAGCATAGGTCTGTGTTAAATACATGTAGAAATTGTTATGACTTGAAGTATGCGTAGAGGCAACTCAGAATGGAAGAAAAAACATGGATGTGACCAATAGACCTGACCCAATCCACCAGCTCCACAGACACCAACAAACAACAATATTTCGCATGACAACAGACCACTGCAGACTATTTGGTCACATAGAACGGCTCAAGCTATCACACACAAGTGACTGCACATCTGGAGCCGGAGTCCACATCTTACAGGACTGCCCAGTATACGGAGAACTGCGATGCCAAACCTGGTCAGAGGGGAGCCGAGATGACGCAGAAGCTATGCGGCCACTCGAATCTGGAGGGGACTGTACTTCGTCCTAGTGACCGGACTACAGATCTAGCATTACCAAAAAGCCTGAACGCGGAAGATGAAAAATGTGTAGGGGTATCCGACCTTATGTCCATCTTCATTAGTCGTTTCTTTCAAAATTCCTGGCAGATTACAGCGTTGCAATTCTTTCCTCTCCTTTCGGACTCCGGTAGAAGTACGGCACTGTATCTGTGTAATGAAGTATAATTCAGCCAGAAGGATCCATGTCTATAGTAGGACATGTGTCGTGCCGGGCCACAAGAAGACTTCGTCATGTACCATATGGACGAGGAAGACTAACGTATGGTCAGGCACAACCTACTGATTAGACAAATTAGTTAGGGTCAAGCATAGCATACTAATCAGACATGTTAGTCGGGCTCAGGCACAACATACTGATCAGACATACTAGTCAGGGTCAGGCACAACATACTGATCAGACATTCTAGTCAGAGTCAGGTAAAACATACTGATCAGACATGCTAGTCAGGGTCAGGTAAAACATACTGATCAGACATTCTAGTCAGAGTCAAGCACAATATACTAGCCAAACCCTCAACTCGACTTCCCGGTAGCCCTCCTGGAAACTGGCTGTTTTTGTGGCAGCAATGCTAACGAAGTGAGAGTTCGACGTGATTCCTGTAGGAGGGAGCGACACGCAGATGAAGTCAAGCTTAACACAACCGCTTGGAAGACCCCGATCTAAATTCATCAGCACGCTCGGGATGTCAGGAAAGCTACAACAAACCCTCACTAAACGTCCTTTTTAGAGCGCACAAAAGTTTACATCTACCCATTGTGTGGATTCCTTCAACAACAACAACAACAGCCATTACAAGTGTGCTAGTTGGTCACCAATCCCTACGACTACCTATTCGAGACATGCTTACCAACTCAAGTATTGACTGTCTTCCGTGCCATGGTATCAACATTCTCCCCCTCGACTGTCTTTGTCATTTTCTGTCCTTTCTCCCAAACATCTTGTCACAAGATGGCATGTGCAATAACAACAATACACTTATCATTTCGAAGTTTGTTCTCATTCCAGAGGTACTCCGGGGAAATTACAGGCCAAAGAATTAAAGTTTGCTTGGATCGACAATCGCGGTGCTGTGTTCAGGCATGGCTTACTTCAGACATGCCATAGTGCAAGGTTATATTTTTACCAGCTTGTATTTAACTGGAGCCGCGTAGCGCAGTGGTTACGCCCTGGCTTCGCATCTGAGTGGTCCTGGGTTCATTCTCCAGTTAAGCTGTCTTTTTCAGACCGCAATGGCTCCCGGGTCGACCCAGTCTTAAATGGGTACCGGTTCAGTCCGGGAAGTAAAAGCGGGGAGGGAGAGGAGATGGCTACCGCCCTCATATAGCCGAGCCTTTGAAATGTGAGATCGCTAACAACTCACACCCCTACGGCAGTAAGGCTATGGGTTACTTTACTTTACTTTACTATTTAACTGGCCATGACGGTTGTTCGTTTATGTTGACTTTTATTTCACCTTTTTAACTAACTTCTCCATAGAGAGCTTAAATTGATTACACTGTCTCTACTAGTGCGACCTGTTGATCTTGACATATAAATAGCAACAAAATAAGTATTTCGGGGGTCTACTCAATGCGATGTTCTCCGGAAGGTATCACCCTTTCACTATAGTGATAGTTTACTGTAACAAGTAGGTGGTTTTCTGATATCTCTATAATAGTTGCAGTGAAGGTTTACTGAAACAATTATAATTGACCGTCATCATGTTGTCATATTCTAGAATTTCTGTATCGTAAAATTCATGACAGGACTGTGGCATGAGTTGGTAGCAGAGGTAGATGGCTCAAACTTTCAGGGACGTTTGTGAATCTACTGTCATCATGCTGAGGTTTACACCAATAACAAAATCTGGCATTTTGACTTAGGTAGCATCCGTAATGGAGAATGTTGATACTGTAACGGATGAAATATTTGAAGTCTACCAAAAACCGTTGTTTGGATGAGGACACCACAAATGATGAACTGGCAATTCAAAAAATACAACATTTTAAAAATAGGCCTGTGTCCAGTAGAGAGGGGCGTTGGAGTAGATGGAGCAGGAGTGTGCACACCAAACAGGCTAGAGGAATCATCAGTATCCACACTCCTTGCTACTTGCTGAAAGAGACATGGCATGTATATGTCTGTCTAGAGTAAAATAACGTCGTTGCATAACAAACAGAACAGACATGATGTATTGTTTCTAAAGCTTTCATTCAATCCACAAAAGCTACTGTATACGGAACAGCACTAACACGAGACTAAGAACATGAGTTGGAGAGTCTTCTACCCTAGGGGGATTCAAAAGCACTGTTAGCCGCCTTTTACAACATACTGTCAGTGGGGCAGTATTCACATTCTCATCTCATAGAGGGCACTCTGACTGGTCTTTGTTATTTGTGCCTCATTTTGACGAAGCACGACTTGTCAACCATATCGTACCTTTGGCTATATCAGTGATCTGCTTGTCATCTTGATCGTGTGGCTGTGAAGTAAAAATTAAATAACCAGTACAGCTCGCAGACCTGATGGTAAAACCAGAACAGACGGACTGAGCTTGAAAGTGAAGTACCTTAGATTAACGAACGTTAAACACTACATACAGAACAAACAAATGATTTGTCTACATTCTGCACAAACGTCCATTTTAGATTGTTGACTCTTGTCTCACAACGATTAACAAGCACAGTGCACTCAAACTGAGTTTATTAACAATAGTCGACTAGTCCAGCTAGGGCTATTATAGCATGCAAATTACAACCAAGCTGAGTTTATTGCACATCAGTCGACTATGGTTTCGCAATAACTAGTAAGCACCTTAGCTGCGCTTGCACAATCATTTACGTAATACCAGTACACAATTATCGACTATCAGAAGGAGTCGAGAAGTACTATACGCTGACAAATATCTCGTTAATGTCCGGACAACGAACGAGAGATAAGTACATTTTCGTTACATTTATGTAAGCTTATACGCAACACGAACAAGTATCGATTGTTCAACCATTTCGTCGGCGAAGATTGCAGAAAAATTCCCCCCTCATTTCCTTACCTGCAACGTTTACCTCAAATAATGGCCTGTACTGGCTTTACGTTTGTCGTGACTTGGGATCGTCCTCAGTTTTTTCCGAGAAGAAAGATATCTGGATAACTCCAACGATGGGATCGCCCGAATGCAGACTTCGTTTACCAGATATACGCAAATGAGATCGCCCGATGGCCCATTAAAACAGGGTCAGACAGAACCGGAATTCTGGGAGAGAAGGGGTGTGGGGAGAAACATAAATGTTGTCTAATTTTTCTTCCTTTATTGGCTAAAATATTATATGTAGCTAGCCGTATGTTTGATAACAAAGCGATATGAGGTAACATACTCCTCAACGTTACCATAGATTGCTTATGTTGAGCAATGCATTTTGAAATGACGTTTATGTGGTTGATTGTATGTGTGTGTGTGTATATATATATATATATATATATAGTGCATTGGCACTAACTATGGAGATCCTGGGCTGCCTAAACTGCAGGATCGCTCTGTCGGCCTCGTTGGTGTAATCCAAAGAAATGCAAAGTATGACAATTTGGCACCAGCTCAGCTGCAGGAGCTGCCAGAATGAGTTCGCAATTTTGCAACCATCCGCCTTAGGTGCTACCACTTCCGATTTTCTATCTGGGTTTACTCCCGTAGTCCTACCCTCTCTCTAGTGCAAGAAAAGTCAGGACCGTTTGCGGTATCACATGATGGGGTGTGTTCTCAAGCGCTGAGTCTCTAGCCTATCAGCAATCAGGATTTACTTTGTCTGCATTCCATCCTTAATCCTGCCCCTCCATGTAACACGATCCATGGCGTCCTGTTCCCATGATTCCAAATCGATGCCTACATCATTCATATCCCGCTTGCATGCATCCTTGTACCGAAGTAGTGGCCGGCCCAGAGACCTTTTCCACAACTGTAATTCCCCATAGAGAAGATATTTTGGTATTCTGCCATCATCCATCCTCCGAATGTGTCGCAGCCAGCGGAGCCTTCGTTGACTAAGCATGGAAAAGATTGTGACACTGCCTGTTCTCTCCAGCACCTCTGCGTAGGTGATCTTGTCTTGCCACCCAACCCCCAGGATTCTATGCAGGCACCTCAAGTGATAGCTGTTTAGTCGCCTTTTCTGGTGCATGTAGGTAGACCATGTCTCACTGCCATAAAGAAGGGTGCTGACGACACAGTCCCGTCAAACAAGTGTTTTTGTTTTAACAGTGAGCTTTTTGTTCTCCCAGACCCTTTTTGTTAATATGCTCATTGTTGTTGCTACCTTTTCTATCCTGATATTGATCTCTTGGTCCAGGAATAGTTTATTATTGACTGAGGATCCCAAGTACGTAAAATAATTTACTACATTGATAACCTCATCACCAATGTAGTTTACTGATGGCTTGTTTGCACCCTGGACCATAACTTGTGTTTTCGTTTTGTTGATTGTTAACCAGAACTCACAGCAGGCATCCGAAAATGCAGATAATAAGCTTTGCAGCTCCTCCTCTTCTGAATGAGTCGCAATTGCGGCATCATCCGCAAAGAGCAGTTCTCTCCTCAGCACCCTGTTTACTTTGGTCCTGGTTTCAGCATTTGGGAATTGAATAGGCCACCATTTGTGCGAGAATGAATGAAGATACCACCTTCCTGGTCACGAAATGCATGCTTCAGGAGAAGTGAGAAATATATTCCAAAGAGGGTTGGAGCAAGTACACAGCCTTGTTTTATTCAAAAATCCCCGATGACAATTGCTGTCATGGATCTGACTTTACGTTTTTTTAATTGTTTAATAATGAGAAACATGAATAATATTAGGGAAATCACTGATTAAATTCGAAACCAAGAACAACGGACGGATATTAGAACAAACGAAAGATTCAATTGGTGAATAATATACCACCAAACGTTTGGGCGATATCAAGACGTATATTAACCAGTGCTTGGATGCTTTTGTGCGTCTGTATGTACTTATGGTAGTTAGGGTGATTGAATGAGTCAACCCAAGCCGAAGTGCAATGGAAGGGTCTCAAACTGAGGGCGCGTTGCTAGAGTTGTGAAAGAGTTCGCGCCAGTTATGAGTATAATACCAGTTATGAGTATAATACCAGTTATGAGTATGTCTAAACTCTACAGAATAAGAATTGCGTCACTTGTACTCACATTTGTTTATTTTTTGGTTTCCGGTTATTTCTTCAGAAATCGGACATTCTAGATGTAATCCTTTTTGCACGAATTGTTATGAAAATTGTATTTTAATTCATCATCTGTTTATTTTTGGACATGACACTTTAACGCGTTTGTGTAATCTGGTTTCCGTGCACATTATTGACACGAGGAAACGCAAACGAAGCCCTACTTGCCAAAACTGCTGATGTAGTGAGTTTTCTAATGAAAATAAATTCTATTTTTGTAAACATGCAGGTTCGAAAAGTGGACGAAAAAATATGAGGTCGAAATCGTGCCATTTGTATTAATGCTGTAAAAACTAGGCAGCATGTTTACGCACTGCCGTGAAAACATGTTTCTTTATATACATTAGTGGGACTTGGTTGTTATGCAAGACATGATAGCTATATGTAGGTCACAATATGGCTACTAACTCGCGCTCACCTGCGCTCATTTGAATACTGTTTATGATTCCCGGGATAACTGTTTGTTTATTGCTACGTTCTGTTTTATAATCGGTATTATTGTTGTTGCTTTATTACGACGGGCTGGCCGGATCACAATGTTACAAGATGATCTTATGATTTGTGTAACACTTATGCAGTTCCAGTCTACGCACACCTGAAGCTCTCATCCGTTGTTTGATTATTTCATAATGTATTTGTGATAACTGCAGATGCAAGGAAGTTATAATGGCGTTTTATATAAGTTTCTTAAATAATTGCGGCCGTCAGCGATAAAAACAGCCGGTGTTCAGAGACAGCGAATAAAAGTGGGACTGGATACGATACACTTCAGGTGGATAGATTTCAATATAACCGGGGATGTCATTGATTAGAACCGACAAGAGACTAGAAGATATATTACCTTTTGCCCGTAAGGTAGGTAGTATGCTGTCTCTGTGCCAATGTTAATATCATCTATGAGTGTCAGTGTTTCCAGTAGATAAGAAAAGTAACTCGCTTCTCCCTTTGATTTTGTTCATCTTTGTCTTATCTTTCTTCTAATTTTGGAAAATAACGAGTCAATCACAATTTGATATGTTTATCGTATGATACTTTTGAAATGACAAGAACAATCCCGCCATTTCCCTAAGGTTGGTTTATCTTATCATTGAACAGCTGAGTTCGTGCTGTAGCGTACTAGCCTACCTATCACTTGAGATTGGCATTCATTATTGATTGAATTGTCTAGTCAGACTGCGTCATATAGTGTGCAATCAGTGACGTGCGGTGACTTTTCTCAAAGGTGACAAGGTTCGAGGACAACTTTCATTATTTGGCTAAAGAAGAATACTCCCCGTTTAATGTACAATATCTAACTTATCAATTACACTTTTACCGGTCACAGTTCACGTAGTTTAGCTCTTTTCAACCAATGCACAATATTTAGACATGAAATAAACAAACAAATACATTATATATAGATTTTCGAAAATCTATTCTGGTTTTCCCGAAAGTTTTCAACTTAGTTATTGCGGATAGGTGTGAGTGAGACTTTTCGGGGCGCGTGAGTGAGACTTTTCGTGGCGCGTGAGTGAGACTTTTCGTGGCGCGTGAGTGAGACTTTTCGTGGCCCATCTTGGCCTTGTAAAAATGACTGATATCACAAAAGGCAAAATCCATTATTATTCCATACGACCTGATCTGTTTTGAGCTGGACACAAGGCCAACAATACAGTCTGGTTCTTGATTTGCATTCACAACCATTTTGAAGTAGTATAATACTCTGTTTTGAAATGACGTGTACGGTCTTTCATTTTAGTTTTTAACAGAAATATCTGGAGTTGGCCTACTTTCCGTTATTGCTTGCAGCTTTTCTTCAAACTGAGGGCTACAAACGATACTGTGAATCGAAAGCACAACATTGCGACACGTGCTACATCCCGCCGCTGACCTACTTACATTAACTTGCAACTTGTCTCTGGTAAGCTTTGTTGTGATGGAACAGTTTCCAAATATCAGCCCATGTCCAAATTTCACTTATTTTAAAACTATATTGTCAATGGAAGACTTTAACACTTCACAAGATATGTCTTCGTTAACGGGAATAATTACATAAGTTGAATAACCACAACACTACCCCTCATAGAAGCGATAGTCGTATTTACTTATGACAGAACGCCAAGCGTTAGCATATATCTTATTGCACAGAGGGACTAAGATGGCTTAATCTAGTCCTCTACCATGAGAGAACCGATAACACTCGAGCACTTCCGATGCTTGTCACTCGGGGGCCAAATAGGAGGAATATCGTTTAGTATTGTGATGCAAATTGAGACTCAGATAATGAGAAATACTAATGCTGTTTATTCAATATATTTATTTTATTAATTTACATTTTTACTAAACATAGCTAAACTAAAATGTCTGGGGACTAACCTAGTTCTAATAGTCCATTGACGTTACGTCACTGTGTGGAATGGTTCATCTATAAAGAAGAAGAAGAAGAAGAAGAAGAAGAAGAAGACGACGAAAAAGACGAAGATAAAACAACGTTGAGTCACTTATCAAATTCTGAGAAGCAGTGTTTATGGTGCTGTTCTGTGCTTCCTTAATGTGTCATTCATCAAACGATTAAACTCAACCTGTGTGGTTGCGCATGAGGTTAGTGAACTCAATATGTAAAGAAACTCATATTAAAACCACAATTGAAGGCACAGATATCGCAGGCTCGCTGTAAATTACGACACAACGCCACAATGTCCTTTTCAGAACGAACGCTGAAGAAGAAGAAGAAAAAGAAGAATAAAACGTATGAGAAAAACCATTATTGTACACGCTCGGTTGCAGGTTTCGTGTAAAAGAGGCGCATGAATATATATGTGTGTGTGTGTGTATATGTGTGTGTATGTATGTGTGTGCGTATGTGTGTGTATGTATGTGTGTATGTATGTGTGTATATGTGTATGTGAATGTGTGCGTGCGTGCGTACGCGTGCGCGTCAGGCCTGCCGGAGGGCTGACGTATAAGCGTGCGTGTGTGTGTGTGTGTGTGTGTGTGTGTGTGTGTGTGTGATCCTACTCTTCTCCTGGAACGAGAAGGCGAATCATTTAACCATTGTCGTATTTCCTATTGACGAATACAAATATAAATGTGTACATGACAGAACATTGCTTTATATTTTATAAATAGCGCCAAAACATACCCACCTCAGGGTCAGTATTTGGCAGCATGTCGCTGGCTTTCCGTGAACTCAGATCTGGGTCTCACCGTCTGAAATCTAGCTCACGTTTCCGAGATTTGGGACGATACGATAGTTGGAGAAAGTAAAACTTGGCCTGAGGGCAAGGTGACTAGAAAATGAGTCGGGTCCGAGGACAAGGTGACTAGCAAGTGGTAAGAGCAAAGTATGTCAGCAGGTCATGTGCCTGGGTCAATTTCAAATGAGGGATTTCAGTTCATGCATTAAATTCATCTTTCTCAGTGACTTGTGTGTATGTGTGTATATATATATATATATATATATATATATATTGTATGTATGTATGTATGTAGGTAGGTAGGTATGTAGGTAGGTAGGTATGTATGTTTTAATGTCGCGCCCCTAACAGTCAGTGTTCACAGCTTCTCGCTTCACAATTAACGACATTCTCTCCCTCCGCGGCCACCAGACGTAGCCATTGATATGGTCATTCGACGCGACGGGCCTTGATCGTCTAAGCGTACTATTTATGTATTGTATTTATGTATGTGTATATGTAGATATGTATGTAGGTATGTATGTATGTGGGTGGTATGTAGGGTAGTATATGTATGTAGTCAAGAGGTTAAGGCACTCGTCTCTCACAGTGATGAACGGAAACGGTGGGCGATCTAATCCCGCAAGTTTCAAGCGACCCTTCGTCTCACGGGAGGTAAGACCAGAGTGCCTGCAACCAGTTACCTCCAGTCGTCTCGACCAATAGTCATGCCAGATCCAAAATAACTCGGGAAAGAGAGTGAGATTGATGACCAGCGCAGCCTCTTCCTCACTATAATCTAAATACAGCGCACATCACATTATTAAGACAAAACCGTCTGATGTTGTGACCAACATCGCTTGCAATAACTTACTTGTATGTATATATGTATGTGTGTGTGTGTGTCTGCGTGCGCAAGTGTGTATGTATGTGGGTTTTGTGGGTGTGTATATATGTGAATGTATGTGAGCCATACTTACACATGTTTATTAGGCTTTTATGTGTATAATTTAGTACACTTTGTTCGCTGTATTGAATATGCGTACATTCCATTAAAAAGCATTTATCATTTTAAAATAACAAGATTACACAGTGAACCAACTGTCATCTGCGTACAAGTGTGGGTTTATTTTACTTGATACAAACGTGTGCAAACGCAAAATGCCAAATTCCTGAATTTGTCATGGAAGTAGAAACTCGAGTGAAAGTACTAAGAAATCAGATTATTTCTTCTTCTTTTTCTTCCATTTCTTCTTCTTCGTTATGGTCGTTCCTTCTCTAACTTCCGTTACCATGCCATGAAAAATGCTTTTCAAGTAGAACGGAATGCGTTGTGTGATATTTTACAGCTTGTGATATTTGCACCTTTCGGTCCAACACATCCTACCTCAGCAGGCATTTTTTTTAGTTTCGGGTTACCCTTCCCATTTAGATTACCTCTCCTTAGCCAGTCTGCTCTATTGCAGATTAATATCCAGGATCATCGCGTGGAGGTGGAGTAGAATCTTGGCAGCTCTGGTTGGCTGGCCCTGAAACTAGCAGTCAGTTTTGAGCGGCTGGCCCTGAAACTAGCAGTCAGTTTTTAGCCGATGACCCTGAAACTAGTAGTCAAATTTGAGCCGCTGGCCCTGAAACTAGCAGTCAGTTTTGAGCGGCTGGCCCTGAAACTATCAGTCAGTTTTGAGCCGATAGCCCTGAAACTAGTAGTCAGTTTTGAGCCGCTGGCCCTGAAGCTAGCAGTCAGCTTTGGGTCGCTGGCCCTGAAGCTAGCAGTCAGCTTTGGGACGCTGGCCCTGACTCTAGAAGTCTGAGTCGCTAGTCCTGACTCTAGAAGTCAGCTTTGAGCCGCTGGCCTTGACTCTAGAAATCAGCTTTGAGTCGCTGGCCCTGACTCTAGAAGTCAGCTTTGAGTCGCTGGTCCTGACTCCAGAAGTCAGCTTTGAGTCGCTGGTCCTGGCTCTAGAAATCAATTTGAGTCACTGGTCCTGACTCTAGAAGTTAGCTTTGAGTCGCTGGTCCTGACTTTAGAAGTCAGCTTTGAGTCGCTGGTCCTGACTCTAGAAGTCAGCTTTGAGTCGCTGGTCCTGACTCTATAAATCAGCTTTGAGTTGCTGGTCCAGACTAGAAGTCAGCTTTGAGTCACTGGTCCTGACTCTAGAAGTCAGCTTTGAGTCGCTGGTCCTGACTCTAGAAGTCAGCTTTGAGTCGCTGGTCTTGACTAGAAGTCAGCTTTGAGTCGCTGGTCCTGACTAGAAGTCAGATTTGAGTCGCTGGTCCTGACTCTAGAAGTCAGCTTTGAGTCACTGGTCCTGACTTTAGAAGTCAGCTTTGAGTCGCTGGTCCTGACTCTAGAAGTCAGCTTTGAGTCACTGGTCCTGACTAGAAGTCAGCTTTGAGTCGCTGGTCCTGACTATAAGTCAGATTTAAGTCGCTGGTCCTGACTCTAGAAGTCCGATTTGAGTCGCTGGTCCTGACTCTAGAAGTCAGCTTTGAGTTGCTGGTCCTGACTCTAGAAGTCAGCTTTGAGTAGCTGGTCCTGACTCTAGAAGTCAGCTTTGAGTCGCTGGTCCTGACTCTAGAAATCAGCTTTTAGTCGCTGGTCCTGACTCTAGAAATCAGCTTTGAGTCGCTCGTCCTGACTCTAGAAGTCAGCTTTGAGTCGCTGGTCCTGACTCTAGAAGTCAGCTTTGAGTCGCTGGTCCTGACTCTAGAAGTCAGCTTTGAGTCGCTGGTCCTGACTCTAGAAGTCAGCTTTGAGTCGCTGGTCCTGACTCTAGAAATCAGCTTTGAGTCGCTGGTCCTGACTCTAGAAGTCCGATTTGAGTCGTTGGTCCTGACTCTAGAAGTCAGCTTTGAGTCGCTGGTCCTGATTCTAGAAATCAGCTTTTAGTCGCTGGTCCTGACTCTAGAAATCAGCTTTGAGTCACTGGTCCTGACTCTAGAAGTCAGCTTTGAGTCGCTGGTCCTGACTCTATAAATCAGCTTTTAGTCGCTGGTCCTGACTCTAGAAGTCAGCTTTGAGTCGCTGGTCCTGACTCTAGAAGTTAGCTTTGAGTCGCTGGTCCTGACTCTAGAAGTCAGCTTCGAGTCGCTGGTTCTGACTCTAGAAGTCAGCTTTGAGTTGCTGGTCCTGACTCTAGAAGTCAGCTTTGAGTAGCTGGTCCTGACTCTAGAAGTCAGCTTTGAGTAGCTGGTCCTGACTCTAGAAATCAGCTTTTAGTCGCTGGTCCTGACTCTAGAAATCAGCTTTGAGTCGCTCGTCCTGACTCTAGAAGTCAGCTTTGAGTCGCTGGTCCTGACTCTAGAAGTCAGCTTTGAGTCGCTGGTCCTGACTCTAGAAGTCAGCTTTGAGTCGCTGGTCCTGACTCTAGAAGTCAGCTTTGAGTCGCTGGTCCTGACTCTAGAAGTCAGCTTCGAGTCACTGGTTCTGACTCTAGAAGTCAGCTTTGAGTTGCTGGTCCTGACTCTAGAAGTCAGCTTTGAGTAGCTGGTCCTGACTCTAGAAGTCAGCTTTGAGTCGCTGGTCCTGACTCTAGAAGTCAGCTTTGAGTCGCTGGTCCTGACTCTAGAAGTCATCTTTGAGTCGCTGGTCCTGACTCCAGAAGTCAGCTTTGAGTCGCTGACCACTGCAGCTCATGCACTGTTCAACATTTTGATACCAAATTCGATTTAATATCGAAATAAAAGACAGCCTGCTATTTTTTTTTTTTTTTTGCTTAAATGTTTGCCTCGCTAGTTTCTACTGGCGGAGGCGCGCCATTTTCCACCCCAGACCGTAGTCCATTGGGCGATATCAGGACGCATAAACCAGTGCTTGGATGCATGTGTGCATCTGTATGTACCTATGCTAGGTTTGTGCGCCCTCAGAAGCTAGCCCAACCAAAGTGCAATGGAAGGGCTTTACCACGAGGGCGCGTGTGAAAGTTGTACAAGGGTGTGACTGTAGGACAGAGTCAAATGAAACGGAGTGAGGTGAGAAGAAAGAGAAGGGGAAGAATTCGACAGCCTGCTATACCACGGTCACTTTCTTTTTATCCTTCGGAAATCTTGTCCACCTCATACGCCATGGTCTGTGTGTAGCAGTGCTCTTATTCACCTCATACACCATGGTCTGTGTGTAGCAGTGCTCTTATTCACCTCATACGTCATGCTATGTGTATGGTTGTGCTCATATTCACGTCCGAAACAAAAGCGGGCTTGCGATCCGGCTGGAAAGACTGATTTCACAAGAAAAAAAAAGTTTGGAGTAGATGGCAAAGGGAGATGACTGTCTTTTAATAAAACTCACCAATACTTTCTTATTATCCCCCATATTACCTCTCCAAAACCGGTTTTATTACATCTGACATCTTTACCGCCATTTCACTCAAGACAAGAGATCGCTGTTGTGGAGAGATAAGATATTCGCCTCTCAAACCAATGAACGAAAACGGCGGAGGATTGAGTTTGACAGGTATCAAGCGACTTCTGGTTTCAAGGGAGGTGGGACCATAGGGCCTACATCCTGAGTTATCTCCAGTCTTAAGTCTTGTCACTGGTCCAATGTAGTTCGGGACCAGAGAGGGAGGTTGATGACCAGCGCAGTTTCTTCCTCACTATAATCCAAATACAGCTCAAGCTACACCACCAAGACAAAACCGTCTGATGTTGTCGCTATCATTCCTTACAATGTGCAACTAACTTTGACTCCTGGCATAGGACCACTTCTCCAGCTGGCGCCCGTACTGGTAGAAGCAAACGAATAAAGACTTGATATGTTCATGCAGAGAATGTTACAGCAGCCCTTGATGTACACGATGAGACTCTGCTAATATGCACAAACTCTCTTTTCAGTTCCATTTTTTAGTTGCCCGTCGCGAACGATGATGGTTTCATCGCCAGACATGATGTTCAGATGTGACCGGAAATGACTGTACATTCCGATCCGAGCGCTACCAACTCTATCGCACGCAGGACACACGTGGACAGCGTTAGTAACTGGCTCGTCCGGCATTCTGTCCTTTTGTGCAGCTCGTTTTTTGTGCTCACCATTAATGATTTTCTTCTCGGCCATGCGAGCACCGTATATAACAGCAGTGCGTCAGATTGAGCTGTTAGGAGCGAGCAGTTTACAAGAGGCAACATCATTCCTACAAATCAAGGTTTCTGTTCTTTCACTTTAGCAGTACGACCACCCAATAACTTCTGTTAACCTTCTTACATGCAATACAAATACAATTTAAACGCTCTTTTTTATGTAATGTGTATGGAATGGGAATATTTGTAAACAAAAATACAGTATTTACACCAGGGCAAAATTAGCCACATGCTCAAACAATAAGATTAAGTATAATTCACATCGGAAGGTCGCGATAGTTGTGAGGCTGGACGCTAGTCTCTTAGGTAATGAATGAAAGCGCAAAAAAGGTGGGTGGTTCAAATCTTACAAGTTTCAAGCGTGCACTGGTCTTAATGAAGACTGTGAGACTACAATAGTACAATGCTACATGTTGTCCTTATATGTTGATTTGTTAGTTCAGTTTTGTTGACCCTGATGAAGGCCTATTGGTCGTAACGTAGGTTTTTTTTTTTGTGTACTCGTCTCGGGGCGGTATCTTCTTCTTCTTCTGCGTACACAGTCAGACAGTAACCATTATTTTCTCGAAAAAAGCGGCGGTCATCCTGAGACTCTCGCCACTACCATAGAGCTTGTCTTGCAGTTCCACTGGCAATGGCCACATCTGCTCTCTCTGATCCTCGTATGTCGGGCAGTTCTGCAGCAGATGTTCAGTGGTCATTTTACCAGTACCGCACGGGCATTCGTCGGTACACCCTATCTTCAATTTGTTGAAGAGGTGGTACCTCAGTCTGTTGTGGCCAGTGCGAAGTCTGAAGACAACGACCTGCTCTCTTCGGTTCAACTGGTAATAGGCATCGTTTTTGGTGTAACCAGTATGTTCGGTTTCCCATTTGGACATGTACCTGGCTTTGATAAGCCGTTTTGACTCTTCGTACGTCATACTGGTATCTATTTGTGGTAGCCTTGCACCTTCTTTTGCCAGTCTGTCTGCCTCCTCGTTGCCTTGGATGTTGCAGTGTGACGGAACCCACTGTACCACTACCCTTTTTGGTGCGGACTGTTGGCACAGTTTGCAGAGTGCTGCTCTTAAGTCATTAAGCTCAGTGTTTTTCTGGCTTTTTAGCGCTGTGACTACTTCGAGAGCATCTGTCAGCAGGACTATATGGCTCTCATTTTCACTGTGTGTTACCATTTCTTCCACTGCCGCCCTCAGTGCCTCTGCCTCTGCTCTGAAATTGCTCGTGTACTTACCAGTAGCGAATGACAGTGTTATTTTTCTGCCATTTGGTAGGTTCAGGAATGCTCCTGCCCCTCCGTTCTGTGTAGTGTTTGTTACAGAACCGTCGGTGTATGCATGGGTCCAGTCCATGCTTGGGTAGCTTTTCGTTATGAAGCTTAAGGTAGTGTCTCTCCTTTCTTTTTCGGTCTGGCAGTTTTTGTTTGCAATACCTGGTATATTTTCTACCACCTCTGGAAATATATCCTGCCTCCAAGTAGGTTTTCGTACAGTAGTGATGGGTTTTGGTGTTGTTAGTGCGTTTATGGGATCTTCGTGCATCTTTGCTTTGGCTATTTCTGCAAAGTTTCTCCGCTTTAGTTTCCCAGTTCCCAAATTGTTTAGCCTCTGGTACATTGGATGGTCCGTCAGTCTTCGGAGTTTCTCTGACTGCAGCTGGGCTCTGCAGTCTCTTCTGTCGGTCATGGATTGCAGTTTTGTAATCTTTTCAAGTTCTACAATTGGCGTTGACTTCATTCCACCAGTTATGATTCTCATAGCTTGGTTTTGAAGTTTGTTAACTTTATCGAAGTTCGCCTTCGCTGCTGTTGTCCATGCCGCGATGCCATACTCGAGAACTGGTCTCACTCTTCCAGTGTACAGTTTCTTTAGTATGCCTTCGTCTGCTCCCCAGCTTGTGCCAGCAAGTTTCCTCATGATCGCCATTCTTTCTCTGGCTTTCATTCGGTTTCTCTCAATCTGACTTTTCCATGTCATGCGCCGATCAAATGTGACTCCCAGATAGGTTGGGTTGTCGTTTGGCTGCAGGATTTTGCCATTTAGGCTTAATTTGGTACTTTGGGGTTTTAATGAGAGCGAGAATATTGTGCACGTGGTTTTCTCCTGGTTTATTTTGACCAGCCATGAGTTCGCCCACTCTTCCAGCGATGTTAGGGCCGTTTGCATCCGATTTCTTGCTATGGTGAGATTCTTTTCAGAGGTCCACATAGCCAGATCGTCTGCAAACATTGAGCTATGGACTCTTCTTGGTATATTCTCTGTAATATCGTTTATATATACCAGGAAGAGTGTGGGTGACAGTACTCCCCCTTGGGGTACTCCCTGCTCGAGTGTCACCTTTTTGCTCATCTGCCCTTGTACTTGGACTCTGGCCGTTCTTTGTTTGAGGTAGTGGTTGATCCACTTGTACATCTTCCCACAAACATCACTTCTTCTTAGCTTGACTCTAAGTCCATCCTTCCAGACTTTGTCAAATGCCTTTTCCAGGTCCACCCAAACAGCTACTGTGTGTTTCTGTGCCTGGTAGGCATCTTCTATCTCCTGGGCTATGAGGATGACCTGGTCCTCAGTGGATCTGTGCTGTCTAAAGCCGGCTTGCTGTGGAATTAGTATTCGTTTTTCTTCCAGATGCCACATCAGTCTGGTGTTTATCATCCGTTCCATCAGCTTGCCGACACAGCTCAGTAGGCTTATGGGCCTGTATCCATTCGGATCTGTTTTGTCCTTTCCTGTTTTTGGTACTGGTACCAGTATTGCATCTTTCCATGCCTGGGGTACAATACCCCTTTTCCAGCTTTGGTTCAGGACTGATAGTAGTTTTTCCTTCGCTGTTTGGCCCAGCCCCATCAGCATTTCGTTTGTTATCCCGTCTTTTCCGGGAGATTTCCTTCTCTTTAGTGTTCTCATAGCCTCTTCCATTTCGCGCATTGTTAGTTTGGCCATCATGTGCTCTTCAGGAGCCGTATTTATGTTTTCGTGCCCCTTTAGCTCTTCGCTAATGTCTGTATGCTTATCTGCAGGGACCTCGATGTGGTTTGCTCTGGCATAGTGATCGACAAAGGCGTTTGCGGCTTTCTTACCTGTGATCAAGTTCTCGCCTTGCTTGATAGTAATTTGTTTATTTGACGGGGTTTCGTCGTTCATGGCTCTGACTAGCTTCCATAGCTTGTTCCCTTCTTTGTCCAGGTTTAAACTTTCCGTTTTATTTTTCCAACTTTCTCTTGCTGTTTGCTTGAGAGTGTGTTTGTACTTCGCCGCGGCGGCTTTGAGGGCGATGTTTGCCTCCACGGATTTTTCTCGTTCTGCCATGTTCCTCGCATTAGTTACTGCATCTTCCACTTTCTGTAACTCATCATTCCAGTAGGGCTTATAGTTTTTCCTAGCTCCTCTTGGGATGGTTTCAGTGGCGGCTTGCATTATTGCCTTGCTTAGGCTCTCTACCATGGGCTTCATTTTGGTGTTTCGTGTGTTGATGGTTTCACACAGCCCATCTGTCAGGATTGCAAATCTGTCCCAGTCGGCTCGTTTGTAATTCCAACGTGGGAGCGGTTTTGTTTCCTGTGGGCCTACTTCCATGTCAATGGTTAGCCTGATCGGCCTGTGGTCGCTACCTGCCAGTTGGTTTAGCACCTGGCGGTCTATTTTATAGTGTATGTCCTGTGTGGAGAAGGCCAAATCTGGAGTCGAGGTGGTATGCCATGTTCTTGAATAGAAGCTAGGGCTATCCTCCGGCCTATTGATTAGGGAGAGATTTGCATCTATCTCCCAATCTTCCACTTCGTCACCTCTACTGTCTGTGTCAGAGTATCCCCATCTCTCCGAGTGGCTGTTGAAATCTCCAACTACTATGCAGTTGGAGTCTCTGACCTCCATACTCGAGAGCGATAGGTCTCTGTTTGGTGGTCCGTACAGATTGAAAATGCGGAGTTTCGTCTCTAGAGCCATTATGTCAACTCCTACAATTTCTGCTTGTCCGGTGTGATTGACAGGTACCGCGCTACTCGGTATGCTGTTTCTGGTCAGTATCAGGACCCCTCCTTTGTGACCTTCTCTATCTAGACGGAAGGTCTGGTATCCTCTGATTGAGAATTTATGGTTATTGTTGAGGTGCGTTTCCTGGATACATGCCACGTCAATCTTACCTTCATGCAGGTGGTGTGTTAGGGAAAGTTTTTTGTTAATGACTCCCTCCGCATTCCACTGTAGTATTCTGAGGGTCTTGAAGTTTTGGCCAATAGACGTTACCCCATAGCCATGTGCCTTGACTCCACGACACATGGGTGGGTGACCACCAGTAGTCAAGGGTGGGCCCCTTCGAGGCGTGAGGCCCGGCGCTATCGCTGCCTGGCGGGTCTCCTCAGGATGAGCGCCATACGTTTTTCGAATAGGTTGTGCTGCCATCATACTGTGATTTACGTTGCACTGTTTTGTTAGGCTTGCGGCCCCGTGCATCCGATTTCAACAGGCGTTTCTGTAGGGATGCCCTCCTTAGCCTTTGGCTGTCCCCAGCCTATCTGCAAGGCAGCAGTTGTTTACGATCAGAGTTTTCTCTCCTATGGAAGTTGTCTTTCCAGACTATCGAGTCTTCACTACTCGTGTCTATAGGGTGCAATGATGGTATGTGATATATGAGATGGGCTGGTTTACCCGGAAGAGAGGCAGTCCAGTGTGTCTGTATCCCAGGATCGTCACGTCCTGCCAGAAACGTAGCATTTGCATGTGAGTGGGGTATCTCTTTTTCCCTTTATTTTCTTGGCTTCTATGCAGGGATGGTACGCCTAGCATTCCCCGCCACCTGGGGTGTTGACACAGTGGGGCAGGTGTGCAATGTCCGCTGGTCTGCATCTCTTCTGCGTCCAGCATGATAGTTATGGCTGATAACGTACAGAGGTAGATATCGTAACCGGAGTGCATTTAGCCAGAGGACAAGCCTGGTAATGTCACAGAGATGTTGATCGCCTGGTGTGCGGACAACTCTCATGGTCAGTGGTTGAGTCTTGACAGTTCACAGTGTGGTGGCTGCTCTACTGTTTTCGACACCCCGACCAGGTTCTAAGTCTTTGGTTGGTGTTTTTCGCACCCCATCGCCGTATAGGGTGAGTATCAAGCAGTTTTCCGCCCGCTTTGATTTGCGGGCGGCAAGGACCTCTTACTGTGGCTCTACCTGATAGGGCTGGGGCGCAAGCCCCAGGTCCCGAGCATGTAGGAGCCTCCCATTGCAGTGGTGCTGAGATTTTGGGCGGGATTGCGGCTTTCAAGGGTTCGGCCGTAATCCCCCACATGGTAGCCTCGCGCCCTTGGCTTATCAGCCTGGTACGTGAACCAAAGTGTCTGCGGCTCCTCTCGATTTGAGCTGGTTTTCCGTAGCAACGCCCTGTCATTTGTAGGGTAAAACTGACCTGTCTTCAGATCTATTTCCAGCACCCGTTCACTATTTGGTCAGACGAATTTATTGAGGGCTTTTGTTTGTCAATGACCAGGTATTTGAAATCTGCGGAGTTAAACACGATTTCCGTAGCGTTCTTTCATTTGAGCTGACTTGTCGTCCGTGAGTCTAATACCAGCGTACGTTCATTATTAGACCCAAACGGCAGCGCTCTCAATTTGTCAGTTGTTCTACAGCATTGGCGTGTTCAGTCAAATTAAGCCGCAGGTTCCACACCTGGTGGTGCCCTTTCGTCAATTCCCTTAGCGAGATAGTCAAGTTTCTTAAAGGGTAGCCCCAAAGATTTTCGAGGGTCTAATTCCAGCACATGTTCTCTATTAGACCCCACTAAGGTGTACTTTTTGATAGTCATTCTGCAGTATTGGCGTGGTAAGTTAACTTAGGTCTCAGGCTCCACTCCTGATAGTGCTCTTCCGTCAATTCCTTTATCAAACACTGGATGCAGACAAAACCGAGCCACAGGGGACATAACCCCAGATTCTGGGGGTCTAAGTCCAGCACCAGTTCCATGTTAGACTCCAGAAGAGTGGTCTCGGCATGTCAATCATTTCAGTGTTGGCCGTGTTGAGTCAAATTAAGCCGCAGGCTCCACTCCTGGTGGTGCCCTTCCGTCAATTCCTTTAAGTTTCAGCTTTGCAACCATACTTCCCCCGGAACCCAAACACTTTGGTTTCCCGGAAGCTGCCCGCAGAGTCATCGAAGCAACTCCTGCGGATCGCTAGTCGGCATCGTTTATGGTCAGAACTACGACGGTATCTGATCGTCTTCGCGCCTCTGACTTTCGTTCTTGATTAATGAAAACATTCTTGACAAATGCTTTCGCAGTAGCTCGTCTTGCGGCGATCCAAGAATTTCACCTCTAACGCCGCAATACGAATGCCCCCGTTTGTCCCTGTTAATCATTACCTCCAGTTCCGAAAACCAACAAAATAGAACCGAGGTCCTATTCCATTATTCCATGCACCATTATTCAGGCAGCCGAGGCCTGCTTTGAACACTCTAATTTTTTCAAAGTAAACGCGCCGGCCACCCAGGACGCTCAGCGAAGAGCACCCGTGGGAGAGAGCCGGCAGACGGTAGGGCAGGAGACAACGGGCAGTGAACCGGCGCGAGCCGGACCGCCCGCCTGCGCCTGAGATCCAACTACGAGCTTTTTAACTGCAACAACTTTAATATACGCTATTGGAGCTGGAATTACCGCGGCTGCTGGCACCAGACTTGCCCTCCAATAGATCCTCGTTAAAGGGTTTAAAGTGTACTCATTCCAATTACGGGGCCTCGAAAGAGTCCCGTATTGTTATTTTTCGTCACTACCTCCCCGTGCCGGGAGTGGGTAAGTTGCGCGCCTGCTGCCTTCCTTGGATGTGGTAGCCGTTTCTCATGCTCCCTCTCCGGAATCGAACCCTGATTCCCCGTTACCCGTTACAAACATGGTAGGCATGTCACGTACCATCGACATTTGATAGGGCAGACATTTGAAAGATGCGTCGCCGGCACATGAGGCCATGCGATCAGCACAAAGTTATCCAGAGTCACCAGTGGGGACGCCGCAACCCCGCGAGGGGAAACGACGATTGGTTTTGAACTAATAAAAGCGCTCTTTCCGCGAGGGTCGGAGCTTGGTAAGCATGTATTAGCTCTAGAATTGCCACAGTTATCCAAGTAGGATCGTGTCATCTAAGGAACCTCGACTGATTTAATGAGCCATTCGCGGTTTCACCGTGAGACAGTGTGAACTTAGACATGCATGGCTTAATCTTTGAGACAAGCATATGACTACTGGCAGGATCAACCAGATATCTGTCGGAGACGTACGTACAGCACACACACCGGTCGGCGGAGGAAGGGTGTGTTTTTGGGACGACGGCCGCAGGGACCGACTGACGGGACGGACGGTTTGTTCCACCCGTCCCTCACTCCGTCGACCTAGGACCGCCTGACAGGGGCCTCCCACACGCACCAGACGACCGACCGACCGGGCTCGCTCGAGGAGGGATGGCAGCGCTCTGTGCAGAACGGATCCCAACGACCTCGGCGACGAATTTCACTGGGACTAGAGACGCAATTTGGCCTGCCCTTCTTCTCCGTAGGGAGAACGCAGGGCCTCGAGGCAACGATTCCTGCTTTCCATTTGCCGGTCACAAGCTCTTTGCGAGAGTCGGACCACCAGCGAGACGTACTGTCGAGCTCTGCTATAAGCCTTAGATAAATCACCACGGACGGACCACGTTTCCTGATACGGACCAGACTAGCGCACCTCGGTGGAGGAGCCACTACCACAAACCGCACCCAATTCGCACTACGGGGAAAGGCAGGCGAGCGTTTTCCGCAAGCCCGCGCTATCGCTCCGCCTGGCGGGACTGAGATCGCTTTACGAACACTGGTTGAAATTGAGTCGCCGCGGCGAGACAACTACCCCAGATGGGTATCTGACCACACCCATTTTTAAATTTTGATTAAACTCAACCTTAATCAACTTTTACATTTTATTTTCGTGTTTTTTTCCCATACAATGCTATCTCTAACAAGTCACTTCCTGACAAGTAGTTGGAGCTGTGAGACTACCTTAGTACGAGGCGTGTTCAAATGAAACCGGACCAAACTGCAACAAGTGAACATACATACGATGCCCATGGTGACGTCACTTCTAGTTCAAACAACACATATCAATTGTCAAGTTTGCAACATTTCATTATCCTCCCACTCATAATTTCCCCAGCAGACCGTTGAAAACATGGCGGGCGTGATACGGAATCACGATATGAAAAAATTCGAAAATGTTGCAAACTTGACGGTTGGTATGTGCTGCTTACACAAGAAGTGATGTCATCATGGGCATCGTGCGTATGTTTATTTGTTGCAGTTTGGTCCGGTTTCATTTGAGCGCACCTCGTATATATATATATATATATATATATATATATATATATATATATATATATATATATATATATATATATATATATAATATATATATACATATATACATATATACATATATATATACATATATATATATATATATATATATATACATACATATATATATATATAGATACATATATATATATCAGTGGCGAGGGGTGACCATCTCAGAACTGTAAGCAATGTTAGAGAACACAACACTAATATCGATTTTACCGTACCGTTGTTTGTTGTTATTTGTAATATCTAGGTAACACACATTCTAAAGACAAATGTTACAAATTTATCAATAATATGTTTCTAATAATTCAAAATAATAATTGTTGTAACGAAAGTATTTATTATAATGGTTGTCATTTACCTCAATGGAGGTTGGAGAAGCACAACGAATAACAAATCTCCAACAATTACATTCTCTCTCTAACGACTCGGATGGAGACGACATTTTGCTTGAATAAATAAATATTTGGAAATGGAGCTAAAAATTCTCGGAATTCAAATTAAAAGATAATAACTTACCTGCAGTAACCACATATTAAAGTGCTTATAAGCCCTAATGAATTTAGCGTATGAGCTCTCTTCTTTTGGAGAATCTAAAGTTGTTGTTTTTTTTGTTTGTTTTTTTTTTTTTTTCTACGCGCTTTTGAATTAATACTACTAACACTATATTAAGTGTGTTTCAACTGTAACAAATTTGACAATAAACAGAATTGATGTGCTTGTAAGATGTATGATAACATAATCATTTTATACTGCATTTTGTAAGAAATTAAATCGAATTTGGAAACGTAAGCAATGCTTACAATGCTTATAGGGACGCCTCGCCACTGATTGATATATACACATACACACATACAGCGTGCTAGTGCGCTCTCTCTCTCTCTCTCTCTCTCTCTCTTGTTTTCACTATTCTTCTCTTTATCAATCTATCGTTATATCTACCCTTCTTTCTCGCAATTCCTTCTCTCTCTCTTTCTCTTTCTTTCTCTCTCTCTCTCTCTCTCTCTTTCTTTCCCTGTGTTTTTCTTTCTCTTCTCTTCCTTCTCTTTTTCAACTCTGTTCCCCTATTCAACCATCAGCTCGCCAACAACAAGGTAGACAACCTCTTGTTGCCAAAGCAGATCTGATTTAATATAGTTACTGCCCTTTACGCTAACTGGATCAGAATTCATTTATTTTCATACTTGTGTTGCTCTTCTTTTAATAGAATGGAGGGGCTCACCCTGGGGGCAACTCTTCTCTCTCTCCTCACCTCACTCTGTTTCATTTGACTCTGTCCTACAGTCACACTCTTGCACAACTTTCACACGCGCCCTCGTGGTGAGGCCCTTCTATTGCACTTTGGTTGGGCTAGCTTCTGAGGACGCACAAACCTAGCATAGGTACATACAGACGCATACATTCATCCAAGCACTGGTTTATGCGTCCTGATATCGCCCAATGGACTACGGTCTGGGGTGGAAAATGGCGCGCCTCCGGCAGTAGAAACTAGTGAGGCAAACATCTAAGCAACAACAACATTCCTATAACATACTTTTTTGGTTCATATTCCTATAATGGACTTGTTTGGTTCCTATTTCTATAACACACTTGTTTGGTTTATATTCCTATAATGGACTTGTTTGGTTCCTATTTCTATAACACACTTGTTTGGTTTATATTCCTATAATGGACTTGTTTGGTTCCTATTTCTATAACACACTTGTTTGGTTTATATTCCTATAACGTATTTGTTTGGTTCCTCTTCCTATAACAGACTTGTTTGGTTCCTTTTCCTATAACATACTTGTTTGGTTCATATTCTTATAACGGACTTGTTTGATTCATACTCCTAAATCACAATTATTTGGCCTTGAGTAAACCTAGTTTGTTTTATCACTTTCTCATGACCGATGTAGCGCTGGGGTCACTGCACTGGCTTCTCAGTCATAAATCATAATAAATATGGTCCTAACATAATATTCCTCATACGCCAAATATCACAGAAACGTGAACTTTACTTTACTTCTCATGGATGAGGGGACACAAATGACCACAACGTCACACTAATAAGCAGGGAAAACATAACTGGTAACAACTGAATTGTTGCGTGTGCCTTTGGGAAAAGGCTACATATAGCTCTAAAGCAGACACTTACTGGGTAATGTGTTGGAACAGGGCTTCTCATGTCAGCCGAAACATGGGGTTGAAAGAAAAATTCATAGAGTCCAATCAATGAAGATGTTCACATATTTATTGTATGCTTCTCTTCGCTGCAATAGAGAATACATAGAATAGAAAGGATAGGCTGAGCTATTCCAAACAGTTTTGAAGAATTAGAGAAAACATCCCTTTGCATAAAACATGTGAAATAAAATTGAAATTGTAATGGTCATTTTTGTTTAAGCATAGTAACATGTTAGCAAACGCGCGAGGCGACAAAGTGAATTTATCAGTTACTATTGAAAAGGTAAGCTGAATGCGTTCAGCCTAACACAGCATAGGAATCATGTCAATTGGATATTTAGGATACTGTCATTACGGCGCTACTTTTTCCTCGCAGCCAACTAGCCACATATTAGGCCGTCCTTCCCTGACTGAGTGCTACATTCCAAGCTCTCGAAGTGTGTTTCAAATCGTATTTCAGTGTAGTTTTGTATAGTTTTGTGATTTTGATCACGTGTTAAAGGAGAGAGTGATAATAATTTTTTTCAGAAATAAAACAAAGTCGCTTAGAACTGATTTACAAGAAAACGTAGACAACTGTGCAGAATTATGTCGACAGCATGGGTTTCAACAACCTCACTCAGCACAAACACGAAGCACTTTTCAATCTTTTTTCGACATCTTAAGTGTGACCCTTTTTTGTTCATGACAGCTCCCCTTAAAATCTGCTCCCCTGCCTCCACTTCTGTCCACTCCTGAATTTTAAAAAATGCGAGTATATAACATTTCCATTACGCAGGTGGACAATACCCTCAAAATGAGTTAGTTTATGTAAAAATGGAAGAACAAAATACATTTGCTTTGCTTAATACTTATCGCTTTAGGTCGTAGAGAAGAAAATTGTTGTATATGTGACCTTGTATAAATTAGTTTTGTATCTATCACTTTGTGTAAATTGTATTTCCATCCATGATGTAATATAAATTATTTTTTGTTTATGTGGCAGTATTCAAACTGTTTTTATATCTGTGACCTTGTTTTCACTATTTTTGTATCTGTGACCTTGTATCAACTATTATTGTATCTGTGACCTTGTATCAACTGTTTTTGTATATGTGACTTTTTATCAACTGTTCTTGTATCTGTGACCTTGTATCAACTGGTTTTCGTATCTGTGATCTTGTTTACATATGTTTTTTGTTTATGTGATCTTGTATCAACTATTTTTGTATCTGTGACCTCGTATCAACTGTTTGTGTATATGTGGTCGTGTTTAAATATTTTTGTTGTATCTCTGACCTTGTATCAACTATTTTTGTATCTGTGACTTTGTGTCAACTGTTTTTGTATCTGTGATCTTGTTTAAATATTTTGTATATATATGTGACCTTGAATCAACTATATTTGTATTTGTGACCTTGAATCAACTGTTTGTGTATATGTGACATTGTATCAATTGTTTGTGTATCTATGTATTTATTTAAACTGTTTTTGAATCTGTGGCCTTGCAATTTATTTTCAATCTATCATAGCAGAGTTACTCTCATAGCTGTGGCCCGCATGAAAAGCAGGTGGGGGCTAGACATTAATGATAAAATACCTCTTGTCCATGCAGAGTTACTCTCATAGCTGTGGCCCGCATGGAAAGCAGGTGGGGGCTAGACATTAATGATAAAATACCTCTTGTCCATGCAGAGTTACTCTCATAGCTGTGGCCTGCATGGAAAGCAGGTGGGGGCTAGACGTTAATGATAAAATGCCTCTTGTCCATGCAGTCGCCACTCATCGTGTTGACTAGGTGTATATTTTTAGCAAGATTTGTAATCAACATACCTATTTTTTGTGTTTTTTAAACTCGTACCATCTTTTTTAAGAACCTGGTCTCCAAACCGCTTGTCCACCCACTACTTATATAAATGATGCATACATTTGCTATGTTGTGATCGAAATTTGGTTTTAGCTAGTACTCTATAACATATAATTGTGACCATACTAGTGTATACGCATGTCCACTACAGGCGATGCGACCTTTCCATACAAATCCGTATCAATGCAACAGTTCTGACACAGGGCAGGAGAAGTAGAGGTAGACTAAAGCACACGGGTGGGAGAGGAGACTAACATCTCGTCAGGCAAAACATACGGAACAGACAATGTTAGTCAGGTTCAGGAGTACATACGGAACAGACAATGTTAGTCAGGTTCAGGAGTACAAACGGAACAGACAATGTTAGTCAGGTTCAGGAGTACATACGGAACAGACAATGTTAGTCAGGTTCAGGAGTACATACGGAACAGACAATGTTAGTCAGGTTCAGGAGTACATACGGATCAGACAATGTTAGTCAGGTTCAGGAGTACATACGGAACAGACAATGTTAGTCAGGTTCAGGAGTACATACGGATCAGACAATGTTAGTCAGGTTCAGGAGTACATACGGATCAGACAATGTTAGTTAGGTTCAGGAGTACATACGGAACAGACAATGTTAGTCAGGTTCAGGAGTACATACGGAACAGACAATGTTAGTCAGGTTCAGGAGTACATACGGAACAGACAATGTTAGTCAGGTTCAGGAGTACATACGGAACAGACAATGTTAGTCAGGTTCAGGAGTACATACGGATCAGACAATGTTAGTCAGGTTCAAGAGTACATACGGAACAGACAATGTTAGTCAGGTTCAGGAGTACATACGGATCAGATAATGTTAGTCAGGTTCAGGAGTACATACGGATCAGACAATGTTAGTCAGGTTCAGGAGTACATACGGAACAGACAATGTTAGTCAGGTTCAGGAGTACATACGGAACAGACAATGTTAGTCAGGTTCAGGAGTACATACGGAACAGACAATGTTAGTCAGGTTCAGGAGTACATACGGATCAGACAATGTTAGTCAGGTTCAGGAGTACATACGGATCAGACAATGTTAGTCAGGTTCAGGAGTACATACGGATCAGACAATGTTAGTCAGGTTCAGGAGTACATACGGATCAGACAATGTTAGTCAGGTTCAGGAGTACATACGGATCAGACAATGTTAGTCAGGTTCAGGAGTACATACGGAACAGACAATGTTAGTCAGGTTCAGGAGTACATACGGAACAGACAATGTTAGTCAGGTTCAGGAGTACATACGGATCAGACAATGTTAGTCAGGTTCAGGAGTACATACGGAACAGACAATGTTAGTCAGGTTCAGGAGTACATACGGAACAGACAATGTTAGTCAGGTTCAGGAGTACATACGGATCAGACAATGTTAGTCAGGTTCAGGAGTACATACGGATCAGACAATGTTAGTCAGAGCCAGGTGAACATACTGACCTAGACCCTACCTCGCTTCCATGCAGTTCCCCCTGGCAACAGGCTGTTTCATGGCAGTCTGGCTAGCTAGGTGGAGATCGACCGTAGTAGTGAGCGATATGCAGATGAAGCCCCAGCACGCTCATTGTGTGAGCAAAGCTCCAGAAAACTTCCCCTTTACGTCCTTTTCATCTAAACATACTCATTGTAAACATTCAGCAACAATAGCAACAACAACAATAAGCAACAACAACAATAGCACGACACACGGAGAAGGGAACTCGATACAAACATCAAGTAACCACGGAGGATATAGAGAGAGCTAAATCGTTTTTCTCAGGGCAGAACGACTTGCCGTTTGTGTCTTAGAGATTTAAGCTTCCCTGGAAGGTATACATATTTTCGTTGACCTTGATTGAATTCTGACAGTTTCATCTGAAGGGAATCACAACAGGTACTCTAAAAATAGACAGTCCATCTTTTTGTGCGTTGTCTGTGAGCTAATCTTCATATTTACATTTCCCATGGCCCTGTCTTGTTTAGATGCTTTGCCTAACGTTCCATTCTATTTTCATATTTTCTGAGCGTGGATTGTAGCATTCACTGAATTAGTTGTTGGAGTGTAGCAATGAATGAATGTAGTTTTTCTCAATTCTGAGTTGAACATTATTTTCATACATCTGTGTGATATTGATTTGTATTACTGAAGTCACAGACTTTGCACTTGGGATTAAATATAGATAAATGTAGTCATCCACATGGGTAGATCCAATATGGAACATAATTACAGAATGTGCGAGAACAATATTAGAATGATAGATAAGAAAATGGACCTTTGGGTTATAATAGATTATACAGGAACAATGAATGGGAAAGTCCAGGTAGCAGTGAATAAAGAAAATGCAATGTTAGGTATGATAAAAAGAAATATTAAACATAGGAGTAAGGAGGTGATTGTCAAACTGTATAAAGCATTATTTAGACCTAGATTGGAGTACTGTGTACAGGTGTGGAGTCCTTATCGTAGATGCGATATAACATGGTTGTAAACATGCTGGAAAGGATACAAAGAAGAGCGACAAAACTGATAGTGGGATTCCAGAATTACAATTACAAGGAAAGACTCTAGACAATGTCTAGAAAAGAGAAGAATTCGAGTTTACTTAATACAGGTTTAAAATTTAATCACAGGAAAGGTTAAATTAAACTATAACAAGTTGTTTTTTTCAAAATACAACCACCAACAAGAACAAGAGGGCACAGATACAAATTAACTAAAGAAAGGTCCAGATTGGATATTAGGAAATATTTTAGTAGTCAGAAGGTGGGGAATGCTTGGAATGCATTATTCCAGGAGGTGGTGGAGGTAGAAACAGTAAATGCATTTAAGAATAGATTGGATGTGCATAGCTTTTAAAGCAGGGTAATGCAAATCTTACTGGTTGTCTTCAGACTGTGAAGAGTCTTCTAAACCAGTATAAAAACATTAAGTTAAGTTAAAATTATAGTCTCTGTACTTCTGGGTAAAATTCATTGATATTACTGAAGTCATAGAAGTGGTATCTGTGATTAAAATTATAGTATTTTCATACTTCTAAGTAACTTTGATTGATATTATTGAAGTAACCTTCTTCTTCTTCTTCTTCTTCTTCTTCTTCTTCTTCTTCTTCTTCTTCTTTTTCTTCTTCTTCTTCATCTTCTTCGTTCGCTCTCAAATAATCGTATCTATTTCTCTCATTCAACTGGCGGTCTTTCTCAGACTTTTTTTCGTCGCCATACAGTTAATCAAGCAGTTTGGCTGGGGAGGACCATGTTGTCACTTTGCTTTTCTCGAGGACCCGACAGAATTGGAGAACATCTTCCATCGTTTTCTTTGTTTGTTTGTTTGTTTGCTCATTCTGCAGTCTCTTCGTGTTTGACATTGTCACTGAATCTCTTTTTATCAAATACTAGTATACGTCTGATTCTGGGTGTTCCCTGTGCCATTTGTCATTGAAGTTCATTTTTATCATTGGCACACGAGTTCAACTGTTATGTGTCCCCATGCCATGCATGTCAATTGTCACCTCCCAAGTCGGATGGTAGATCTTCATTCTAGCATCGGTCGCCAAGGATGATGTCTCTCGGACCTTATAGCTGATAAGACGATATAGTTTACCTCTTCAGAGAACATCTCCTTAACATCCTCTGGGCTGGTCATTGTAAGGGAAAAGGCGCCGATCAGAGTATCAGTCCACTTGTTTCCCAGTGGAACTTGCATAGACATAAAATGGTCACTAGTGCCTTATGGGGATTGGACAAGCTGACAAACGAGGGTGGATCTCATAGCGAATCTACGAGCGCAATATCAGCCACACCATTTTTCTTGTCCTCAGATCCCCTGCAGAAGAATGTAAAAACCACCTATAACCTCTGTCATGTGACCTTCACATATAGGCGTGTCTCCCGCGATAATTAGGTTGTACAGCGCCAGTTTTCTTGGTTACGAATGAAGTCCGTCTCTTAGGTCATTCGGTGACATCTATCGATCATGTAACGTGCAAATGTTCCACGTACCGAGAGCTAGAGCCTCTTCTCTTGTCCAAACGTGTGTTTACGTCTGGTGTGGCTGAGACTGGAACTTGCTTTGCATTTTGATTTAAGAGAGAAATATTTGCACTAGTCGTCAACCTCAGTCTCTCGTCATGAACTATCTGGGTCGAGCAGCGAGACATGGTCAAGACATCTGGAAATAGAACAGGATGCAGTAGATGACCCTGGCACTCTGAATGTCTCGTTCCAAATCGCTTTGTTGAAATTCCCAATCCGATTCATTGAGCCAGTGCGTGGTTTCATCCGCATATTTAGCTGAGTCCATGCTTCAAATGTCCAGGTAGGCAAGCCCTGATGAAGTTGTCAGAATAGCGATGAAACCACCACTAGACTTCCTTAAGAACAGCAGCTCCGGATTTTTCCTCAGGGTTTGTTCACGTAGCCTATTCCGAGAACAAGTATCCCACAAATCCTGATTTAGGTGAAAATGGAGAGCTTGAATACGCAGACCTTTTTTCCATTCAGGTGAGATGTATTTGACATTGAAATTTTCTTAATCGAGTGCGGACTCTCAGAACTGAAATCTTTCTAGTGGATCAAAAACATCTTGTTGATACGTTTAGAACCTCCACTTGGCTTGCACATCTTGCATATTTAGTTGAAATCATTAGGCATATGAATTCACTGAACAAAGATTTGCAAAAGAAAAACACCAATGTTACTAATTAAAAAAATATCTCAGCATCTAAGCTTCTGTACTGAAACCAGAAAATGGAAACAAAGATGTTAACCGCCTTTCGGCAGCTTGCACAGTTTTGAAAAATACAAAACGGTCTCAATCTTTATAACATAAATGAGTCAGTTACAAATAAGATATAGCTCGGATTTCTTTCTGACTGTGTGTTAAACATTAAAACATTTTATACTTGACTTCAATATAGAAGAAACACTTCAACTTATGCTAACAATAAAAACAAGATAATTCATTTATTACAAAAGTATTTGTTATGATAAAAACCTAAACTAAATAATCAACAATGAATCATTCTATCTCAGGGAATGTTAGCATGCGTTAGAATGTAATCCATGCACTATAAACCAAGTTCGATAGTATAACTTCATATCAATGACAGTATATACAAATCTTGTTATATACTGATTAACTAACTATCTACTATGTAGTCACGTGTGTCCTCTAGCAGTTGATATGAAGAAGCTGATCTCTGGGTGTCGACTTGAGCTGTGCAATAATAGCTGTAAGGATGCTCCATGTGGATTCAGGTTACAACTCACTTTCGACACAGCCTTCGGGATTTGGAATCACATGTGGTTACCCGCCCTTCTGACAGAAACTTCGATATATGGGATCCCAGGTGTATACCAGACCCTTTATGACATAGGGTTCGAGATATGGAATCACAGGTGAATACCAAACCCTTTTTGACAGAGGGTTCGGGATCTGGGATCCCAGATGTTTACCAGCGCCTTTATGACAGAGGGTTTAAGATATGGAATCACAGGTGTATACCAGCACCTTTATGACAGAGGGTTAGATATATGGGATCCCAGGTGTATACCAGACCCTTTTTGACAGAGGGTTCGATATATGGGATCCCAGGTGTATACCAGACCCTTTATGACAGAGGGTTCGATATATAGGATCCCAGGTGTATACCAGACCCTTTATGACAGAGGGTTCGATATATGGGATCCCAGGTGTATACCAGACCCTTTATGACAGAGGGTTCGAGATATGGAATCACAGGTGTATACCAAACCCTTTTTGACAGTGTGTTCGGGATCTGGGATCCCAGATGTTTACCAGCGCCTTTATGACAGAGGGTTAGATATATGGGATCCCAGGTTATACCAGACCCTTTATGACATAGGGTTCGAGATATAGAATTACAGGTGTATACCAGACCATTTTTGACAGAGGGTTCGATATATGGGATCCCAGGTGTATACCAGACTCTTTATGACAGAGAGTTACATATATGGGATCCCAGGTGTATACCAGACCCTTTATGACAGAGGGTTCGAGATATGGGATGCCAGGTGTATACCAGACCCTTTATGACAGAGGGTTCGATATATGGGATACCAGGTGTATACCAGACCCTTTATGACAGAGGGTTCGATATATGGGATCCCAGGTGTATACCAGACCCTTTATGACAGAGGGTTCGATATATGGGATCCCAGGTGTATACCAGACCCTTTATGACAGAGGGTTCGAGATATGGGATCCCAGGTGTATACCAGACCCTTTATGACAGAGGGTTCAAGATATGGAATCACAGGTGTATACCAGCACCTTTATGACAGAGGGTTCGAGATATGGAATTACAGGTATATACCAGACCTTTTTTGACAGAGGGTTCGAGATATGGGATCCCAGGTATTTACCACACCCTTTTGACAGACGCCAATAGTGAAGCAGGCATTGAATTTCAGAACACTGCGTTGTTTATATCTTTTTGGATATCTAAAATTTCAAATGCTTGTAAAAATCTTCAGGTATTAACGACAAAAGTGCTGCTCCATTTTGCAACAACCTACCTTTGCAAACAATAATTTTTTACCATTGTAAACTTGGAAACATAGTACATAAATAGATTAGACCACGAAGACATCATCCAAACCACTCTGACACAAAAAAAGCTAAGATTTTGCGATGTTTATTTTATCAAAAATGAAACATTTACATTGTTATAAAACCTAAAGTGTTTATATTTTGAATTAAATGCCTCAGATCTTTATTTCGGTTAATTAATCGTGTATGTGCACTAGGCTTATTTGTTATCTGTTTTAATAAAGGCTTGCCTTTCTGGATTCTACTAGCAAAGACACACTCCTTTCAACTTCAGACCGTAGTCTTTTTGTGTTATATTATGACGTATTGGCCAGTATATGGATGCGTAAGTATGTTGTAACTGTTTGTAAAGTATTCCACTATGACAGATATGCAGAACAGTACTTTTGTCAATTCTTTCTGTAAGTGGAGAAGTGAGAAAGACGCCCAACAATCTCAGTCAAACTTAACACGAAATTATTTCGAACCCGGTATGTTGGGATAGCAAGCCAAGCTTGCACTTGATTGACACTCCTAGACCACGCGTGACTATGTTAATTACTTTTTGTGTGGCTTTTCAAGTCTGTGATTATTTCTTGACTTTGAGAGTATTTTTTCTTCTTCATTTTAATAACAATTAGCTTATTTGCGTTTACTCTGAAGACATGATGGAGATGGGAGGACGGAGATGAGGTTGCAGGGTTGACAGGTGAAGGGTTGGTTGGGGATGGGGGGGGGGGGGTGTTGTTGGTTTGGTGTCAAAATCATTTTAAAAAATAAATTTGGGTAATACCCAAAAATGTACCCTGAACTCTGAGGAAGACGTTATTTATCATCGAAATCCTTTTATTATGATTTCTCTTCTGCTCGGTCTCAAAGAAAAGACAGTGCCCGATTGGAACATAAGTTGCGAAGAGTCAAAACGGCTTATTAGAGCTAGATACATGACCAAATGGGAAACCGAACATACTGGCTACACCAAAAACGATGCCTAATACCAGTTGAACAGAAGAGAGCAGGTCGTGGTCTTCAGACTTCGCACTGGCCACAATAGACTGAGATACCACCTATTCAACAAATTGAAGATAGGTGGCACTGACGAATGCCCGTGTGGTACCGGTAAAATTACCGCTGAGCATTTGCTGCAAAACTGCCCGACATACGAGGATCAGAGAGAGCAGATGTGGCCATCACCGGTGGCAACACTAGACAAGCTCTATGGCAGTGTCGACAGCCTCAGGATGACCGCTGCCTTTTTCGAAACAATTAAGGTTGATGTCTGACTGCGTACGAAGAAGAAGAAGAAGAAGAAGAAGAAGAAGAAGAAGAAGAAGAAGAAGAAGAAGAAGAAGAAGAAGATAAGTTAAATATTAGGATCTGCAATTTGTAAAGAAAATAATGTATTGTATCCTTATCAGCAGTCGGTCTTCTCCTTCCAAACCTCCAATTTTCCCATGCCCTTTAGATCGCCAGCTGCGGTTGGGTTTAATCGACCTGGGGACGGCCCTGTTCTACATCCCAAATTAAGGCACTTAAATATAGTAAATGTTTAGTGACCTTTGACGTACACAGCTTTCTCGTCTACACTTTGTGAAGATGTTGATGATCGAATGAGAGAGATAGAGACCAAACATCAGGCCAGGACAAACATACTGATCATACTATGTTGGTCAGGGTCAGGTGAAACATATTGATCAAGACTCCACTTAATTTCCAATCAGTTCTCCATGAAAACAGGCCGTTTAATGGCAGTCTGGCTAACGAGGTGGGGTTCGGCACAGTGATCACATAGGGGCGAGTTTACTGATGAGCCTCGCATTGCTCTATAGCCAAGAGGACCATCTTTCAAAGTACGTATCTGGATGGGAGGAGAACCACTGTAACCCACACCCAAAGAAAGTGGCCAAGAGCACCTAACTCAAGTACGAGTGGCATTAGTAACTTAACACAAGTAACTCATCCAGATTTTCGCTATTAAAGAAGAGATTATTTCCCCTTGAATATCTTTCTCAGCACTGCAGGTTTATATAGGCTTCACGATGCAAATATTTTCTCCGGAAATCCCTGGGTTCATCACTGGAGCTACGGAATTCGTGCTTTGTGCGAAGCTCTCGGCAGCCAGGATACTGTTCCGCGGAGAGAAATCGAGTCTTATGGGGAGACCTCCGGCGATGAAGTCGAGCCCTCGCCTTTAACCTCTAACATGGATCAGCTAATGTGTGTGGCGTATATTTGCCTGAACCTTTGAACTACTTATGTGGAAATGAAAACATATGTGTAAGATTCCAATGCACTGTTTAGTTCGATGGAACCAAGAAGGATCTGTATCCTGCCATTATTCGATTTTGAGAGTTGTTTTTCTTGGCACTATTTTATTGTTTTTCAGCAGTTAATGTTAGTCGTATCTTTTCTCTCATTACGCTATTAGTTACTGTGTTCATGGAGCTGTTGTATTGTTCACGTTTTGTATATGGATGACTGTTGCGTTCAGTTTAGTTTAATTTATTTTAAGAATCAAGGTCATTACACACGGTTTAACCAAATAAGTGCTCTATTTTTCTCCATATCGTTAAGCCTACTCAAAGCCTTAAGCCTACTCTTTTCGATTTCCAATTGCCGATGAATTCATAACGAGTGCGACACTGCACGTGGGCGTCCGATCTCTACTACCCAGAGATTCGAGGAGATACAAAATATTTCCCTGTGTGAATAGTGAATACATTGTTCTCGGATCTTCTTTCTGTCCGACTCTCTCTCTTTCCATTTTACGGTACTACCACATTTTTAACATGTGCAAGCTTTTTTATCGTCTTTCTTTGCCAGGTTCTAGGTTCAACCCGATACAGCGCAATTGACCATATGAGAGTGCTGACTTTTCTTTTTCTCAGTTCTGCCCTGATATTCACTAAATATGTTGTTAAAATCTGAAGAAGTTTTATTACTACAAGTACCGGAAACAATCTTACCATTTATCTGTTTACTGTAATATAACTAGGTATGTTTTAAAAGTTCAGGAACTTTGAAAAGTGTGCATCAATACTTATGTCAAAGCAACTCCAGTCACTTGCGCTAACCTACGGGTTTTCTGTTGTGATTGTTAATCGTACCGTAACTGAAAAATGTTGACAGGGTAGGTACATAACTCTACCGGCCTTCATATTTTTTAACCACCTTTTATTTTACCGTCTATTGGTCAGGGGTAAAGGATAGAAATACATAATGACATTTAATTTGCTTTATAAACTACCAGATGGCATTTGAGTTCAATATGAAAAATTAATTAAATGTCTCCAAGATATAGGTCTAGATGGTAAAGACATAAGAATGCTCCTTAATTTGTACTGCGAACAAACTGCTACAGTAAAATCAGGAAAGTTATGCTCACCAAGTATACCTGTAAAAAGAGGAGTGGGGGATGTTTATTTTCCCATTGTCTTTTTTAATATCTACACAGAACAAACATTCAAATAGATAGAGTGGATGCCAGGGTTTGTCATTGGAGGAGTGGCAATGAACAATCTAAGATATACGGATGATTCAGTTTTGATGGCAAAAAGTGAGCGAGAATTACAGGAGCTTGTGACAACAATATACACAATAAATCAAGAGTTTGGATTAGACATAAACATAAAGGAAACAAGGACTTTGATACTTGGGAAAAGTGACAAGAAACCAAGTATGTTGATAATAATAAAAGATCAACAACTTGAACAGGTACAGAGTTTCTCCTATCTAGGTCATCTAATAATGGAAGAAGGCACCTGTTAAAAAGAAATTAGAAAGAGAATATGTATGACCAAGATGGTATTCGACAACATGCGACACATACTGACATCCAAACAAATAAATCAAAATTTGAAAATTAGAATTGTCAGGTGTTATGTTTACTAGTCACTACTTTGTTGCGCAGAAACATGGACGATGAATAACACGTTGGAAAAGAGTATTGAAGCCTTCGAAATGTGGGTATATAGAAGATTAGATCGCATTTCTTGGAAAACAATTTTGGAAGTATTGGAAAAATTGAGGATGAAAAGAGAATTAATGACCGAAATCAGGGTTAGAAAGTTACGTTATTTTGGTCATTTAACAATACATATCTCCTTGTTGAAGACTATAATGGAGGGTGGGGTAGAAGGTAGTCGTTCAAGAGGCAGACAACGCTTTAAATGGATGGAGAACATCAGGAGATGGACTGGAAAAAGCTTCTCATATTGCACAATTACGGCAAGAGTACACTGGAGAACCATTACAGCCGACCTTCGATGCAGAGATGGCACCTGATCTGAACTGAAAAGATAACATAAATAAATAAAACTAACTAATCTAAAGGACAAATATGAATATTCATCTTGAAATGAAGCATATATGGTCAATTCGTCTCATCGTACAATCAAGCAGACAAAATATGTTGAACAAAATCAACTAAGGACATCTTTTCTAAGATAACAATTATTTTATTTTGATTATTATTGTCTATATGTCACCCCTCATGAAGCATAGAGCCGCAACTGGTTACGTGCTTATGTTAAAGCATGCACGAAACTACTTTGTGCGTATCTCTAACATTTGTAAGGACTGCGCAAGCAAAGAACTTAGCTGCTCGTCTCTTGAAAAACAATGAAAGCACGAACCACCGTACATTCGATACCTACATGTTTCAAGCGACTCCTGACTGAAGGAAGATTAGTCCTATTACGGACGGACGATAAATACTCGCAGTTCCCGAGTAGTCTGCCCAGGTCTTTGTGTATGGCAAGGACAAGAATAGCACCACGGCCCCACATCGAGTATGTTAGAAAAACCACCATGCGAGTACCCTATTGCAGTTACTACACAGTCTATCGTTACTCGTATGTCAGCTCCAATCACCCCCCCCCCCCCCCCCCCACCCACTCGCCGCACAGATGCTTCCTTTGCAATCTAAACAGAATGACCAGGTCAATCTTCATCAGCAATTTGTGAGCGGCCGTGAGAAAATGTATCGACCCAGTTATACACCGCTTAACACGACACACTCTTCTCACCGTAAACAGGAAGCATTTCCTTATGAATATCCTTTGCAGAAAGTCATCTCCCACTTCCAGAACCCTTTGTGGAGAGAAAGTAAGGAGAGTGTATAGGACACACCCTCCAGAAGAAGCCCGAAAAAATCATCAGACATGTGCTGTACTGGAGCCTAGATGGAAAGCATTCATTTGGGGAAGCCTAGAAACAATTGGCAAAGAACAGTGACAGAGGAAACCGCGTGCAAGCATCTCGTTTGCAGAACTCAAGGAGACCATCAGATACATCAACAGATGTCAAGCTTCTGTTGCTCCTATGTTCCCTGTGGAGCACCAGGTGGATAATAATAACGATGATAAATGACAAGTGGATTAAAAAATGGACCAGGCAATGTACGGACACACTTACTCATCACCTAAACAGCAAACAAAGGATCATAAATCTGGGTTGAGACAATCTCAGAATATGGATTGTTTTAACAGGTATTAGAAGGTTATCGATGAGTTTATCTTCGTTCAGGGGGACATTTTAAAATCGGTGGGCGGAAGGTAATCTGTCGACGAGTAGAATTTAATTGACTCGACAAGGGAGTCTGAAGTTCGCGTCCGTGGTTAGGTATCAATCTCTGATGACATGAGTCAGCACATTGCTATGAGATACCTTAGAAAAAAATTGTAATGGTCACAATTTTTAAGTTTAGAAATTATCTCTCTAATATTCCTTGTCTAATGATGTTAAGACATGGTTCCCAAACGCAAATCACTCCGAGGCTTACGTTAAAACAAATTCAGTAGACCAAAGGTCGCGTGAAAAGAATTTTAATAGACTAAGGGCTACGTGAAAAGAATATGGATGGACCAAAAGTCATGGGAAAATAATGTTGATGGAGCAAGGGCCGTGTGAAAATAATGTTGATGGAGCAAGGGCCATGTGAAAATAATGTTGATGGAGCAAGGGCCGTGTGAAAATAATGTTGATGGACCAATGGGCTGTGTGAAAATAATGTTGATGGACCAAGGGGCATGTGAAGACAATTTTGATGGACTAATAGACATGTTAAGACAATTTGATGGATCAAGGGACCCATGAAGTCAATTTTGATAGACCAAGGGACGTATTAATAAAATAAAACAATTTTGATGTGCCAAGGAAAGCGTGAAAACAATTTTGATGGACCAAGAGAAGCATCAATACAAGAAAACACTTTTGATGGATTAAGGCACGAGTGAATACAAGATGACACTATTGATGGACCAAGGATCGTGTGAAAATAATGTTAATGGACCAAATAACGCATGAAGACAATGTTGATGAACCAAGAGACTCCGGAATACAAGAAAACAGTTATGATGGACAAAGAGACACATGAAGACAATTTTGATGGATCAGGTGACGCGCGAATATAAATATGATGGATCAAGTAACGCGTGAATACAAATATGATAGATCAAGTAACACGTGGATACAAATTTGATGGATCAAGTGACGCGTGAATACAAATATGATGGATCAAGTGACGCGTGAATACAAATATGATAGATCAAGTAACGCGTGAATACAAGAAAACAATGTTGATGGATCAATGAATCCATGAAGACAATTTTGATAGATCAATTGATCCATTTTTTGTCTTGAAGATGTAACTTGGCGTAGTATTTTGATTATAGTGCGAAAGGAAAAGAGATGGTCATCAACCTCACTCTCTGGTCCCGAGCTACATTGAACCAGTGATAAGACATATGTCAAGCGAACTGGAGGTAACTCAGAATGTAGGCACTCTGGCCCCACCTACCTTGAAATCTTCATACAAAGTTGATAACGATCGTACCAACCTTCACATATTTTGTTCACTAGTTATAGGTAAAGTTAAAAGGTTATCCATAACATACACTACTGTCTAGATGTAAGTGTTACATCATGTACTTGGCCCCAGATTGGTATGCGGTAGGGTTGGCTAGCATGAAAATCAACATCGAAAAAAAAACTGAGGTCATTAAAATATATAGAAAAGAAGGGAGAAATCAATATCTTCCTTGAAAATCAGCAAATTAAATAGGTGAAAGATTTCACATAATTATGCAGACGGTAGAATCACCCCGTAAATCCAACAATAATGCATGAAGGCAAACAAATCATTGGACAATTATCACCAACACTTTATTGCAAGCAGGTGACAATAGTTACCAAAAGAGCTTTATACAACACGAACTACAAATTTCAAAACTGGACACTAAAATGAAAAAAAAAGACAAATCATAACATCAGAAATGAAATGCCTCTGAACAATAATGGGTGTAGCAGGAAGAGACAAGATAAGAAATTAAGACATCAGGAGACTGGTGGGAACAACACCAGCATTAGACTACATCAAAAGACAGCAACTAAAATGGTTTGGTCATGTAACAAGCACACAGCACCTCCCAACAAGCAATGCTATTTAGATACAACTGATTCAAAGCCAAAGGTCGACCATGATAAAGGTGGATGACAGAAATAGCAGAAGCGGTGGTTGTCCCTGTGCATGAGGGTCGGGCTCGTTCCAGAGATCTTTTCATAACCTGATCTAGATGCTGAGCAGTGCATCAGCTGCAGCTATCAGCGACCCAAAAACTGACTACTAGCGTCAGGGCCAAGGAACTAGGGTTGGAAAGACTCTTCTACATCTCCACGCGGTGATCCCGGATAATAGGCTGCAACAGAGCAGACTGGCTAAGGAGAAGGGATCGATGAGGGAAGGCTAATCCGGTACCCAAAAATGCCTGCTGAAGTCGGATGTCTCTGACTGAAAAGTGCAAAATCGCAGACGAGCTGTAAACTACGACCAAACGCATTCCGTTCTCCTGACAACATCTTATACTTGCAAAACCCATTTCAGGGCTTCGAAGCAGGAGTTTGAGAACGAACGAAGAAGAAGAAGAATAACACGACGCTAAAAATCAAAGCAGTAGCAGCGATAAGAAAGAAGAAGAGAATAATGGTAGCCAGTCACCTTCCTTTTTTTCCATAATACTACCAGATATCTATTTACTGTTGATTTGACTGGGGATCAAACCCAGTACATTTGCCTTGAGAAGCGAGCGATATACCACTTTGATATTCAGATTGGCCCAAATTACTTCTAGAAGGACTATGACAGATCCGAGAAAAGTACTACTGTCACACTGGGAATGTTATGAGGCAGTTAACAGTGCGGGATAATTCCTCTTGGGTAGAAGACTTTCCAGCTAAAGGCATTCCACATCACACCTTTCACTGAGGCCAGAAATCTGAATCTTTACAGGATTGAAAGAAAGTTTATAGGAACAATTCCTCATTAACTATACGAGATTACAGAAGTGAATATATTGTTGTGGTGGGGTGGGGTGTGGTGTCTGAAAACGATGGCGACGAAGATGAGAAAAAGAAGATAAAGAAAAAGAAGAAGAAAGCAAAGAAGAGGGAAAGAAGAAGAAGAACAAGAAACATTCACATTTTGTCCTTTATTATCCATCTTGTGCCTCTATTGGAAACATTCACATTTTGTCTTTTATTATCCATCTTGTGCCTCTATTGGAAACATTCACATTTTGTCTTTTATTATCCATCTTGTGCCTCTATTGGAAACATTCACATTTTGTCTTTTATTATCCATCTTGTGCCTCTATTGGAAACATTCACATTTTATATTTTATTATCCATCTTGTGCCTCTATTGGAAACATTCACATTTTGTCTTTTATTATCCATCTTGTGCCTCTATTGGAAACATTCACATTTTGTCTTTTATTATCCATCTTGTGCCTCTATTGGAAACATTCACATTTTATATTTTATTATCCATCTTGTGCCTCTATTGGAAACATTCACATTTTGTCCTTTATTATCCATCTTGTGCCTCGATTGGAAACATTCACATTTTGTCTTTTATTATAAAATGCTAATTTTTTCTCTCACTTTTACTACAGATTATCACATATTCTGATAAATGTGTGGTCAAGCGGTAAGGGTATGTCTATGTACATCTAGGAATCACGGGTTCGAACCACTGTAATGTGTAGTTTATTTTCTGCTTAAAAGTACAATAAAGATTACCTTCATACTATGTAACGACTGAAAGGGCAAGCTGTCTTCATTCTTCAGTATCTTTACATCCTCAACGGATCCCATGATCAGAAATAAACGGCTCTAATTATTGCCTATTTAAAAAATCCTGCATCATAATCCCAATTTTTTAGGGCCATACGTTTAGCCATTGCTGGCCGCATATGATCGACGAGCCTCATGTTTGAGGCTCTTTTTTTAAATTTATGAAGTCTTTTTTTTTTATCTCTTCCAAATTGCGTAATCTTTGTTTCTCCTAACAACCTCTTCCCACTTGATGGTTTTAATATGCTAATTTGAACATCGATACTGCGTGGTATTGATATGAAACTGCGCTGTTTGCCTGATATAATATGATAACATGTCAGGTAGGAAATACCACCAAAAACTGAAACTCCGCAGATGAGATACAAACCTGCCAAGATTTTGATATGAGCTCACAATATGAATCAACATTACTGAGATAAGGGCTGGAGGCTGACCACGTGTAAATGATATGGTGATCGAGTCGTCAATTAAATTATATGATATCAACTCGAAGATGATATGCTTGTATCATCCAATATTATGTGTTCATTTTGTAGCGATCATTTTTGTTTGTGTTGAACATTTCTGATTAGCATGTCCGTTCTGTCTTGTCAGTTTAAAGGTCAGCGAGAATATGGTACCATATTCAACATCCGGTGTTATGAGTGCGTCTATACAGACTGGGCCATTTGCAAATAACAGATAATTTTTTCTTGGTGGTTATTATGAAATATTCTTGCACATCTTAGTTTTTGTTTATTGAGAAATGTATGGTTTTGTTGAGTTTTTTAGTTTTTTTTAAACTGCTTCGCAATCAAACGGTTTTTTTTCGAAGCCTGCGTTTTATTTTCTTGTTATGTTATCTTATGTTTTATTATGTTATGCCATGTTATGTTATGGCATGTTGTGATATGTAATGTTATATATTGGCATGTTGTATTATGTTATGTTATGTTATGTTATGTTCTGTTATGTTATGTTGTGTTATGTTATGTAGAATCAACATTAGTACACCCTGATCAAAGTTCACTCACATAGGCGTTGATTCTTGCAGAAAAGGGCGAAGGCTAAGATAACTGACGGTTCCATTTGCTCAGTGGTGCCCAACCTACGTCCCACTTGTGGCTCGTTGGGCACCGAATAGTTATCCAATAATGTCATGTACATACATACATATATAGATATGTGTGTGTGTGTTTGTCGGTGTGTATACATACATAAATATCACATACATACGTACATACACATACACCAACACACGCACGCACGCACACACACACATTTAAGCAAACATTTTATAATATTCTTTCTTCTTCTTTTGTCGATTTACTTTCTACCGGGTTGTAGCCAATGTCGTGGTATGTATTTGTCTTTCGTCTCTCTTGTGGATCGAGTGACATGTTTCCCCATTTAACGGCAGGTCTCGTTCACGCCGTCTATCAACCTTTTCCTTGGTCTACTTCTCGTCTTTCTTCCTGATGCTTTACTATAGAAGGTTGCATGTACAATGTGGTCTGGTTGCATGTACAATGTGGTCTGGTTGCATTCTCACAATGTGGTCTGGTTGCATTCTCACAATGTGGTCTGGTTGCATGTACAATGTGGTCTGGTTGCATGAACAATGTAGTCTGGTTGCATGAACAATGTGGTCTGGTTGCATTCTCACAATGTGGTATGGTTGCATTCTCACAATGCGGTCTGGTTGCATGAACAATGTGGTCTGGTTGCATGTACAATGTGGTCTGGTTGCATTCTCACAATGTGGTCTGGTTGCATTCTCACAATGTGGTCTGGTTGCATTCTCACAATGTGGTCTAGTTGCATTCTCACAATGTGGTCTGGTTGCATTCTCACAATGTAGTCTAGTTGCACGAACAATGTAGTCTGGTTGTATGAACAATGTAGTCTGGTTGCATGAACAATGTAGTCTGGTTGCATGAACAATGTGGTCTGGTTGCATTCTCACAATGTGGTCTAGTTGCATGAACAATGTAGTCAGGTTGCATGAACAATGTAGTCTGGTTGCATGAACAATGTAGTCTGGTTGCATGAACAATGTGGTCTGGTTGCATGAACAATGTGGTCTAGTTGCATGAACAATGTGGTCTAGTTACATGAACAAGGTGGCGAACCTAATTCATTCTCTGTTGCTCGATGTACTGTAGGGAATGTAGGCAGGGAATTGTTCCAACGTTCCCCCGAATACTCATTTTTGTGATTCCGTTTCTTCTGGTGTTGTTAGTGACCTTTCGTAGACACTGCATTTCGCAGGTGGCTGACTTTCGTCCCCGGGCTCTTACTTAATGCCCATGTCTGGTAGTGGTAGCGCAGGGATGGGACGAAGAAATTATTTATCATCTGCTGATTTGCTTGAGGGCAATAAGAACGCCATTTCAAAATGGTTGGTAATAGCATGAAAACATGGCTAGAGTGAAGATGTTCGCATTTTCAAAGAAAAATTAACGGATTTATACTTCTTTATGGAAACTATGTTTCGTGAATCAATATCGGTCATAGGATACAGTTTTATAAGACAATATGACACAAAGCACGCATCCAAGTTCGACATTCTTCTGAGTCAGCTACGTACAAAGAAACTGAACTTTCTCCACCAAACAAGAATAATCGAAATGGCATCAATCAGCTTTCAAGAAAGCATCAGAGGATGCTAAGAGTTATGCCGAAGCTAATTATATAATTGCTTAAAAAATGGCAACCAAATTACGAGTGGGGTTTAAATGAACATCTTAAAAGTGGGATACTAATTTTTAAAACCAACCACGCCTTTGTTTTGCAACATGTTAGTAGAGTTGCTAAGGCTGTCAATAGTGTTTTTTCCCGTGGCATCAACATGACGTCATAATTGTAGTTAGATGATGGCCGCCCCAATATTAACATGCACGAAAGAGGAGCAGCGTTCTGATATCTATTTGTTTAGCAGTCAAGTAGGGAAACCTATAGACATTCATCGGCGAATGAAGGTCCATTACGGTGATGCATGCCTTTCACTCCAGCAAGTGTATGAGTAGAGTAGGGAGTTCTAAGCCGGGGTGAGTTCTGTGACAGACTGTTAATGACAGGAGCAGGCAAAACGAGTAGTCACCCCAGAGTCGATTGCTGCCGTTACCCCCCCCCCCCCCCCGTGAAGGAACATCGTCGATTGACTGGGAATGAAATTGTCGCACATCTAGGCATCAGTCAGGGTTCACTACATAACAACATCCATGATGTGCTACAGTACCACAACGTGTCTGCAATGCCTGTCATGAACTTTCGCGGCGTTTTAAAGCAGAAAATGATGGTTCCCTAGCAAGAATTGTTACTTCAAATGAAACCACGTCTTTGAGCACGGTTCTTTTGACTAGACTGTCTTTATTTCATCTGTATAAGTGTGTCAGCCCTGCAGTATATGTTCTGGAGTTTATTTGGGTACTAAGCAATTTCATGTGGCGGTGTCTCTAAGATCCATTCTGTGGAGTTGGACCTTGCGTGTGCAATGTCTCACAGAGTATCAACCTCAAACCATCCCAAGGACCATACTGGGCTATCTTCCTCAAACTATCCAAGGACCATACTGGGCTATCTTCCTCAAACCATCCCAAGGACCATACTGGGCTATTAACCTCAAACTATCCCAAGGACCATACTGGGCTATCAACCTCAAACCATCCCAAGGACCATACTGAGCTATCAACCTCAAACCTTCCCAAGGACCATACTGGGCTATCAACCTCAAACCATCCCAAGGACCATACTGGGCTATCAACCTCAAACCATCCCAAAGACCATACTGGGCTATCAACCTCAAACCATCCTAAGGACCATACTGGCGTATCAACCTCAAACCATCCAAAGGACCACACTGGCGTATCAACCTCAAACCATCCAAAGGACCACACTGGCGTATCAACCCCAAACCACATTTTAACACCAACATCGAACCTCTAAACCTAAGGAGAGAACGTTCTGCCGGGGGAACACTTAAATGATTCTTGAGAATGGACACTACGCAGGAGAAAAGGAAAATGGTATAACATTGGCACCAAAAGAATATATTGAAAAATCAATCTTTCCTACAAAACATACACAACGCACAATGGTTAAACACCACCTACCAGGTTAGAAAGCTTATGACAGTCATTAACGATGAACCATTTCGCTTGCAGGCGACTATTCCCATAGTAGTTAGCCTACGAGCCCACTCTAGGATTGACAGATGACAATTGGGTCCTCTTTGGAAACGAAGGACAAACAACAACTCCCATAGTTAGAACTGTACTCTCCGACCTCTCTGCAAACAGAAAACACCCTACCATATTTTTTAAAACTATCGTCTTGGAAACTATAGACTCACATCCACAAAATATCTACAGATAGATCTGGTACTGTTGAATATAGCGCTGTAATTAAATACCAAAACTTGCAACAAGAATACCCCCCCCCCCCCCCAACCGTGCGTCGATGGTCCACGAGGAGAGAGAGACCTGTCTAACTTCGAAGCAGAAATAATAGCAATAGAAAAAACTTTGCGCCGAATAATCTCAGATTTTGAACGTGGCACTATGCAACCTGAGGAAATCGTTATTTTCTCAGACTCAAAGTCTGAGCTTCAATCCTTGAAAAACAGAAAGTCTTCAGATGTTAATAACATCTTCAAATTAACTGACCAACTGTCCACCTCTTTTGAAGAGGAAGTAGTGCTCCAGTGGATGCCTGGTTATGTTTGGAGTCGCAGAAAATGAAAGGGTTGATGAGCTGTCTAGAAGCAGTGTAATGCTATCACATCTACTTCCTAGTATTGCACTGCAGACCTACAGGCGGATCTTGAGAAACAACTTTAGATAGGAATAACTAAGTCATTGGACTACATTCCATGCAGGCTGAACATATTTCAGATACCAAGCAAAACCAGATCCCCGGGACCAATTCAAGAAATTAAAGCTGAGAACAGGTCCTGACCATCTCAACAAAGATCTGTATAGAATAGACCAACTACGTGAACCAAATTGCAGATTCTGTAATGATCACAAGGAATCAGTCGAGCACTTCCTGGCTCTGTGCCAAAGGCTAGCCGGTCTACGAAACTGGCTGTTTCCCCCACACCCTACCAAACATAAAACACTCTATATATCGTCACAACAACTAAAGAAAACATGTGCTTTTGTTTGAGATGCATTGTGCTGACTACAGCTACTAGCTCACAGCTATAGGGATTGTATCATCATCACCTTAAAACCATCCCGAGGACAGCAAGGTGTCTCAAACTCAAACTATCCGGAATACTGCACCCAGGTGTCAAACTCAAACTATCAAGAATACTGCACGCAGGTATCAAACTCAAACTATCAAGAATACTGCACGCAGGTATCAAACTCAAACCATCCCGAGGACCGCAAGGGGTCTCAAACTCAAACTATCCTGAGGACCACAAGGGGTCTCAAACTCAAACCATCCCGAGAACCACAATGGGTATCAAACTCAAACCATCTCGAGGACCACAAGGGGTCTCAAACTCAAACCATCCCGAGGACCGCAGAGGTTCTCAAACTCAAACCATCCCGAGGACCGCAATGAGTCTTAAAGTCAAACCATTCCGAGGAGCGCAGGTGGTGTCAAACCATCCCGAGGGCTGCGAAGTGTTTTAAACTCAAACCATACCAAGGACTGCAATGAGTCTCAAAGTTAAACCATCCGAGGACCGCAGGGGGACTCATTCTCAAACCATCCAGAGGATCGCAAGAGGTCTCATACTCATACCACCCCGAAGACCACAGGGGGTATAAAACATTCCGAGGACCGCAAGAGGTCTCAAACTCAAGTCATCTCGAGGACCAGAAGAGGTCTCAAACTCAAGCCATCCAGAGTAATGCATGGGGTATCAAACTCGAGGACCGCAATGAGGGGGTCTCAAACTCAAACCAACCAGAGAACCGTAACGGGGGGTCTCAAACTCATACCATCACGACAACTGCACGGAAGTATTAACCTGAAACCATCTTGAGGACCGCACGAAGAAACATTATGTGACTGTAGGATTGCATGAAAGTTGGTTCGATAATCAAAGGGCCCAATTTTAGTTAATTTGATCACCAAAGGTCACACTACACAAGAATGATTCTCACTTCCATTGATGTAAACCGAGTTGCTAGCACATGTTTTTTCAATTTTCCCTAAGCCTTTGTTTGCTAATGAGATAATGTTACTTTTTGTAATATTTGCGTTATTGATCTTCCGTTTTCTCTTATAAAGTTTTCAAACGACGTTAGCTATTTCATTTCTTTTAACATCATTCTGTCTAATTTGATCGCACATTTATTTATCTTTACTTTGTGTTTCTGCCCGTATTATTTTAATGCAATACGATTTTATAATGACTGGTTCAACAAACTTGGTCCAATAGACAGCTTCGGTTCCTGATTACGTTTTTATCACAAGTGGAAGGAAATGACAGTCAATAACTATGACATGTGCGTTTGTTTACAAATTTGTGATGTAATAATTGATAAAATGACTGACATGTTTAGCTTTTAATATATCTTGTTTCACTTACACCGTGATGCCGAGCTACCCTTGGCCTTTGAACAATTGTGCAATACTCTGATGGAAAAGTACTCGATTATTTTGAAATGTTCTGAGAATTAGGAGAATTATTGCCATTTCTAATTTCAGTACTCAAGTGTAGCCTTTCGCGCCACGAATTTCACGTTTTGCAGGTGGCGCTGCATGCAACTGTAATTTGTATGCTGTAAAATAGTATTCGCTAAAGAAGAAAAAATGGCAGTCAAATTTCCTCAACAAAACAACTTTATCGTGCGTGCGAAAAGACTGCTTAATGAGTTTAACACGAAGTCTGATCTATGGGCGAATTGATATCGTTTGCGAAAGACAAATCAAACTGGCACTTGTGTACGTGGTAGAAGCAATGGGCGAACAGAGGTGAGTGAACGCATCAAAGAGTAACGGCTTTCCCTGGGTTAAGATCGTCTGCGTTGCTTTCCAAATCAATTAAGTCAGATTCATATTCTTCAATCATTGACTGGACCCATGCAAACACTGAAGGTTCTGCAACAAACGCAACAAAGAGTAACGGTTTTCCCCTGGTTAAGATCGTCTGCGTTGCTTTCCAAATCAATTAAGTCAGATTCATATTCTTCAATCATTGACTGGACCCATGCATACACTGAAGGTTCTGCAACAAACGCAACAGAAAATGGATGGGGTAAGGGTATTTTTGAGCCTAGCAAATGGTAGAAAGATAACACTGTCAGTGATTAGGGAACAATTCTCAAGCAATCTCAGAACAGAGGCATTGAAAGCTGCAGTAGAAGCAATGCTGACAGGGGAAAGCAATGACAGGCATATTCCTTTTTACAGATCCCCTTTCCGTGGTGAGATCAGTACTCTGTCAACTATGCCAGCAGTCCACACCCGAAAGAGTTGTGGTACAGTGGGCTCCATCTCACTGTAACATTCAGGACAACGAGGACGCAGACAGACTGGTGAAAGAAGGCAGAAGGTTACCACAACCAGAATCAAGTGTGACTTACGAAGAGTCCAAAAGGTTTATCAGGACTAGATGCATGAACAAATGGGAAACAGAGCATACTGGCTACACACAAAAAATGATGCCTGTTACCAGTTGAACAGAAGAGAGCAAGTAGTGTTCTCAAACTCCGCATAGGCCACAACACACTCAGGTAGTATCTCCACAACACACTCAGGTAGTATCTCCACAACACACTCAGGTAGTATCTCCACAACACACTCAGGTAGTATCTCCACAACACACTCAGGTAGTATCTCCACAACACACTCAGGTAGTATCTCCACAACACACTCAGGTAGTATCTCCACAACACACTCAGGTAGTATCTCCACAACACACTCAGGTAGTATCTCCACAACACACTCAGGTAGTATCTCAATAAACTGAAGATATGTGCTACTGATGAATGCACCTGTGGTACTGGGAAAATGACCCCTGAACATCTGCTGTAAAATTGGACATACGAAGACCAGAGAAAGCACATGTGGCCATCACCAGTGCCAACACTAGACAAGCTCTGTGGCAGTGTCGACAGCCTCAGGATGACCGCTGCTTTCTTTGAACACATTCAAATATACGTCTGACAGCGTACGAAGAAGGTATTCTTCACTGGGGAAAAACGTGCTACTGTTGCTCGAGTAACCAATAGTCAGGACGATCGGGCGTATGCACCGGTTGTCGACAGAAAAAGAAAAATCGGTTTGTTACGAACAAACCAAAACGTCTGCAGATCAGTAAGAGTTTCTGTCGGCGTTTTATAACCTGAGCACATTGAAATTAATTATGTTCAACCTGGTATCAAGATAGAAGGCGATTTACTACGGCAGCAAAATCTTGATGCAGCTCCTTCTTCCTGGCATGGGGAAAATCAGAATTCCTCATCTTCGAGCAAGACGGAGCTCCGCATCACCGTGCTAGGGATACAGCTGAGCTGCTCGCTTAGAGAATACCTGAATTTTAATCTCGAAATCTAAAAATAATGGTATTCAATCTGGCACTTATGTCTGGTACCTGGTAGCCAAATGTTGATGCAGTTTCCTTTTTCTTTTTCTTTACGATCATGCTATATCTGCCGGTCAGTCGCCATGATGAAGTCGATAATCTTTACCATGTCGGTGTGACTATCCCACGGCTTTTGACTCAGCTCCGCACCCTCTGGCCAGGTCTGGTATCTCATTTCCCTGTTGAGTGGACATTCGTATAGAATGTGTTCAGGATTCTGGCCCTCTGTTCCACATGGGCATTCATCGATGTGTGAGATCTTTAGTCGGTATAGATGTTCTAGTAGTCTGTAATATTCAGTTCTCAGGCGAAATAATGTCGTTTGTTTGTTTCATTTTTTTTGTGAATTTGGTCTGGTCTACTGCTTATATTCATGTCTTTACTCCATTGAAATATATACTGATTGTTTATCATGTTCTGATCTCTCTGTATGGTACTCGATGATTAAATCGTTCCTTTTTACTGCCATCTTTTGCTAGAGCGTCAGCTCTCTCGTTTCCTGTGATTCGGTGGTGTGAGGGTAGTCATTAGACCGCCGATGTTCTGTATAGTTTCCTATTTATGGCATACGGGAAATGTGAAAATTGCTAATCTTCCAGTAAGGCGAAACTTGAAATCATCATACTATGGATACAGTTGAGCTGCTCCCCCAAGAGACACCTGAATTCATTGAACCGAATCTGTGGCCATCAAATTGTCCAGACTTTAATCCTATGGACCTGGGATTTTGAAGCGCTTTGCAAGATAATGTTTACCGAGAGAAAATTGGCAACATAGGTGAACAAACAAAACGGATAAAGCAGGCAGAATGAGCTAGGACAGCACGCAATTGACACATCACTGAGAAGGTTGCCTACTCGACTTCACGTATTTGTTGCAGTGAGCGGCGAACATTTTAAGCACCAGTTGAAATAGGAAAAATGTAGATAAACATATTTTTACCAGTGTCACCAAGTTTTAAAATATTCTGGCGATTTCCAGCCTTATCTAAAACAATTCTTAAAGGTCATAAATTTCTTGACCTCAATATGAATAGCTTGTGTATACGCCATTCAGTATCTGGGAGCAGGATATTAACTGCAGCATGTTTGAGAATCTTGTTCTAGAATTTGGTTTGGTTTTTCTGTTATTTTAACATACATCTATGCAGAAGGAAATTAAAACAGACGATGAAAGTGATTATGATAATGAAAAAACGATGAGGATGCGTGGAAGATGTGAATAAGATGGCCAACAATAAGACGAGGAAGACAATGAACACCAACAAATAATGTCAAGGATGGCGAAGAGAGAAGACTTCAACGTCGGACGATTACACTAAAAAGTGCAAGTAATAAATAAATCGATGTGCGGAGGCGTGGTTCGTCAAATTGATTTATGATGACCCATAGACCAGGTCTGTTACAAACTGTTAGATGGGAGCTAAGAGTAATCAGTGTCAGATTAACCATACTAACGATGACTCTCACTTCATGTACTCGTTCGAGCTACTTGAATCAGCCTGTGTCACAACAATCTGGTCAATGAGTTAAGGATCGACAATGTAATCCCCATATTGGTAGGATTGTTGATGATCCTTTTATTGCACTACAGCCAGTACGACCCCGGTCCATATTCTCAAGCACGCCCATCGATAATATATACCGACCCAATAAAAGGTCAAGAGTAACTCAACTCAACACGAGTGATTTCGTACAGCAAACTGTTTGAGGGGGTCTTACTCGCTTGAATATACTTTTCCCAGTGGTTTGGTTAGGTTATTATTATTCCTTGGGTTATGAAAAAACAAATAAAGCCATCCTGCAAGATCCGAGTGTCGAAAAGAACTGGCTTATTTATAAACCACGCTATGTCTCGGAAACTGAGATTTTTCGGCCACATCATGCGCCATGGAAGTAAAACCAAAAAAAGAAAGTAGCAAGTCCTTTGCAGAACGTCGCGTCTTACAACCGCCAACCTATTTTGCTGTTATACGTTTTTTGGCAAGTGTCGAGTAGGGTAGTTTGCCATTACTTTCTGTACGTGGATGGGCGAAAAAAACTCCATGTCTGTTAAACTGGACACGAACGTGAGTCGAACCGGGTGCGTTGGTATTGTGAAACGGATGCTTCACTCCTAGGCCATGCAGCCTCCCATCAAGCCTCCTGAAAAAAAGCAGTTCTGGAGGGCATTGTTCCAGGTAGACGAGGCAGAGGCCGACCAAGGCGTTGGTGGACAGACGACATCAAGGACATCCTAAACATGAACATGGAACAGACGGGTAGACTGACTGCCGATCAAGATTTCTATCGAATGGATGTGATGAGAGCTTCGCTCCTACCAAGACCAACTACATGAATGGTTGTCGTTATATCTTAACTACGTTTGTTAATCCATCTAATTTAGAATACTTCTCTACTTAAGGGGACTGTGCGTCCGTGTTTTATTCAGGCTGGAGTTTTATTCAGTGAGGAGTAGCATGTGGGTTTGTAAGAAAGCTCTAATAACAACACTCCAGATATGATACATGAGGTCGCTTGGTATTTACCGAAATGTCACAGCCAAGAAGTAACGATGACATAAATAAACTACAAATAAGAGATCAAAGTCTCATCTTTCAGTTCCGAACAGGACGTACCAGAGTCAATAGCCACTTGAACCGCAACAATCTCCAGCACCTGTCCTTGTGCAGAAATTGCCCTCTTGATGAAACAGTTCGACACCTACTCATTGAGTGCAAGGCGCTTGCGGACATGAGGAAAAGATTTTATTACAAGCTCTGTCAACAATTATCAACACACTGTACGGAGCAGTGAAACAACTGAAGAACATCTGTATCTATATAAGAATGGTATTTGGCTGCCTAGAGCAGGCTTGCTTATCAGCTATGGGATAACAAAAACAACATATGATTCATGAAAAACAGAGATAACAACTTGTTGTCCCGAGGTTCAGAGGAATTAGAGTAACAACAAACATGTACCTGCCACTATCAATACACATGAACGTACTTGCTTTTTCTTTTCAATCGTATTTGGTTCAATTTAGTGCGATCTAGAAATTGAGCAGCGCATGAGCAGTAGCGATCAGCGACCTAAAGTTGACTTAGCGTTAGGGGCAGCGATCCAAAGCTGACTGTTAGCGTCAGAGCCAGCGACCCAGAGCTGCCAAGACGCTTCGCAACCTCTACGTGGTTATCCTAGATAATAGACTACAACAGGGCAGACTGGTTAAGGAGAAGGGATCGAAGAAGGAAGGCTAAACTAACCGAAAAATGCCATACTGAATTCGGGTGTGTCGGACCGAAATGGACAAATATCGCATTCAGGTTGTAAACTACGACACAACGAATTCCGTTCTCAGGACTACATCCTGCTACTTCCAAAGGGGTTGGCAGAGAGAGTTTGAGAATGAAGAAGAAGAGGAAGAAGAAAAAGAAGAATAAGAAGAAGAAGAAGAAGAAGAAGAAGAAGAAGAAGGAAGAAGAGGCAGAAGAAGAAAAAGAAGGTTCATTTCAGTTCCTAAGTTGACTAGTTTAAATGAAAAATACCAAGACACAGAGAGAACAAACACAACTATCGCGTTTATTCTCATTGATTAGGGTCAACCTGGAAGCTTTTTATGGCCGCGGATAATAAGTTGGTTTGCTTGATCTTGCTATCGCCACGCCCTGTACAGATGTTTTTATTTTACTTCCGAAAAAAAGATATACGAGGTGTGTTCAAAAAGTAACGGATCTAAGTGTTTTTTTCGACGGAAAAATGAAGCATGGGTATTGTCCTTCGGCAGAGAGGTATAGAGAACCGTTATGGGCATGCGGGAATTTTTTTCTCGCCCGCAGATTGCGTCAATCGCTGGCAGTCAGCCTTTCAGTCATGAGTGTAGTGAGTACCTGTCGGGTTTTTATTTACCAGGTGTGCAGCAATGACAAAGTCATGTTAACATTTTATGTTTTTTACTTCCGCGGGGTTGAGCATCACGAGTACGCACCACAAGGTTAGAACATTACCAAAGAGTACTACCTGGGGGACATCCGTCGCCTTCGCCATGCTGTCCGACGCCTACGACTAGACCTGTCGTGTGGACAATGGGAACTTGGCAGCTCCATCACGACATCACACCCGCGCTATCTTCACATTTGATTGAGAATTTCTTGGCTAAAGACAAATTTCATCTGATTCGTCAGGTTCTTTATTCTCCCGACATGTCCCCTTGCAAATTTTTCCTTCTCCCCAAGGTGACATTTCCGATGAAAGGGCCCAGATTTGAACTACCAGAAGATAAGTCACTACCTCAAAAACAGAACGGCCAGAGTTCAAGTACAAGGGCAGATGAGCAAAAAGGTGACACTTGAGCAGGGAGTGCCCCAAGGGGGAGTACTGTCACCCACACTCTTCCTGGTGTATATAAATAATGTAACAGAATATACCAAGAAGAGTCCATAGCTCAATGTTTGCAGACGATCTGGCTATGTGGACCTCTGAAAATAATCTCACCATAGCAAGAAATCTGATGCATCAGTCCCTAACATCGCTGGAAGAGTGGGCGAACGCATGGCTGGTCAAAATAAACGAGGAAAAAACGACATGTACAATATTCTCGCTATCAAACAAACCCCAAAACACCAAATTAAGTCTAAATGGCAAATACCTGCAGCCAAACGACAACCCAAACTACCTGGGAGTCACATTTGATCGGCGCATGACATGGAAAAGTCAGATCGAGAGAAACCGAATGAGAGCCAGAGAAAGAATGGCTATCATGAGGAAACTTGCTGGCACAAGCTGGGGAACAGACGAAAGTATACTAAAGAAACTGTACACTGGAAGAGTGAGACCAGTTTTCGAGTATGGCATTGCGGCATGGACAACAGCAGCAAAGGCGAACTTCGACAAAATTAGCAAACTCCAAAATCAAGCGATGAGAGTTATAACAGGAGGCATGAAGTAAACGCCAATTGTAGAACTTGAAAAGATTACAAAACTGCAATCCATGACCGACAGAAGAGACTGCAGAGCCCAGCAACAATCAGAGAAACTCAGAAGACTGACTGACCATCCAATGCACCAGAGACTAAACAATTTCGGAAATGGGAAACTAAAGCGGAGCAACTTTGCAGAAATAGCCAAAGCAAAGATGCACGAAGACCCCATGAACGCACTAACAACATCAAAGCCCATCCCTACTGTACGAAAACCTACCTGGAGGCAGCATATATTTCCAGAGGTGGTAGAAAATTTACCAGGTATTGGAAACAAAAACTGCCAGACTGAAAAAGAAAGAAGAGATACAACCCTGAGGTACATAACGAAAAACTACCCAAGCACGGACTGGACCCATGCATACACCGACGGTTCTGTAACAAACACAACACAGAACGGAGGGGCAGGAGCATTTCTGAACCTACCAAATGGCAGAATAATAACACTGTCATTCGCTACTGGAAAATACACAAGCAATTTCAGAGCGGAGGCAGAGGCACTGAGGGCGGCAGCGGAAAAAATGGTGACAGGTAAAAGGAATGAGAGCCATATAGTCCTGCTTACAGATGCCTTGGCCGTAGTCACAGCACTAAAAAGCCAGAAAAATACTGAACTTAATGATTTAAGAGCAGTACTCTGTCAACTATGCCAGCAGTCCGCACCAAAAAGGGTAGTGGTGCAGTGGGTTCCATCTCACTGCAACATCCAAGGCAACGAGGAGGCAGACAGACTGGCAAAAGAAGGTGCAAGACTACCACAACCAGATCCTAGTGTGACTTATGAAGAGTCAAAACGGTTTATTATAGCTAGATACATGACCAAATGGGAAACCGAACATACTGACTACACAAAAAACGATGCCTATTACCAGTTGAACAGAAGAGAGCAGGTCGTGGTCTTCAGACTTCGCACTGGCCACAATAGACTGAGGTACCACCTATTCAACAAATTGAAGATATGTGGCACTGACGAATGCCCGTGTGGTACCGGGAAAATTACCGCTGAGCATTTGCTGCAAAAAACTGCCCGATATACGAGGATCAGAGAGAGCAGATGTGGCCATCACCAGTGGCAACACTAGACAAGCTCTATGGCAGTGTCGACAGCCTCGGGATGACCGCTGCTTTTTTTCGAAAAAATAAAGGTTGATGTCTGACTGCGTACGATGAAGAAGAAGAAGAAGAAGAAGAACTACCAGAAGGCATTATACGGAATGCGACGACCCGGCTGTGCTCAATTTCCAAAGAGGCCTTCCTGAAATGATTCCAACAATGGCAGAACAGCTGAGTGAAGTGTGTTTAGTACCAAGGAGAGCAATTTGAAAGGGATTAGGGTTTTAAACATCTAGGTTCTTGTTGTTGTTGTTGTTTGTTGTTGTTGTTGTTGTTGTTGAAGAAGAAATGCCCAAAATGGGTAGAATTACAATTTTTGCGCCCTGAAAAGGACATTTAATGGAGATTTGTTGTAGCTTTCCTCACATGCTAAGCGTGCTGATAAAGGTGGACCGGAGCCCTCAAGACGGTTGTACTATACTTGACTTCATCTGCGTATCGCTCACTACTACAGGGATCACATCGATTCTTCACCTAGTTAGCCAGGCTGCGATGAAAATAACCCGTTTCTAGGAAGGACTGTGGGGATGTCGAGGTGAAGGTCTTGGGCAGTAAATTTTGCCCGACCCTAACATGTCTGATCAGTATATTCTGCCTGACAAGACGTTAGTCTTCCTTCCCAAACGTCCAGGTAGGTTATTGTATATTTCAGGCGCAAATGTTGGATACTTTTTTAGCACACCTTGTATATGCCTTATCAATGATTTAAACTCAGGCCCTTGTGGTCAGAGATTGACATCAGAACCACTAGGCCAGTCGCTCCCCCACAGCTGTAAAATAGACCACACCAAACTGTATGGCATGTGACAAACGGGGACTGCAGCCCTTCACCAACATATACATAACAAGCGGAAACAGAAACATAAAGCTAGAGAGAGACAGTTAAGGAAAGAGAAAGTGAAAGAGATAGAGGGAGTGAGAATGCCCGAGAGTTGGCAACAGTGAGAGAGAGAGGGAGAGAGAGAGAGAGAGAGAGAGAAAGAGAGAGAGAAGACGCGTGATAGATGCAGTGCGAGTGAGATAAGTTGATAACAAAGAATTAGAAAGAAATATATATATATATATATATAGAGAGAGAGAGAGAGAGAGAGAGCAAGAGATGCAGAGTAAGATAAATGAAGAACGGTATAAATCTGGAGCGACATGTACAAATCATCCAATTTTTTTTTTCTACAATTTGATCATTTTTTTGCGTTCGCCTATTTCTCTATCCCCCCAAGGCAGTGTGTGTTGCACTGCGGTTTTTATTTTACGCCTGTCGGACCAGTGGATTCGACTTCGGCATGCATTTTATGTAAGGATTTGCTTCCTCCTGCATTTTCTAAGGGTTTGCTTTCCCTGGCAAACGACCGCTGTTGTGATGGGGCTCGAACCTTTCGGTTGTGAGCTGCGTTACTTAACCACTAGCCCACGCCGTCCCCATATCACACTATCATCCACTCCCTTTCCTCCAACCCTCCCCCTCTTCCCACATCCCCTCGTTCTCATAAATTGACAATGAATCACAAATACTCTCTCTTATGCATGATAACTTATTGTGTGTGTCAATGAACTTAATAAATGCGTGTTTATTTCACATTTTAACCTTCACGACCATTTTCATTTTTACATTAATATTTTTCAGGTGCAAAATATATTTAGAGATTACGCGGTAATCAGGATTAGCTTTCCATTTTTTTTTAAATAACAACCATGATGAGACAGAAAGACAGTTATGCAGACATGGATTGACCGTTTTCTAGAATATTACCTTGTACTTAACGACAGGGATGAACTCCTTGAATTAGACCACTTGGGAAGCACTTAGCAATGTTCTAAGATAATCTGTCTGTAGCCTATTGGGAAAACAGGACAAGCTACGAAAATTCCGATCATTCATCGGTGGATGGAAATAGAATGACGCTATTAAGCAATAAATGATCTGCAGTCTATATTATAAAAGTATAGCGGATGTACTTCTGGTCTCCTGCAGTAATGTGATCAGGTATGTTGCGTAGTCGCATCATGCTACAATATAACCACATGTATACGTGGGCACTCTTGATCTAATCTATCTATATTATCTTATCTATCTTATATTATCTATCTTATCTTATCTATCTATCTTATCTATCTTATCTTATCTATCTATCTTATCTATCTATCAATTTTATCTACATATCTATCGTATCTATCTATCTTATCAATCTTATCCCTCTACCTTTTCTATCTACCTTATCTATCTACCTTATATATCTACCTTATCTATATAATCTTATCTATCTAATCTTTATCTTATCTTATCTATCTTAACTTATCTATATTATCTGTCTTATCTATCTTATCTATCTTGTATATCTTATCTATCTTGTCTATCCTATCTTACCTTTCTTACCTATCTTGTCTATCTTGTCTATCTATCGCATCTATCTTATCTGTCTATCTTATCTATCTTATCTATCTTATCTATCTATCATATCTATCTATCTTATCTATCTATCTTATCTATCATCTGTATCTATCTTATCTATCTTATCTATCTTATCTATCTTATCTATCTTTTCTAATCTATCTTATCTATTTATCGTATCTATCGTATCTATCTTTTCTATTTTATCTATCTTATCTACCTTATCTATCTTATCTATTGTATCTACATAATCTATCGTACCTATTTTATCTACCTAATCTATCATATCTATTTTATCTATCTTATCTATTTTATCTACCTAATCTATTTTATCTACCTAATCTATCTAATCTATCTATCTTGTCAGTCTTTTCTATCGTGTCTGTCTTTTCTATCTTATATATCTATCTATCTATCTATCTTATCTATCTCATCTATCTAATCTATATAATCTATCTATCTTATCTATCTTATCTATCTTATCTTAAATATCTTATCTATCTAATCTATCTATCTTATCTATATTATCTATTTCATATATCTATCTTATCTATCTAATCTATCTTATCTATCTAATCTATCTAATCTATCTATCTTGTCTATCTTATCTATCTTAACTATCTCGTCTATCTTATATATCTATATATCTATATATCTCTATTTCTTTCTATCTCTCTATCCCTCTATCTCTCTCTCTTTCTCTCCCTCTCTTTCTCTCTCTCTCTCTCTCTCTCTCTATCACGTGTGTCGAAAGACGTTGTAGGGAGGTGTGACCTCCTTTGTTTCATAATTTTTGGCAGGGGAAAAGCCGCTGGTGACTAGCTAGATCAATAGTAGTATCGAAGTATATTATTTCCCTGGAAAGCGATTTCCTTGATTTGGGACTGGTGGTGGTGGAAGCGTAAATTAGAACAAGGTAGACCCGCAGACTGTCAGGCGCAATCTATGCCGCTCCGTTAACCACACAACCAAGACCTGATGTTATAGCCACTCGGTTCCTTTTTTTTGGACATATTTTCTGTGAGACGAGAATCTCTAGAGTGATTTGAGTAGATTTGAACTTTTTAATTTTCTTCCCGAGCAGTGGCCGTTATGCTTGTTCTTTTCAATTTTCAACTGCCTACGGACTTTTAACGAGCGTGCCACTGAAGACGGGTGTCTGATCTCACTATTTAGAGACCAGTGGACATGTTTACCGGATGATCCAAGTGAAAATAATATCGTTCTCTACCATGATTTGAACCCGCGACCTCTAGCACACGAGGCGAATACATTTACCTCGAGACCACTGGGTATCTATCTCTATTTTGCTTTATCTCTGGTTTTCTCTCTCCCATTATTGAACTTTCACTTCCTCTCTGCCCCTCGAATACATTATTGGTCTCTATTACTCTGACTGTCTGGTTCTTACTTTCTCTCTAATACATTATTTGTCTCTATTGCTTTGACTGTTTCTCACTATCTCTCTGTCCTAATATATATATTTGTCGCATCCTCTCGTGCTTTCTAACACGATTTCTCGTCCTCTCTGTCCATCTCTCTCTCTCTCTCTCTCTCTCTCTCTCTTGATTATCTGTATTATGCTATCCCACGCTGTCTCTCTTGTCTTATCTATCTGTTTCCTTCTCTCTCGCTCTAACACACATTTTCTCTCTCTCTCTCTCTCTCTCCCTCTCTTTCTCAATCACGCTGTATCTATTTTACTCTAAATATTTTTTTTTTTTTTTTTTTTTTTGCTTTTGCCTTATTTCTCTATTCCACAATGCGGTGTGCGTTGCACTGTGGTTTTCATTTTGTGTCTGTCGGCCTAGTGCATCCGACTTCAGCGTGCATTTAACGTAAGGGTCTGATGCCTGTTGCATTTTATAAGGGTTTGCTTCCCCGGAGTAACCGTCTGTGCTGCGATGGGGATCGAACCCGGCAGCTTCGGATTGTGAGCCGTGTCACTTAACCACTAGTCCACGTCGTCCCCAATCTGAATATGTGTCACTATATTTCTCCGAGTATATATTTCTCGTCTCCTTTGTCGCTCCTTTACTTACTCTCTGTCACTGACCGCCTCTACTCTACGCTTTTCCACAATTACTCTCTGTCCCTGACTACCTCTATTCTACTTTTCTCCATACTTATTCTCTGTCCCTGACTGCATCTACTCTACCCTGATTCTCCATACTTACTCTCTGTCCCTGACCGCATCTACTCTACTCTTCTCCATACTTACTTTCTGTCCCTGACCGCCTCTATTCTACTCTTCTCCATACTTACTCTCTGTCACTTACCGAATCTACTCTACTCTGATTCTCCATACTTACTCTCTGTCACTGACCGAATCTACTCTACTCTGATTCTCCATACTTACTCTCTGTCACTGACCGAATCTACTCTACTCTGATTCTCCATACTTACTCTCTGTCCCTGACCGCATCTACTCTACTCTTCTCCATACTTACTCTCTGTCCCTGACCGCATCTACTCTACTCTTCTCCATACTTAATCTGTCCCTTACCGCATCTACTCTATTCTAATTGTCCATACTTACTCTGTCACTGACCGCATCTACTCTACCCTGATGCGCTTGCTATATCTCCCTCGCCTGATATATATAGATATATATATCTAACTTCTATTCTCACGCTCTGAGCTTGCTTTGTTTCTTTCTCTCATTCCCCTAACATGTCACCCTCCTCATCATTTACAACCTTGCTGACTCTGACATTTGTCGATTGGACGTGAGAGCTGCATTAGCCTTAAATTGATATTCATTGAACATATTCCGCTGGGGGTCTTTTCCCTGCCGTTTTATTTGGTCGAGTGCCGTTAACGACCTATTGATGCCGAAAATGCATCTACATTTCTACTGCTTCTTTTGTTGTATTATTTTTACATACATAACAACTATTTAAAGTATATTATGTTGCACTTTACCAATGGGTAGATAAAACCTTTTTTTTAATGTTTATCTAAAGCACAAGATCTTTATATAATAATTTAATACAAGTTGTGAAACAGAATTCAGAGAGAATTTAAATTGGTCAAAGTTGTTTTCTACAACATGAGACAGACAATGACATCCGAAGAATTAAAACACAAATTTAAAAACATTATGAGTACTGACGCATTATGTATGCTCAAAGCGTAGACAGATGGACAAATAACATGGATTCGAGAGAGAGTTGAGACCTTTGTAATTGGGATATATAGAAAAGCAGGGCGCTTCTCCTGGAAAGACAAGACCACAAATAAGATGATACTAGAGATGTTAGATAGAAAAGTGAATTGATGAACGAAAGTCAAGAAATCCATCATAATGCCGTGACCGCCTCAATCCTTCATTTTCATTCAAGCTAGCATCTAGTATCGGGCAACGGATAAGGAAGTTGAACCTTCTGCCCTGACCAAACCAAACCTCCCCATCTTCCCAACCCCGTTCATTCAAAGTTCAGCCGCTGTGTTATTCCGTCAGCTGGCCTCCTACTGTTTATTGATATTTACATAATCCTACCCGTGGCCCGTGATAAAGGAACCACAGACAATATCTATTTCAAGCGTAATCCAGTTTCATCCTAAAGACACGATTCTCAAATTGTAATAGTCTGTGGGCCCGCTTAGTTGTTTTTTTATGCATTATTGTATCACAGGCAACATATATGAGAATCCCACTTTAGACGAACTTTTCTACAGAAATGTGTAGGTTATCCTCAATTTTTTTTAATGGTTTTGTGTCTTTTTGGTTTTTTATACCTTTCTTTGTTTCATTTATAATGTCTCTTAACCTTTTTGCGAAATTCGTGGTACTTCATCAGCTTCTGTGTTGATTCTCTAGCTAAACTGTCAAAGGCAACACATAAAGTGGGGCGTTCCGTTCCATTCTATACTCAGCTGTAATAATAATAATAATAATAATAATATTAATATAATAATAATTCGTCCATCGTCGTCGATGAGGACTGCCAACATTAAACCATGTTATACTGCATTCTTGAGTTTGTTGATGCGTTTGTGACTGGTCAAGTCAATGCGAGCACAGACAGCTCTACGACACGACTAGTCAAGTCAATGCGAGCGCAGACAGCTCTACGACACGACTAGCAAACAACCAACAGCTGCCTTCGGATTTTCTCTGCTCTATACTTCCTGATTGCGTGTCTATGATAGGCTGTCTGAACAAGGAGGCCTTCGTTGATTTCAACGCTGTTTTTGACCGCACTCTTCAAGATTGAATGATTTTGAGCAAGGTTTTACCATGTGTTAATGTCTATGTTACAGTACTTAAGTGACTCCTTCAGACCGTCCTTAAAGCCATTTTTTTAACGTCTCCTTCACTCAGTTAACTATACGGGAAACCCCCCCCCCCCCCCCCCCCCCAAGCGCGTCTCATGACAGAAACACATTTCAGGGCAGAAACACACTTAGAAGCGCGTGTCAGGGCAGAAACACACATTGGAACACATAACAGGGAAGAAACAAACATAGGAACGCATACCAGGGCAGAAACACACATAGGAGCTCATACAAGGCAAAAACACGCACCCTCTACTTTGCTCGATCAATGACTATACGAGGTATCAGCTGTGATTTATAATTTTATTGTTGGCTTCTTCGTCGAATTATTGAAAGTTCTCTCTTTCGCCTTTCACTTTCGAGTACATCTCATGTCTGTTCTGGTGATGGTATAAGGACACGGCAAATCCATTTTAAAATGTAGAATGATTGACTTGCTTCTGTCGATCTTCACTGACAACTTGGCCAGATATAGTGTTGTTAATACTGGAATTTATTATGTCTACGAAACTCTACTAAGTCATTGGTGTAATAGCGTGATCAATTCGTATACGCCTGTTTAAAGTCCTATTTGACAGAAATCAAATGACGGCCGAAAAAACCGATCCTATACAAGCTTTCCAGAGAAGCCAATAACGATAGATTGCTTACCTCCCTTTTATTTTAAATGGTTTGAAGTTCAAGTCTGAATATTCGAGGAGACAAAAAAGAAAAAGAAGAGAAAAATAAAAAATACTAAAAAAACGGTGAAGAAGCGGGAGGAGGAGAAGAACAAAAAAAAGAATAAGAAGACGATGAGAAAGAAGAAGAAGAAGAAGAAGAAGAAGAAGAAGAAGAAGAAGAAGAAGAAGAAATAAAGAAGAACGGGATGAAGAAAAAACCAGAACAACAAAAATGTGATCTAAACTCGCACAATTTCAAACTTACAAAAGCATTTTGTCTAAGCAGCTTTCACTTTCTTATAGTTTGCCTTCAACCACGTGTTCTGATGCCCTCAACCCCGTGTTCTGATGCCCTCAACCCCGTGTTCTGGTGCCCTCATCCCCATGTTCTAGTGTCCCAACCCCATGTTCTAGTGCCCAAACCCGGTGTACTAGTCCCCTCAACCCCGTGTTCTGGTGATCTCAACCCAGTGTTCTGGTGCCCTCAAACCCGTGTTCTGGTTCCCTCAACTCCGTGGTCTGGTGCCCTCAACCCAGTGTTCTGGTGCCCTCAACCCAGTGTTCTGGAGCCAAAAAACCCAGTGTTCTGTTCCTCCAACCCCGTGTTCTGTTCCTCCAACCCCGTGTTCTGTTCCTCCAACCCCGTGTTCTGTTCCTCCAACCCCGTGTTGTGTTCCTCCAACCCCGTGTTGTGTTCCTCCAACCCCGTGTTCTGCTCCTCCAACCCCGTGTTCTGTTCCTCCAACCCCGTGTTCTGTTCCTCCAACTCCGTGTTCTGGAGCCTTCAACCCCATGTTCTGTTCCTCCAACCCCGTGTTCTGGAGCCTTCATTCCCGTGTTCTGTTCCTCCAACCCCGTCTTGTGTTCCTTCAACCCCGTGTTCTGTTCCTCCAACCCCGTGTTCTGTTCCTCCAACCCCGTGTTCTGTTCCTCCAACCACGTGTTCTGTTCCTCCAACCCAGTGTTCTATAGCCTTCATTCCCGTGTTCTGTTCCTCCAACCCCGTGTTGTTTTCCTTCAACCCCGTGTTCTGTTCCTCCAACCCCGTGTTCTGTTCCTCCAACCCCGTGTTCTGTTCCTCCAACCCCGTGTTCTGGAGCCTTCAACCCCGTGTTCTGTTCCTCCAACCCCGTGTTCTGTTCCTCCAACCCCGTGTTCTGTTCCTCCAACCCCGTGTTCCGTTCCTCCAACCCAGTGTTCTGGAGCCTTCATTCCCGTGTTCTGTTCCTCCAACCCCGTGTTGTGTTCCTTCAACCCCGTGTTCTGTTCCTCCAACCCCGTGTTCTGTTCCTCCAACCCCGTGTTCTGGAGCCTTCAACCCCATGTTTTGTTCCTCCAACCCCGTGTTCTGTTCCTCCAACCCCGTGTTCTGATCCTCCAACCCCGTGTTGTGTTCCTTCAACCCCATGTTCGGTTCCTCCAACCTCGTGTTCTATTCCTCCAACCCCGTGTTCTGTTCCTCCAACCCCATGTTGTGTTCCTTCAACCCCGTGTTCTGTTCTTCCAACCCCGTGTTCTGTTCCTTCAACCCCGTGTTCTGTTCCTCCAACCCCGTGTTCTGTTCCTCCAACCCCGTGTTCTGTTCCTCCAACCCCGTGTTCTGTTCCTCCAACCCCGTGTTCTGTTCCTCCAACCCAGTGTTCTGGAGCCTTCATTCCCGTGTTCTGTTCCTCCAACCCCGTGTTGTGTTCCTTCAACCCCGTGTTCTGTTCCTCCAACCCCGTGTTCTGTTCCTCCAACCCGGTGTTCTGTTCCTCCAACCCCGTGTTCTGGAGCCTTCAACCCCGTGTTCTGTTCCTCCAACCACTTGTTCTGTTCCTCCAACCCCGTGTTCTGTTCCTCCAACCCCGTGTACTGTTCCTCCAACCCCGTGTTCTGTTCCTCCAACCCCGTGTTCTGTTCACCAACCCCGTGTTCTGTTCCTCCAATCCCGTGTTCTGGAGCCTTCATTCCCGTGTTCTGTTCCTCCAACCCCGTGTTGTGTTCCTTCAACCCCGTGTTCTGTTCCTCCAACCCCGTGTTCTGTTCCTCCAACCCCGTGTTCTGGAGCCTTCAACCCCATGCTCTGTTCCTCCAACCCCGTGTTCTGATCCTCCAACCCCGTGTTGTGTTCCTTCAACCCCGTGTTCTGTTCCTCCAACCTCGTGTTCTATTCCTCCAACCCCGTGTTCTGTTCCTCCAACCCCGTGTTGTGTTCCTTCAACCCCGTGTTCTGTTCTTCCAACCCCGTGTTCTGTTCCTTCAACCCCGTGTTCTGTTCCTCCAACCCCGTGTTCTGTTCCTCCAACCCCGTGTTCTGTTCCTCCAACCCCGTGTTCTGTTCCTCCAACCCCGTGTTCTGTTTCTCCAACCCAGTGTTCTGGAGCCTTCATTCCCGTGTTCTGTTCCTCCAACCCTGTGTTGTGTTCCTTCAACCCCGTGTTCTGTTCCTCCAACCCCGTGTTCTGTTCCTCCAACCCCGTGTTCTGTTCCTCCAACCCCGTGTTCTGGAGCCTTCAACCCCGTGTTCTGTTCCTCCAACCCCGAGTTCTGTTCCTCCAACCCCGTGTTCTGTTCCTCCAACCCCGTGTTCTGTTCCTCCAACCCCGTGTTCTGTTCCTCCAACCCCGTGTTCTGTTCTCCAACCCTGTGTTCTGTTCCTCCAATCCCGTGTTCTGGAGCCTTCATTCCCGTGTTCTGGAGCCTTCAACCCCGTGTTCTGGAGCCTTCAACCCCGTGTTCTGTTACTCCAACCCCGTGTTCTGTTCCTCCAACCCCGTGTTCTGGAGCCTTCAACCCCGTGTTCTGTTCCTCCAACCCCGTGTTCTGTTCCTCCAGCCCCGTGTTCTGTTCCTCCAACCCCGTGTTGTGTTCCTTCAACCCCGTGTTCTGTTCCTCCAACCCCGTGTTCTGTTCCTCCAACCCCGTGTACCGTTCCTCCAACCCCGTGTTCTGGAGCCTTCAACCCCGGGTTCTGTTCCTCCAACCCCGTGTTGTGTTCCTTCAACCCCGTGTTCTGTTCCTCCAACCCCGTGTTCTGTTCCTCCAACCCCGTGTTCTGTTCCTCCAACCCCGAGTTCTGTTCCTCCAATCCTGTGTTCTGGAGCCTTCAATCCCGTGTTCTGAAGCCTTTAACCCCGTGTTTTGGAGCTTTTAACTCCGTGTTCTGAGACCTTCAAAGGAGAGATTGCTTGTGCTGAATCGTTCGTATCACTCGTGAGATCCGATGTTGAAAAGAATAGATCTACTGTAAAATTCCAAGCATGTCGGTTAAAGGCAACTAAAGAGAGATGTCCATGGGACTAGCAACCTCATCATGCAAAACCATTGCTACTGTAAGCCGCCACTACAAATGATTGGATACATGCTTCCTGTATATGGACAAGATATAGCCTCCTTAAGTTTTACGTAAAGCGAAAATGGGAATCATCAGTCGCAAAGTAAATTGGCCACTATTTAAAATGATACTGCCATATTAATGAAAAGCCAGGACGTAAATATCAGTGTCACTTGGCGTGAAGAGAAGACGATGGCCATGGATAGAACATACATTAAGGAGACTGGCTGATAGCACTACACGACAGTCTCTGTTCTGGAATTCTCCAGGACAAGAGACATACAGGTATAAACTATAGAAACGCATGGAAAAGAGACGTTGCTAGATGCATAAAGGAAATATCGGGACATTGACTGAGTTAGAAATAGAAGGCATCAGGACAGAAGGACTGGATGTATATAAGTTGAAAAGCACTGATCTAGATCAGCCTTTCTCAATCTTTAAGTCTTCAAGGAACCGTTGCAATGATCGTCAACTCCCTTGAACCTCTGCATTACAAATGATTATCTCTTCAGATGGTTGGTTGGTTTATTGGTTGGTTGGTTGGTTCATTGGTTGGTTGGTTTATTAGTTGGTTGGTTTATTGGTTGGTTGGTTGATTATTGATCTAGCTACCTGTGGGCTCTTGCCATTTGGCCTAATGCCATATAGTGGTATTCACAAGCGTAGCGCAGTGGTTAGCGAGCTGGCTTCGCATCTGAGTAGTCCTGGATGCATTCCCCAGTTGAGGCAGAAATGTTTTTTCAGACCGCACCGGCACCCGAGTCGATCCAGCCTTAAATGGGTACCCGTTCAGTCCAGGAAGTAAAAGCGGCAAGGGAGAGGAGATGGCTACCGCCCTCATATAGCCGAGCCTTTGAAGTGCGAGATCGCTAATACCTCACACCCCTACGGCAGTAATGCTATGGGTTACTTTACTTTTCTTTACAAGTCTTTGTGAGCTGTTGTTTAGTTCAGTAGAAAGTGTTCCATTTGTATGGCCTCGAATGAATAAGCTCTTACCTAACACAGGCATGCGCCGGACATTCAAAAAGAAGGTGCTTAACAGTTACATAGGGCTGCGTGCACAACTGGCGCTCTGGATTATGTTCTGGTTGGATTCTGTTCAAGTGACTGTCAAGTTGCATGTGTTGAGTACAAAGTCAGAAAATGGTGCTTTGATCTATACTTTTCAGGAGGTTGATGCTGTCTTTGAGATTTGGGATGACCATATTTTTGCTCGTACTATTTCCTAGAATTTCCCATCTTTTCAGCTGTCTCTTTATTCGCAGTCTTCAGTAGTTATTTGAATGTCTGGAGGGTTTTTGGTGTGTATTGTTTTTTTACTTGATCTCTCCTTAGCCAGTCTGTTGGCGTTGTTATTGACAGGTGTATTTAATCAAAAAGCGTACGCACAATCAATTATTTGTAAATATTATAATTGAAAAATTATTATCGACGCTCTTTTGACTGCTCTTTTTTTACTTCTATATAAATATAAGAGAGCCTTAGCAAAGCTGCAACATTCAAAAGTTAAATCAATTATTATATAAACTACGGTCGATCATTGCACACGGACATAAAAGGTAGTAAATAAATTCTTCTTTTTCTTCTGCGTAATGAAAAGGACGTTTGTGATGTTATGCCGTAGTTTACATCTGCGCTTTTCAGCCGGTAACATTCGATTTCAGCAGACCATTTATGGGACTGCTGCAACTTAACTTAACTTAACGTCTTTATACTGGTTTAGAAGACTCTACAGAGTCTGTATTTAACCAGTTTCATTTATCTCACCTTGCTCTAAAAGCTATGCGCATCCAATATATCTTTTAATGCATTAACTGTCTCTGCCTCTACTACCTCCCGTGGCAATGCATTTCAAACATTCACCACTCTCTGACTAAAAAAGATATATCCTAATATATAATCTGGACCTGTCTTTAGTTAATTTGTAGCTATGCACTCTTGTTCTTGTGGGTGGCTGCATTTTAAAAAAACTTATTATAGTCTAATTTATCCATTCCTCTCATCATTTGATAAACCTGTATTAAGTCACCTCGATTACTCTCTCTTCTAGACACTGCAGGTCGGTCTTTCTGAGTCTTCCCCCATAACAGTAATTCTGGAATCCCACTATCAGCTTTGATGCTCTTTTTTGAATTTTTTCCAGCATGTTTATATCCCCTCTACGCTAAGGACTCTACACCTGCACATAGGACTCCAATCCAGGTCTAACTAATGCTTTATACAGTTTGACTATCACTTCCTTGCTCCTATGTTTAATATTTTTTTTTCTCATACCTAACATTGTATTTGCCTTTTTCACTGCTAACTGAACTTGCCCACTCACCTTGTCTGTATGATCAATTATAACCTCTATTTCCCTTTCCTTATCTATCTTTCTAATATTGTTCTCTCCCAACGTAGGGCCCCTGGTAAGGAAATGGCGAATATTATATTACATCCCGATCTCTCTTGGATTCCAGGAAATATTTTTGAGAAACCTTAGCCAAAAATGTGAAATAAGGCTTGGTTTCTGGAGCCCAGCTGATGGCATTGTCTTGTTGTAGTTATTGTAGACAGAAGCCGTGCTGATGTTATTGTTTCGTTGTAACTATTGTAGATAACAGCCGTGTTGGTGTTTTTGTTTTGTTGTAGTAATTGAAGACAGAAGTCATGTTGATGTTTTTTGTCTTCTTGAAGTTATTGTAGAATTCGACTGTGTTGACTTTATTGTCTTGTAGTTATTGTAGATAACAGCCGCGTTGATCTTTTTTGTTTTGTTGTAGTTATTGTATACAGAAGCCGTGTTGATGTTTCTGTCTTCTTTAGTTATTGAAGACTACAACCGTGTTGATTTTATTGTCTTGTTGTAGTTATTGTAGACAGAAGCCGTGATGAAGTTATTGTCTTGGATGAAGTTATTGTAGACAGAAGCCGTGTTGAAGTTATTGTAGACAGAAGCCGTGTTGATTATAGACGGATCACTAAAAGATGTACTCGCAGCGTACTTCGTATTGAATGGCCGACGGTAACAGCAAACACAGATCTAGGGCGCACAACAGAATAACAATCGATACAGTCGGAGAATGGGGAAATAAAGTGAAGCTGGATAGGAAAACCTCCTCATAAACGGTATGCGCTGGACTAGAACCCGTAGTGAAAAATACAAGAAGGCGGGAAAATGACACCTGACGAGAAGATTGGAAAAGAATACTAGAGAAGATAATCTAGTGGGCGGGAAGTCAAGAAGACAGATTAGGAAATGAACGGATTGCCAGTGGCTGAATTATTATGATGGTGTGAAGCAAAAGGAAAGCAAAGGAAGCAGTCCATCGTAGACGATGATGGCATAATTAATTTTGCTAGCGCTATTTTATTTAGTAAGGATTAACTGCTCTACTTTTTATCCTCACTCTCTCGTCTCGTGCCGCCCGACCCCAGTGGCAAGTAAAGGACAAGACGACTAGGGGGCGACTACAAGGTGCAGGGGACTCCGCATCAAGCACCCGTGAAAAAGACGGCGGAGTCAGGTATCGAATCCACACCACATGATCACGAGGCCGACGGCTTAACCATTTCGCCATGGAATCCCGTGATGGTGTACACTTCTGAATATTACTAGGCGATCTCTTCTATCGAATAATAATCAGCAAAAGCGTACTGCAACACTGGTCAAAGAAAACAAGAAACTGGTTGTATACAGACTCTGTAGAGTCTTCTAAACCAGTATAAAGACGTTAACAAGTTAAGGAGAACTGAAACGCTAGTCCAGTAAGGCACAACATACTGACCAGGACGTTGCGTCAGGGTCAGGCACGATACACTGATCAAGACCACAATCTCTCTTCCATGTAGCGTTCCCTGGAAACAGGTTGTTTTCAAACTAACCTGGCCGATGAGATGTGGATCGATGTGATCGCCGTAGTAGTGAGCGCCACGCAGATGAAGCCAAGCTTAGCATAACCGCCTGGAGGACCACTGTCCACATTCATCCGCACGCTCGGGATGTGAGGAAAACTACTACAACTAGCCACTTAATACCCTTTTCGTGGCGCACAAAAGAGTAAACTTACTCATTGTGGGCATTAACCAACAATAGGTTAAGTAAAGGTAAATGGATCAACGAGATCAAGATGTTGAGCAGCGCATAAGCTGCAGCGGTCAGCGACCCATAGCTGACTGCTAGTGTCAGGGCCAGCGAACCAAAGCTGCCAAGATCCTTTTACACCTCCACACGGTGATCCTGGATTACAGGCTGCCGCAGGGCAGACTGGCTAAGGAGAAGGGATCGAAGAGGGAATGTTAACCCGGTACTAAAAAAATTCTTGCTGAAGTCGGATGTGTTGGACCGAAAGGTCAAGCTGTAAACTACGACACAGTGCATTCCGTTCTCTGGACTACATTCTGCTACTTAAGCCTTTTCAGTTTTTGGTAGCGGGAGATTGAGAACGATCGAAACCAAGCCAAGTCAAATGAATCAACAACAAATGATGTTAAGAACGGGGAAACTGGTAATTTTTCCTCATATCCCGAAAACCATTGCGAGACAATTCGTTTATCTCCTCATGCTTCACTGGCTACCATCCCATTGCAGCGTTTCGAGGAACGAGAAAGCATGTCAGCTTGCAAAAAGAGAAGGAGTTTGTGAACAAGCAGACATTAGAATCTTATACTTTGATGAAAAGAGAGCTATCCAGGCTGTCAGGCTGTCAGAAGAGAGCTATCCAGGCTGTCAGAAGAGAGCTCAACCAACTAAACGAGGAATATCACACATTTGAACGACAGGGACAGATCACCATTCTGTGTTTCAAGGCATGACGCAACCGACTGAACAGACACTTACACAAGCTTCAACTTTCTGCTTCCGACTGTGCACAAACAGAATAAACTAACAATCTGCTGATCGTGTATTACAGGACAGTCCATTGTAGTGTAGTAGTAGCCCCTTTCAGTCTATTAGATGATATGACTTGGAATGGAGAAACAAATAATAACAACAACAAAATGTATACTTAGCTTTTGTTGTCCTTCCCCTTGCGGCGTTGTCTTTTCACTTCGCTCTGTTGCAAGAGCTTCGCTTCACCAAGCGTGAGCTGGCTATTCAGAGTTCATCTCCACCTGGATCGGTCTGCAGCTTCGTCTTCCCCGGATCTCAGATTCATATCCAGGGCCTTGATATCATGCCTGCACACAGGACAGTCACTTGTAGTGACAGTTAAAGAATACGCTGATCCAGCAATGTAACACTAAATCTATAAAACTGTACAGAGTTAAAGAGCAGCTCCAAACAACGGCTAAGTTCATCACGAAAACTCGTCTGATGGTGAGCACATCAAAGATGTTATGACAACAAGAAGAGAAACATCTTTTCTAAAAGAAGTTCGTGTTTCTGCTGAATCATTTTACGTGTGTTCTCTGTTCACTTTGTCTCTGAAGTTGATTTTCACCGTTTGTTTGTGTCATTATGTTGCCCTGTCTTCCGTTTGAGTTTATATGTCTTCCTTTATGCCTGCTTTCTTTAATTTATATTAGCGATATAAAAGTGGTTATTGGAGAGAGAACGATGTATATCTTACTCTATCTGATGGAAGTAATTTGGTTATTGGAGGCAGAGAACGATGCGTGTCTTACTCTATCTATCTGATAGAAGTAATTTGGTTATTGGAGGCAGAGAACGATGCGTGTCTTACTCTATCTATCTGATAGAAGTAATTTGGTTATTGGAGGCAGAGAACGATGCGTGTCTTACTCTATCTATCTGATAGAAGTAATTTGGTTATTGGAGGCAGAGAACGATGCGTGTCTTACTCTATCTATCTGATAGAAGTAATTTGGTTATTGGAGGCAGAGAACGATGCGTGTCTTACTCTATCTATTTGATAGAAGTAATTTGGTTATTGGAGGCAGAGAACGATGCGTGTCTTACTCTATCTATCTCATGGAAGTAATGTGGTTATTGGAGGCAGAGAACGATGCGTGTCTTTATCTATCTCATGGAAGTAATGTGGTTATTGGAGGCAGAGAACGATGCGTGTCTTTATCTATCTCATGGAAGTAATGTGGTTATTGGAGGGAGAGAACGATGCGTGTCTTACTCTATCTATCTCATGGAAGTAATGTGGTTATTGGAGGCAGAGAACGATGCGTGTCTTACTCTATCTATCTCATGGAAGTAATGTGGTTATTGGAGGCAGAGAACGATGCGTGTCTTTATCTATCTCATGGAAGTAATGTGGTTATTGGAGGGAGAGAACGATGCGTGTCTTACTCTATCTATCTCATGGAAGTAATGTGGTTATTGGAGGCAGAGAACGATGTGTGTCTTCCTCTATCTATCTCATGGAAGTAATGTGGTTATTGGAGGCAGAGAACGATGCGTGTCTTTATCTATCTCATGGAAGTAATGTGGTTATTGGAGGGAGAGAACGATGCGTGTCTTACTCTATCTATCTCATGGAAGTAATGTGGTTATTGGAGGCAGAGAACGATGTGTGTCTTCCTCTATCTATCTCATGGAAGTAATGTGGTTATTGGAGGCAGAGAACGATGCGTGTCTTACTCTATCTATCTCATGGAAGTAATGTGGTTATTGGAGGCAGAGAACGATGCGTGTCTTTATCTATCTCATGGAAGTAATGTGGTTATTGGAGGCAGAGAACGATGTGTGTCTTACTCTAACAATCTGAGAGAAATGCATGTAGTTATAAGCATACGTCGCTCGTCTTCCTCTGTCTGAATGAAGTAGATTTTGTATGTGATTGTTTGACATACACCTTTACATCCGTCATCTACATATATGAGGGAAATGTATACGTTATTTGACAGAGAGCTATACTTACCTTCCTCTACATATCTGAAAGAAAAGACATATGATTGTTTCTATATCTGACTCATCATCATCAGGTGCCATGTTGGTTGGCGATTATCGTCAGATGCCCTGTTGGTTGGCGTTGGCGATCATGGATACACTACTATCACGTGTGTCGTTTATCAACTCTGTTGTTGATCGTCGCTTTGCCATTTTCTCATGCTTTCCAAAATTTTTCTCTCTGCCTTCCTCTGTCTCTCTTTCCTGTCATCTTTCCTATTGTCACAACGTGCTCCAACCACCCTCTTCTCATAACATGCCCGAAAAGGAACGAGTGCCTGGTTCTGATCCTTGCAATAAGTTGTCTTTGTGTTTGTGTCTCTTCGAGAATTGTATCATTAGCCTTATTTGCAGTTCATGTGATCCGCAGCATTCCTCTGCACAACCACATCTTTGTTGCTTTCAAATATATGCGCTTGCATACTGATTGTCCATGGCTCACTGCCATTTGTCAGTACTTGTTCCACGTTCCATATAAGGACTCTCTTTCTCAGTTCCAGTGACAAGGTTTTATTGCACAATATTATTTTCATGATCTAAAAGACCGATTTTGCTTTGGCTTTATTCCGCATTTTATTTGTATCTTCCATCTGATGTTTTGTATGTGCCTAGGTAATTAAACATGTTAACTTCTGTCAATTCGATCTCCTTCGCTTAGTCGCAGCATTTTGGATAGTCCGATTTCTTTGTCAATACCATCACCTCCGATTTCGTTTTATAAAAGCCGAGGACTTTGTTGTCACTTTGCTGAACTACCATGTTAAGTATGTATCTGACTCTCTTGTAAGAATTATTGCATGAATACGTTTTCTGCATATTTTATGGTCAAAGTTTTCCCATTCCGCTCAACTGCGATTTCATTATTTCCGCAGTCGTCGTTGCTTAGCACTTTGACCAACCATCGTAATTTTCTGTCATCAGTATCTAGGTTTAGGGCTTCTGTTGTTTGATCCAATAGCTTCTTGCTGCGCTGTGTTTTTTGTTGTTGTTTTTGTTGTTTGTTGTTATTACTTTCAACTAGTCCTCAAGGAAGGAAGACGTCTGGTAAGGCAGGCAAAATATACTGATCAGACATGTTAGTCAGGGCCAGGAAAAATATACTGGCCTAGACCCTCACCTGAGCTTCCTCGAAGAATTCCCTGGAAACGGGCTGTTTTCATGGCAGCCTGGTTAACGAGGTAAGAAATCGACGTTAGATCTATAGTAGTGAACGAAACGCAGATGAAGCCAAGCATAGCACAACCGCGTGGAGGACCCCGCTCAACCTTCATCAGAACGCTTGGGATGTGAGGAAAGCTATTGCAACCCGTCACTTAACATTTTCAGGGCACACAGAAGAGTAAACCTACTCAATGTGGGCATTCGAAACACCCTTACCCTCAATCAAGTAGTCTTCTTCTTCTTCTTCTTCTTCTTCTTCTTCTTCTTCTTCTTCGTACGCTGTCAGACGTCAACTTGAATTTGTTCAAACAAAGCAGCTGTCATCCTGAGGCTGTCGACACTGCCAAAGAGCTTGTCTAGTGTTGGCACTGGTGATGCCACATGTGCTTTCTCTGGTCCTCGTTTGTCGGGCAATTTTGCAGCAGATGTTCTGCGGTCATTTTCCCTGTGCCAAAGATGCATTCGTCAGTGCCACCTATCTTCAATTTATTGAATAGATGGTACCTCAGTCGGCTGTGGCCAGTGCGGAGTCTGAAGACCACGACCTGCTCTCTTCTGTTCAGCTGGTAGTAGGCATCATTTTTTGTGTAGCCAGTATGTTCTGTTTCCCATTTGGCCATGTACCTGGCCCTAATAAACCTTTTGGACTAGGTCACACTAGAATCTAGTTGTGGTAATCTTGCACCTTCTTTTGCCAGTCTGTCTGCCTCCTCGTTGCCTTGAATGTTACAGTGGGATGGATCCCACTGTACCACTACTTTTGTTTGGTGCGGACTGTTGGCATAGTTGACAGAGTACTGCTCTTAAATCATTAAGTACTGTATTTTTCTGGCTTTTTAGTGCTGTAACCACGGCCAGGGCATTTGTAAACAGGACTATTTGGCTTTCATTGCTTTCGCCTGTCAGCATTGCTTCTACTGCAGCAGTGCCTCTGCCTCCGCTCTGAAATTGCTTGAGAATTTTCCAGTTGCCACTGACAGTGTTATTTTTCTACCATTTGGTAGGCTCAGGAATATTCCCCTCCGTTCTGTGTTGTGTTTGTTACAGAACAGTCGGTGTATGCATGGATCCATTCCGTGCTTGGGTAGTTTTCCGCTATGTACCTCAGGGTTATGTCTCCCCTTTCTTGTTCAGTCTGGCTGTTCTTGTTTCCAATACCTGGTATATTTTCTACTACCTCTGGAATGATATGCTGCTTCCATGTGGGTTTGCGTACAGTAGGGATGGGCTTTGGTGTTGTTATGGTGTTCATACGGTCTTCGCTCATCTTTGCTTTGGCTATTTCTGCAAAGTTTCTGCGCTTTAGTTTCCCCTTTTCCAAATCTATTTAGTCTCTGATGCATTGGGTGTACTGTCAGCCTTCTTAGTTTCTCTGCTTGCTGCTGGGCTCTGCAGTCTCTTCTGTCGGTCATGGATTGTAGATTTGTAATCTTTTCAAGTTCTACAATTGGCGTTGACTTCATGCCACCTGTTATAACTCTCATGGCTTGGTTTTGGAGTTTGCTAATTTTATCAAAGTTCGCATTTGCCATTGTTGCCCATGCCGCAATGCCATACTCGAGAACTGGTCTCACTCTTCCAGTTTACAGTTTCTTGAGCATTATTTCGTCTGCTCCCCAGCTTGTGCCAGCAAGTTTCCTCATGGCTCTCATTCGGTTTCTCTCGATCTGACTTTTCCATGTCATGCGCCGATCAAATGTGACGCCCAAGTAGTTTGGGTTGTCGTTTGGCCTCAGATATTTGCCGTTAAGACTTATTTTGGTGTTCTGGGGTTTATTTGAAAGCGAGAATATCGTACATGTTGTTTTTTCTTCATTTATTTTGACCAGCCAGGATTTCGCCCACTCCACCAACGATGTTAGGGCCTGCTGCATCCGATTATTTGCTAGGGTGAGATTTTTTTTTAAGGTCCACATAGCCAGATCGTCTGCAAACATGGAGCTGTGGACTCTTCTTGGTATATTCTCTATGATGTTGTTTATATACACCAGAAAAAGTGTGGGTGACAGTACTCACCCTTGGGGTACTCCTTGTACATTTTCCCACATACTTCACTTCTTCGTAACTTGACTTTAAGTCCCTCTTTCCACACCTTGTCAAATGCTTTCTCGAAATCCACCTAAACCGCTACTGTATGCTTTTTCTCCTGGTAAGCATCCTCTATTTCCTGTGCTATGATAGTGATCTGGTCCCCGGTTGATCTGTGCTGTCTAAGACCTGCTTGTTGTGGAATTAATATGTGTTTTGCTTCCAGGGGCCACATCAGTCTGGTGTTTATCATACGCTCCATCAGTTTTCCTACACAGCTCAGTAGACTGATAGGCATGTATCCATTTGGATCTGTTCTATCTTTTTCTTTCTTTGGTTTTCCCTTTTCCAGCTTTGGTTCAGGACTTTGCTGTATGGCCCAACCCCATCAGCATTTCATTTGTTACCTCATCTTTTCCGGGCGATTCCTTTTTCTTTAGAGTTCGCATGGCCTCATCCAGTTCATTCATTGTTAGTTTTGCCATCATGTGTCCCTCTGGTGCCATATTGATGTTGTCGTGGCTCTTTTGTTCTTCACTTATATCTGTATACCTGTCTGTAGGGACATCGATGTGGTTTGCTCTGGCATAATGTTCTATAAAGGCGTTTGCTGCTTTTTTTCCGGTAATCATGTTGTCGCCCTGTTTGATGGTAATTTGTTTATTTGATGGTGTTTCGTCGTTCATGGCTCTGACTAAATTCCATAGTTTGTTCCCTTCTTTATCTAGATTGAGGTTTTCTGTTGTTTTTTTTTCCAACTGGCTCTTGTTATTTGGTTCAGTGTTCTTTTGTATTTCGCAGTGATGGCCTTGAGGGTGATATTTGCTTCCATAGATTGCTCTTTCTCTCGCTCTCTCTCTCTCTCTCTCTCCCTGCCATGTTCCTAGCATTTGAGACTTCATCCTCAGCTTTCTGCAGTTCTTGATTCCAATATGGCTTGTAGTTTGTCCTTGCCCCTCGTGGGATTGTCTCGGTGGCTGCTTGCAGTATTGCTTTGCTTAGGCTTTCCACCATAGGTTTCATATTGCTATTTCGCGTGTTGATAGATTCACACAGTCCATCTGTAAGCATTGCAAATCTGTCCCAGTAGGCCCGTCTGTAGTTCCAACGTGGCAGCGGTTTTATTTCCTGCGGGCCTACTTCCATATCAATATCTAGCGTAAATGGCCTGTGATCGTTACCTGCATATTGGTCGAGCACCTGACGGTCTATTTTGTGGTGAATATTCCCCGTGGAGAAAGCCAGGTCTAGAGTGGAGGTGGTATGCCATGTTCTAGAATAGAAGCTAGGGCTGTCGTTCGATCTATTGATAAGATAGAGATGTATGTCTATCTCCCAGTCTTCCACTTCATCCCCTCTGCTGTCTGTGTCTGAATATCTCGATCTCTCCGAGTGGCTGTTGAAGTCTCCAACCACTAGGCAGCTGGTGTTCTTGATTTCCATACTCGAGAGCGACAGGTCTTTGTTGGGTGGGCCATACAGGTTGAATATTCGGATTTTCGTTTCTTGTGTCATTATGTCGACTTCTACAATTTCTGCTTGTCCGGTGTGATTTACAGGTACTGCGCTACTTGGTATGCAGTTACGTGTCAGTATCAGAATACCTCCTTTATGACCTTCTCTATCAAGTCGGAAGGTCTGGTATCCTCTAATTGAGAATTGTTGGTTGTTGTTGAGGTGCGTTTCTTGGATACATGCCACGTCTATCTTGCCTTCATACGGGCGATTTGTTAGGGAAACCTTTTTGTTAAGGACTCCCTCCGCATTCCACTGAAGTATTTTTAGGGTCTTGAGTTTTCGGTCAATAGCTCTTGCCCCATCTCCTTGTGACTTGACTCCACAGCACATGGGTGGGTGACCACCAGTAGCATTAGGTGGGCCCCTTCGAGGCGTGGGGCCCGGCACTCTCGCTGCCTGGCGGGACAGGATGAGCACCATTACTTTATTCGGGGGGGGGGGGGGGGGGGGGGGGGGGGGGGGGGGGGGGGGGGTTGTGTTGTGACGTCATCATACAGCGATTTACGTTGCACTGTTTCGTTAAGCCTGTGGCCCAGTGCATCCGATTTCAACAGGCGTTTCTGTAAGGTTGCCCTCCTTAGCCTTTGGCTGTCCCCAGCCCATCTGCAAGGCAGCAGTTGTTTGAGGTCAGAGTTGTCTCTCTTAGGAAAGTTGTCCTGCAGGACTATCAAGTCTTCCCCACTCGTGTCGAAAGGGTGTTAAGTAGTCTGATCAGTATGTTTTGACTGGCAGTAGATGGTAGGCAATTCCCATGCTCCACCCTCCTGTGTCGCGCCTATTCCCGTGTCTGGCAGATTAAAGATCGAATGCGTCTTTCAGAAAATGTAACCACTGGTTGGAAATGAGGAAGCACTTCAGGATACTAAGCTACAAAGTGTGAGAGTGTGGAAGGTGAGAATTTCCCTTCCTTGCTGTCTTTCCTTGCACAACCGTGTCAGATACTCCTTTACAGCTCGGTCGACTTGAGCATGACGGATGTGGAACTTGAACCTCGTACCTTCACTGTGACAATTAAGTGCTCTGTCACTAGACTCATCAGTCGTCCTATGTGGAAGTTACAGTAGTATTATTCTTTGCTCCAATGTATGGTTCCGGTAACACACGGACGATGTTGGTGTGGTCAATATTAAAATATTGTAACATTATTTCAATAACTACAAGAGCGCGTGAGCTGTAGCGGCCCATTGCCGCAAAGATCCTTCAACACCTCCACGCGATGATCCTGATAACAGACTGGCCAAGCAGAAAGGATCGAAGAGGGAAGGCGAACCCACTACTCAAAAAGGCCTGCTGAAATCGGATGTGGCGAAGCGAAAGGTGCAAATATCGCAGTCAAGCTGTAAACTACGACATATTTTACATTCTGCTACTTAAAGCCATTTTAGGGATTGGTAATGGGAGATTGAGAACGAACGAAGCCAAGACAAGCCAAAACAACTACAAAAACAAATAGTGTGTAGAAACAAGAGGTATCTAATAAAACAGAAGTTGGTTACAGTTTAACAAGATGTCATGAACAGATCATTTTCAAAATGTCAGTTTAATCTAACAGACACAATTAATGAGTGATACAACTAAAAGTTCAGATCCAAGTACTCTCATTCGAGCAGCTCAAAGAACTAATCCTGCATATCCCGATGAATGGATACATGTATATACTGATGAATCTGCGTTTAAAGTCACTAACAAAGCAGGTTATGGAGTTTATATAAAATACCCGGACGGGTCCTCTGATGAACTGTCTGATGCTTGCGAAGAGATTTGCTCCAATTGTGAAACTGGGATCACAGCACTTGCAGTCGCTTTGTACCATCTGAGAATAGTTTTTGATGCCTTTCCTTCAAAGACCCAAAACACTATTATTTTCTTTTCACAGCTTTTCAAACGTTAGAAGTTGCTGGTCATTGTAGACCTGACCTTATCCAAACATCTCTAGACATTGACCACATTATCACTTCCAGTGCTGTCAAAATAGTTCTGCAGTGGATCCTTGAACACTCAAGCACACGAGGCAATGACAATGCAGACAGACTAGCAAAGGAGGGATCAAGACAAGAACAGCCACACACAGCAACAAATTTACAAACAGTTCATAAGATCAGCAAACAAATAAACTTGACTGAACACATGTGTAAGGGGAAACTGGGGAAAGAAGGTCTACAGACATATGGCAAGCCCCAGTCCAAATGACAATGTAAATCAACTCATAAGGAAGGATCAGAGCACCAATTTCCGACTGAGCATCCAACACATCCCCCTAAACAAACACCTGAACAGAATCCAACCACAACATTCTCCTAGCGCCAGCTGTGCACACACCTATATGCAACTGTTGATCATCATCTTTTTGAGTGCTCGGCGCTCAATGAGTTTTGGAAAATGCTTCTTCCTCTGTGACCAGATACACGAAATACATTGTATGGCGCTATACAACAGCTGGTAAACACGTGCAGATACCATTACATGGCATTGGGCCGAAGGGCAAGAGCCCGGATGCTGCTGGATCCGTAACAACAACAACGAGGTGGTACATTCAAGACCGCGGGAGTGGGACCACGAAGAAGTGGGCGTTTACCGCTATTGATGTTTATAACCTGCTTTTGGAGACGCATCTCAAGATATGGCAAACGGTGACGGTTAAGCATGGGGAGTGTGCTCCCGAGGTCTTTAAATACATAGCAAAACAGAAAATAATATGGAGATCCCGTGACAATGCAAACTGATTATGTACCACTACATACATGTATAGCAAGAAGATATATTTACAAGCCTCTCGAGAGATTAACATTGACAATACACACAGAATTTGTGTCTGTTTTTACAGGAGAAATAAACAGTGCAACAGGTCTGTCTGCTCCACGGAAAGAGCAGCGAAGTGTCAGCTTGTCCTTCTGCAACACTTTTTTGTCTGAGACGGATTGCCAGTTTATGAGAAAAACAGTTAATGTTTGTCTGAGAGCTAACAAAAGAAGAAAAAGAAGAAGTTGATGAGTAAGGACAAGAGGAGGATGAGAAGAAAAAATACGAAGAAGAACAACAATTAAGAGAAGGAATATGAAGAAACAAAAGTAAAATAAAAGGTGTTACACGACGAAAAATAATTAACGAGAAGCAGAAGAACAAGTACAAAAAGTTTAAGATAAAATAAGAGTAGTAATAGGAAGATAAACAGAAAAGGGAAGAAGAAAAATCAGTACAAAAGAAAAGGAAAGCAAAGCAGAAGAGACGAGGTAGAGGCGATGGAAGGAACAAAGGATGTTGAATTGTTGAAGCAGCGAGCTCAGACGATGGCGCGTTTAATGGGAAAAACACTGCACAACATACAGCCGAAGACCTCACAGACTCACAAACGTACGTGCGTCTGCATGTGTGAATTTGAAGTTCAGTGTGGGAACTCGCTCGCACATGTTTACGTCTAGATTCCTGAAACTCAACCTGTGTGGGAGTGTGCCCTACCCCCTTGTTACACCCCGACACCTCCAGCCATCCCCCCCCCCCCTAATCACCCCAACCTTACCTTTCCGCTGTACATTTGGCAAAATGACCTTAACCTTGCAAGAACTAATAAACATGCTTATATAGGCATATTTTAAATTGGGTGTGTCAGGGGGGGGGAGGAAGGGGGGGGGAGGATGGGGTACAAAGTGGCTGCTGGTTCAGCTCACAAAGTCAAACTTGCATTTTTTTAAAAATATATATTCATCAAAAAGGTAAGACCGTACCAATGAGAAATGAATCCGCTAAAAAAAACGTGTGCTGAAGTCGGATACACATGGCCGTAATCTGTAATGCGCAAAACACAGAACAACGCTCTCTGCCCAAAGAAACGAGGAGAGTGGGCGCACATAAATGTCGTTCTTGAATTTAAAAGGTAAAGGTAGTCCAAACAGAAACTGTTGTCCGGGATGAAGTGTTAGAGACTTCATTTAACGAGATCGCAGCTTGTTTACGAGGTGAGATGACCAGTTCCCCTTCTCCCTCTCTATCCGTCACTTTCAATAAGTCAGGTACCCATTTACAGCTGGACCCACAGGACTATTCTGGAAACAAGAGTTGAATCCCACGAATTAAATACCCTCGAATGTGTGGGAATATATGGCAACATACATGTGCATACACTCCAGTTTAGCCTAGACGACAGTGATTTGGTTTGCTTAGACTGGGGATGACAACGCGCCAGGGTTTGAAATCACGGACAGACAGAAAAAAATCCAAACGTTCCTGGTACGTCCGCTATTCCAGTCGGCCAACTGTGAATGGATACCTGACACGTATAAGTTGGGGAAAGTATAAACAGCAAGGAAGGGAACTGGCCACCCCACCTCACAGAGGCTGCAGCTTAGTACATGAAGAATTATCTCCATACCCATCGGTATTTTGTTGCCATGGGACTGGTCTTTACCTTTATCTAGAATATAATGTAATGCTTATTGACTTTTTCTGTTCACTTCAGTTGTCAAACCCCGTTGGAAGCTTAGATGACATTACGTTAGCTAAGCGAGCTGTGTTTGTCGTTGTAAGCCCGTGTTGTTGAATGATTTGTTCTACTCCATCTATGGTCAATGGCATACGAGACCAGAGCAGTTTGAGTAGAGTCTTACTTTGTTGCATCTTGTGTCATTTTACTTCTTAAATCGGGGAAACGTCCAACCTTCTGTGATCCGAATCAATTAACGAATACACAAAGCTGTGTAACTCTAACGTAATATCCGTGTTAGAATATGGGTGTGAACGCTGGAAAACGACAAAGACGCTAAAAAATAATTTGAATGTTTTTGACAAATAAAATGTCTTAGAAACCTATTTAAAATTGGATTGGGAGAATTCAAAACCAACAAGTTAACAATCATCAACCAGCCATTTAATTTTACCATCAAAAAGGAAAAAAGCCGATGGACATACATCGGGCATGTGCTTAAAATGAAGAACAACATAGTTCTATAACCGGCAATTTTGTGTACGCTGGCAGCTGACAGAGAGGACGACCTAAAGAAACTTCGCAGTGGGCTCAACGCGTGGAGGTGTAGAACGGTCTTGGCAGCTCTGGTTCGCTGGCCCTGACGCTAGCAGTCAGCTATGGGTCGCTGACCACTGCAGCGCATGCGCTGTTCAGCATCTTGATCCAAGTGATCTTGATCGCCAGTGTTTGACATTCAAAGAACAAAGATGGATCTATCTTTTCGTCTTCCTCGTGTGTTATAAATAATATGTGTTAAGGTTTATAGATACAAAGGTAGATAATCAAGTTGCACTGTCATGAGATCTTATTTTCTGTCTTGCTGTGTGTTCTAAGACCACGAGAGCACACTCACCATGCTATAAACCGTCGCCGTTTGTCCCATTTGACATGTAACCCACCTAGCCGAGGATGACTCCGCACATCAGCTCTTTAAGCAGGTCATGAACATCAAGGTTGGGAAACGTCACATTCCGTCGTGATCCGGCCCCTGCGTCTGTTCACGCATCACCTGACTAGGAAAAGCGGAAAGACATCATCCTCATTGCTTGCAGCCTGAGACTCAGAAACTGATCCTGCTCATGGACGGTTGTCGTCTAAGTGGGCTATCTACCTACCTGCCTACCTACCTATCTATTCAATTCAACAATTCGTTGTCACAATATATATTTCTCATTCCTTTTCTCTTAGTGGGTGGATGCCTTTTCTCAGCCATTGTATTTCACAAGCTGCAATGGTCCCTGTGTGGGACTTTAATTCGAACTAGTTTTGACTCCAGCTAACAAAAAAACGTTTCAAAAATCTATCTCAACGGTGTTAGTTCCCATATATGTTTTCTCTGCGATGATGTAAATGGCTGGGGAATAAAGGCCACTCTCCTCTACAGTCGTCATGAACTGCATATGCAATGTTTTCATTTTAATTCCGATAAACAAAATACTAATCCTTACCGAGGTTTTGAACGTATGTCCTCCTGCTCCGGAGACTGACACACAAACCACAGCCAGCCTAGTTTCCCTCTACTAGCAAAATATTGATATTAATGTACTGTTCATTAGTTGTTACGCTGTGTCGTAGTTTACAGCGAGGCTGCGACATCTGCGCATTCCGACCGATACATGCTGTTTTAGTTAACTTTTTATTGGGCTCCGGGTTTCTCTTCCCACTGTGATCAATATTTTCTTAGCAGAACCACACTAGTTAAGCCAGTTTCCAGGACCGCAGCTTAGGGGCAGAATAGGGCCTTGTTCAGCTGTTTCACTGGCACCGAAGGGATCAAGATGCTGAACAGTGCATGAGCTGTAGCGGTCAGAGACACAAAGCTGTCTGCTAGCCTCACAGCCAGCGATCCAGAGCTGTCAAAGCCCTTCTCCACCTCCACGCGGTGATCCTGGATAACAGCCTGCAACAGAACAGACTGGCTAAGGAAAAGGGATCGAAAAACGGAATGCTAACCGGGAGGCCAAAAATTCTTTGCTGAAGACGGATGTGTCGGACCGAAAGTTGCAAATATCGCAGTCAAACGGTAAGCTACGACACAGCGCATTCCGTTCTCCGGACTACATCCTGCTACTTACTAAGCCCGTTTTAGGGCTTGGTAGCGGGAGTTTGAGAGCGAATGAAGAGGAAGAGGAAGAGGAAGAAGAAGAAGAAGACGAAGAAGAAGAAGAAAAAGAAGAAGAATAGACACTGACTCATGCAGCCAACTATGAGTCGCTGACTACTGTCAGCTCATTGACAGCTGCATCTTGGACCTTTATTTTGTTCAACAAATTAAAAATTGGTTACACAAACATGAGTCCATATGGAGAGATCAAACACACCGTAGAATATATTCTTCAAGTCTGTCAATTCAACAAGATGGACCCGTTAACAGCATGGCCCTCTCCAACCCTAGTGCGAGATAAATGGTGAGACAGTGCCTCCCGTTTATTATGAAAATGGATGTAACTATTTGAATGAAAACGACAAAGAAGAACAATTCTTAGAACAAAACATTTTTTTTCCTTTTAAAATGCTGCAGCCTGAGTCTCCCCCACAAACAAGTATAACATACGCTTTACAATATGACAAGGTCAAACAACACATCATTGATTCAAGCTGGTTCGCCACGCTCTTTCGTTTCAGCGCCGGTCAAACTGCTTCTCTCCCCTTGACTTAATCCCGGAGACATGTCAGACTTCTCTATATATTTAAGCTCAAGGAGGGGAGGACGGGGTTAATTTTATCCAGTACTCAAGTTTCCCCCGTCGTAACTTCCCAACCCAAACATACCCGCTTCCTGTGTTGGCCCAGTACTCACACTGTATCGCGCACCGGCCAAACATTATATAACTCTCAGAACGTCAGGGAAGCGGTCTTTAGCTGCTATCTGCCCTGTACTTGAATTTGGTTCGAGTGCTCTTTGGGGAGAGTTATCCAGGAAGGTCGGGCAGTCAGGCGTGAGACGGTCTGAGAAACGGCTTAGCCAACCACTCTTGAGGCGTTGTAGAGTGTTTACCAATTACCCAGGTAAGATGCACGCCATGTATAAACTGAGAAACTCAAATTGTTGAAATGCAGTTTAGCAAGAGACACGTACCAGACGATTTCCTATGAAGTTTCGCTGAACAAAGGTCTTCATCAAGGACTCAACATAATTATAACGGCACAGACAGCGTCAGTTAGCCAAGATAACCGATTTGACGAAGAAAACCATAAAAGCGATTCAACAAAGCAAATAATCAAACAATGATTACGTTTTGTCAAACTGCATTTCAATCTACTGAATTTATTTATTAGATCTTGTGTTAAATTTTATTACAGTGTTTATTCAAACTAAATGCGTTTCATGTATACTGTTATTGTCTTCCTACTGTTACTGTTGTTATTTTACTGCTGTCCACTAATGTAAACAACACATTATACTATTGCGGTCATTCTAGTATTATCATTGTACTATTGTTGTCAATCTTCTATTGTAGTCATTGTACTATTGCTGTGTACCATCGTTGTCATTGTACTTTTGTTGACAATGTACTATCGTTTTCATTGCATTGTTGGTTTTTACTATTGTTGTCATTGTACTATTGTGGTGTACTATTGTTGCCATTGCACTTGTTGTCATTGTACTATTGTTGTCGTTGCACTGATGGTTTGTACTATTGTTAACCTTATACTGTTGTTGTGCACTATTGTTGACATTATACTGTTGTTGTGTACTATTGTTGCCATTTAACTGTTCTTTTCATTGCACTTTTGTTGGCATTGTACTGTTGTTGTCAGTGTGCTATTGTTGTGTACTATTGTTGTCATCATAGTATTGTTATTATCAGACTATCGATGTCTACTATTGTTGACATTGTTCTGTTGTTATGATTGTGCTGTTGCTATTGTACTGTTGTTAATGGACGGCAGTGTATAGTGTACTGTTGTTGTTAATGTACTTGTTCTTGTTGAAACGTTGTTGTCTTTGCACTGTTGTTTGTTAACGTGCTATTTTTGTCATTGGATAGCTGCTGCTGTTCATGTATTATTGTTGTTCATTTACTGTGGCTGTTATTGCATTTACGGTTATTATTGTACTGTTGTTGTTATTGGATTGTTATTTTTATTATGCTGTAGTTATTGTTGTACTGTAATTATTGAACCTCCGTTAAACTAATGTTGTTGTTACTTATCTACTGTTGTTGGTGTTGTTTTAATGTCTGTGTTATTGTACTGTTGTTGTATTGTTGGTGTTATTGTACTGTTGTTGTTGTTGTATTGTTGGTGTTATTGTACTGTTGTTGTTGTTATATTGATGGTGTTATTGTACTGTTGTTGTTGTATTGTTAGTGTTATTATACTGTTGTTGTTGTAATGTTAGTGTTATTGTACTCTTCCTTTTGTTATTGTATTGTCGGTGTTATTGTCCTGATGTTGTTGTTGTTGTTGTATTGCTAGCGTTATTGTAATGTTGTTGTTGTTTATTGTTAATGTTATTGTACTGTTGTTGTTGTAATGTTGAAGCTATTGTACTGGTGATGTTGTAATATTGGTGTTATTGTACTGATGTACTGATGATGTAATGTTGGTGTTATTGTACTGATGTACTGATGATGTTGTAATGTTGGTGCTATTGTACTGATGATGTCCCGGCATCAAAGGCTTAGCGCTTAATTGTATTCGTCAAGCGAACTTTAAGAAATGATATTCATTCAAGTAAATTTTAAATAATTCACAGCTGAATGTAATTCTCTCATATCATGTCTGTTATACTGTAAATCGACACGTACATTTTGTATACTAATCAATCAATCACTCTAAGCTCAACACTCCTTTCAGTGCATAGATCATTGACCGTATCTGGCCAGCACACACAGTCCTGTGCTACTATTTCTGCCACTCTCCATGTGTGACCGTTTAATCGAGGTTCCCTCTCACAATCTCTTCTTCGTGAATTTGTAGGTCTGCCCCTCTTTCTCTTCCCTTGAGGATTCTATATGTGAGCCTGTCTAGCTACGCTGAACGATGCCATCCCCATTGAGGCCTTATCCAGCCTAATTTTCTTCCAGTGTCTGTTATTGTCTCCTTTCCCACGGTCTTCACTCCTCACCGTGTCCTGCAACTTTATATCCCTTATCATTCGTAAGTATCTGTTAACGAAGGATTGAAGTCTTTGTTGTACGGTCTTGGTCGTGCTCTGTGATTCGGCTCACCACAACATCATCAACTTGACGCGTTAAATATTTTATCTTTGGGGTGAATGTTGATTTCTCTGGATCTCCATGTTTTGTATGCCACACATATACTAGTGTCATAACTAAAATCAATTCTTATTTTACCAAAAGGTTTATTAGGGCCAGATAAATGGCCAAAATTGGACACAGAGCATACTTGCTACACAGCAAATGATGCTTATTACCAGTTGAACAGAAGAGACCAGGTGGTGGTCTTCAGACTCCGCATAGGCCACAACAGACTGAGGTACCATCTATTCAATAAACTGAAGATATGTGCTACTAACGAATGCACCTGTAGTACAAGGAAAATGACCCCTGAACATCTGCTGCAAAATTTCCCAACATACGAGGACCAGAGAAAGCACATGAGGACATCACCAGTACCAACACTAGACAAGCTCTATCGCAGTGTCGACAGCCTCAGGATGACCGCTGCTTTCTTCGAACAAATTCAAGTTGACATCTGACAGCGTACGGAAAAGAAGGAAACATTTTTTTTTTAAATAACAAACACTGAATTTCTTTCTTTGAGAATTATATATCAATAACTTTACATTAAAAAATCACATCATATCGTATGGCCCGTGGATGTATTTAAAAATCTACTTGCCGTCCCGCGCTCTTGAAAAAGTTGCACATGTCTGTTTACGTCATACTTGGCAGGTCACGCTAGCCCTATTCTACCGTCTGCTGGTACCACTGGAGCGAGTCTAGCACGCTACCAGTGTATCTATATTATGTGTCAATTTGCTTCGTTAGTTTTTTTCTCTCCACGTTTTAAGCGTTCAGGGTTCCCCTCTTGATACAGTAAGTTCACTGAATGGTCTCGGGGTAAGACACCGGCCTTGGGTGCTGGAGGTCGCGGGTTCAAATCACGGTAGAGACCGGGTTTTTTCAGGTGGACTTTCTGGTATTTCCCCCTGATCTCTGTGTAGTAGAAATCGGACGCACGTGTGCAGTAGACCACGTTAAAAATGTTTCGGCAGTTGGAAATCGAAAAGATGTGGCTTAACCGACGCTGCCCGGGCAAAATTCAAAATTCAGTTTAAAATCTAGCCAATCATTTACGGCATCCTCGCCAGTGCTACGGAGTCCGTCCATTGTACTGAGAGTCTCCACAAATATGGAGAAGAACAGAGCACGTATGGGTAAACCGTGTGCAATGACGATAATTATTCTATTAAAATAAACTTTACATAACTAAGTTCACCCAGTTTGTTCCGGTAATTATCTTATTTCCTTGACTTTATCGTGTTCTCGCCCTTGCAGCTAATTTAATATGAATAATATTTAATATTTTCTCACTACAGATATGTGTGTATTGTTTACGGTTCTCCGTTAGTGGTGCATTGCATCATTTGCAACAGCGTGCAAACCTTGACTTAGTATACTGACGTCTCTAAAAACTTCATTCCCCGACAGTAGTGTAACTACTATGGGGCAAACCTTGACTTAGTATACTGAAGTCTCTAACGACTTCATTCCCACAAACCTTGACTTAGTATACTGAAGTCTCTAACGACTTCATTCCCACAAACCTTGACTTAGTATACTGAAGTCTCTAACGACTTCATTCCCACAAACCTTGACTTAGTATACTGAAGTCTCACAACTTCATTCACACATACCTTGACTTAGTATACTAAAGTCTCTTTAACAACTCCTTTCTCATAAACTTTGACTTAGTGTACTGAAGTCTCCTAACTTCATTCACACATACCTTGACTTAGTATACTGAAGTCTCTAACAACTCCTTTCTCATAAACTTTGACTTAGTGTAATGAAGTCTCCTAACTTCATTCAAACATACCTTGACTTAGTATACTGAAGTCTCTAACAACTCCTTTCTCATAAACCTTGACTTAGTATTCTGAAGTCTCTAACAACTATTTTCTCATAAACTTTGACTTAGTGTACTGAAGTCTCCTAACTTCATTCACACATACCTTGACTTAGTGTACTGAAGTCTCCCAACTTCATTCACACATACCTTGACTTAGTGTACTGAAGTCTCCCAACTTCATTCACACATACCTTGACTTAGTGTACTGAAGTCTCCCAACTTCATTCACACATACCTTGACTTAGTATACTGAAGTCTCTAACAACTCCTTTCTCATTAACTTTGACTTAGTGTACTAAAGTCTCCCAACTTCATTCACACATACCTTGACTTAGTATACTGAAGTCTCTAACAACTCCATTCCCAAATACCTTAACTTTACAACAAAGTTTACCCATTGTTCTTATCTAAATGTTGTCACCTCAAAACCTCCTGTTTTTTTGTTCCAACAATTCACCTCTCAGTGATCTGTGATCTTAATGTTTTCATTTTAAACCCATTTTCCTGATCGTTGTTCTCAAATCTATCTTCTTCTTCTTTCTCTTTTTCTTCTTCTTGCTCCTCCTCTTTTTCTTCTCTTTTTCTTTTTTTCTTTTCTAAGTCTGCTATTCCTGTCTCATACATAACATGTCTACACAAATAACGGCGCGCGGATCGTATGCGACTCGCTCGTAAACGGTGTGCGACAAGCTACGGCTTTGAAGAGGTGTATTCCTTATTATTACTTACATTAGCATGAGCTGCAGTGGTCAGCGAACCATAGCTGACTGCTAGCGTCAGGACCAGCGAAACAAAGCTGCCAAGATCCTTCTACACCTCCACGCGGTGATCCTGGATAACAGGCTGCAGCAGGGCAGACTAGCTAAGGAGAAGGGATGGAAGAGGGAATGCTAACCTGATACTCAAAAAATGCTTGCTGAAGTCGGATGTGTTGGACCGAAAGGTGCAAATATCGCAGTCAAGCTTTAAACTACGACACAACTCATTCCGTTCTCTGGACTACATTCTGCAACTTAAGCTCTTTTATGGCTTGATTGCGGAAGATTTAGAATGAACGAAGCCAAGCCAAGCCACTTACATTAAATTATACGTTCCTGGCACACTTGAGCACTTATATTTAATTTACAACATTATCAATCCCAACAATTGCTAAATATATTAGGGAAAGTAATCGATACACTCCACGACAAGTTTTCATACACGAATGGCAGAATTGTTTTGTTGAATTATGTTTTGTTTTAATGCAACTATGATTCAAGTAAACACAATCATGGAATATTTGTAGAACTTAATTTGAAATGAAAAATGATATGTTCATATTATATTTTCATTTCAAATTGAATTATTCAATATCAATGTCATCCTGGGGACGGTTTAGGGTAGTGGTTAAGTGACATGGCCTACACTCGAAGCTGCTGGGTTCGCTTCCCATCACAGCACCGGCCGTTACCCCCGGGAAGGAAATCCTTAGAAAATGCATTAGGAAGCAGACCCTTACATAAAATGTATGCTGAAGTCGGATGCATTGGGCCGACAGGCGTAAAATAAAAACATAGCGCAACGCACACCGCCTTGTGGAATAGAGGAATAATGCAAACGATCAAACAAAACAAAAATTCCTTTAAAATACCACAGTGAATCATTACATTATGTCTTTACTTGGGCGGCCGGCATTTAATTTCTGGAAGACGTTTGAGCCGTCTTCCAATTTTTGCAGACCTGGAGTATGGGGTACTGATCCTACAGTTTTCTTCACATCTGTCACACATAGAGCCCTACCGGAAACCACTCTTGCTTTCCCAGAAACATTAATAAATTATTGTTGGAAATCTTCTTCTTCTTCTTCCTATTCTTCGTACGCTGTCAGACGTCAACTTGAATTTGTTCGAAGAAAGCAGCGGTCATACTGAGGCTGTCGACACTGCCATAGAGCTTTTCTAGTGTTGGCAATGGGGACGACCACGTGTGCTTTTCTGGTCCTCGTATGTCGGGTAATTTTGTGGCAGATGTTCAGGGGTCATTTTCCCTGTACCACAGGTGCATTCGTCAGTATTGTTGGAAATCAGTTTGTAATTAAAATAATTAGCAGAGCAGATATTTTATTAATGTATAAATATAATATTACAACACACACACACACACACACACATCAACTCATGACTTATGCGACCTGATATAACCAAAATGAACTCGACTGTAGTTGAAAGAGAAGACCTCTAAAAGTAAAGTAAACATTCCAAGCAAATGAACAATTTGGATCCATATTCTGGGAATCACGCTGATCGCCTTTAGGTGACACATTTAAGCCCATCTTCTTATAGACCCGCCTCCTAGATTATGAAACCCGAATTATTAATCTTGTCTAGTTGTTCCTAAGAACTTTTGTTGTTGTTGTTGTTGAATGCTCACAATGAGTAGGATTACTCTTTTGTGCGCCCTAAAATTACGTTAAGTGGCGGGTTGTGGCAGCGTTCCTCGCATCCCGAGCGTGTTGAAGAAGGTGGACCTGGGTCCTCCAGGCGGTTGTGTTATGCTTGGCTTCATCTGCGTGTCGCTCACTACTACGGGGATTACGTCGATCCCTCAACTCGTAAGTCTGGCTGTCGTGAAAACAGCCCGTTTCTAGGAAGGGCTGCGTGGAAGTCGAGGTGAGGGTCTTGGCCAGTATATTTTGTGCCTGACCAGACATTAGTCTTTCTTCCTAAGAACTTTTTTAAATATCATTTCTGTTGGCTCTTCTGTTTCATAACCACAGTCAGATGACTTGGCTCTTCTATTCCATAACCACAGTCAGATGACTTGGTTCTTCTGTTCCATAACCACAATCAGATGACTTGGCTCTGCTGTTCCATAACCACAGTCAGATAACTTGGCTCTTCTGTTCCATAACCACAATCAGATGACTTGGCTCTTCTGTTCCATAACCACAGTCAGATGACTTGGCTCTTCTGTTCTATAACCACAGTCAGATGACTTGACTTTTCTGTTCCATAACCACAGTCAGATGACTTGGCTCTTCTGTTCCATAACCACAGTCAGATGACTTGGCTCTTCTGTTCCATAACCACAGTCAGATGACTTGGCTCTTCTGTTCCATAACCACAAACAGAGGACTTGGCTCTTTTGTCCCATAACTACAGTCAGATGACTTGGATCTTGTGTCCCATAACCACAGTCAGATGACTTGGATCTTGTGTTCCATAATCACAGTCAGATTACTTGGATCTTGTGTTCCATAATCACAGTCAGATTACTTGGATCTTGTATTCCATAATCACAGTCAGATGACTTGGATCTTGTGTTCCATAATCACAGTCAGATTACTTGGATCTTGTGTTCCATAATCACAATCAGATTACTTGGATCTTGTGTTCCATAATCCCAAGCAGATGCTAAATAAAATTGAGTTTAATTGATGAGGGGCCACATAAATTCGGAATGAGAAGAGAGAGCAAAAACAGAGATTATGAGAATAAATGCACCTAATTACAATCAGGTTTTATTGTGGGACACACTCCAAAAAAATGTGGAATCTTTGATATTTCGTGGCAGCAAAAAGTTTTTAGTAAAGATATAGATAACAAAAGTAGAACACAACAGGCAAGATGAGCTATGGTTACACCTGGAAACTTATTACAAGAAATTAAGCCCAACACAAAAATAAGAATCTTCAACAGCAATGTAAAGCCCGTCTTGTTCTAGGGGACTAAAACATGGAGAACAGCACATAAACAGGAGCTAAGAAGGTATTTACTTTCATAAATGGATGCTGGTGCAGACTATAGAGATTGACATGTATGATATACGACGATTATCCTAGGTAAATGATAAGGTAATACATGCAGACAAGGCAAAACATAGATGTGCTGAAGACCTCAAATGTGTTGGTAAGACTCCTTTGATATACACAACAGCATCCGAGACGTCTCTGGTGAAGTGCGTACCAGGCACTGGACTTCCATGGCCCAAGACAGAGTCCGCCGGGGATTAAGTTGGGACCAGCAGCTTCGTTGAGGCGCGGGTCATCAAGATCAAGAAGAAGATCAAGAAGAAGATAAGATCCTTAATGTGGAACCATTTGGGAAGTCCCGACAGATACGTGGAGCATGATTTGAGTCGAAGGCGCCAGCGCTGGATAGAACACACATTAAGGAAACTAATCGATATCATGTTCTGGAATCCTCAGGAAGGAGGAGAAGAAAAAGACTAAAACACACGTGGAGAAGAGAGCTCTAGTAAAACATGTCAGAAACAAGGAAGATGGTCCAGGACAGAAGAATTTAGCGTGCATTTATTGAAGCCATGTGCTCCAAAGGAGCTCAAATATTTTAATGATTGAATTCGAAGTTCATGCGTGTATACTAATCTCAAAACCAACTACTTTCTTTCTTTATTTGTTACTGTGTCTTCATCTTGATATATCTGTTTATTTTTTTTGTTTTCTTTTGGAGGTTTTTTTTTATTGGTTACCCTGGGTAAAGTTTCTTGTCCTTATCGTACTGATGTTGTTGTTTGTATTATTGATATCGTTCAGTGCGTTAAGGATGATTATGCTGAGCAGTGGTCTCGAGGTAAGGTGTCCGCCTCGGGTGCCGGAGGTCGCGAGTTCGGGATTGTTTTTCAAGTGGATCTTATGGTAAAAATGCTCCCTATCTATGGGCAGTGAGATCGGACTTAGGTGTTCAGTGTCAAGCACGTTAAAAATTCCTTGGAAGTTGAAAATCAAAAAGAGTATGCTTTAAGACCGCTGCCCGGACAACTAGCTGGCTGCGGGTGTATTAGTGTTTGATTCTATTAAGACGGACTCGCACATCAGTAACAAAATAAAACCACTCTCCAAGAAACTGGTTGTATACAGACTCTGTTGAGTCTTCTAAAAAGACGTTAAGTTATGAGCTGTAGCGTGTAACCACCCAAAGCTGACTGCTAGCGTCAGGGCCAGCACCCAGAGCTGTCAAGACCCTTCTACACCTCCGCTTGGTGATCCTGGATAACAAGGCTGTAATAGAGCAGACTGGCTAAAGAGAAGGGATCGAAGAGAAAAGACTAACCCGGTACTCGACAAATGTTTGCTGAAGTCCGATGTGTTGAATCGAAAGGTGCAAATATCGCAGTCAAGCTGTAATCTACTATACAACGCATTCCATTCTCCGAAATTCATCGAGATACTTGCACAGCCCTTTTCAGGGCTTGGTAGCGGGAGATTGAGAATTAATTACTGTATTTAACTGTTACATCACCTGACTACTATATAAATAGATAATTGTCAAATTAGTTTACTGCATTACTACATAAATAGATTTATGCGTCAATAGATTACTGCATCAACATATTATGTACCCCCAGATTACAGCATCAACGTATTATGTACCCACATATTACAGCATCAATGTATTATGTACCCATTGATTACAGCATCAATGTATTATGTACCCACAGATTATAGCATCCATGTATTATGTACCCACATATTACAGCATCAATGTATAATGTACCCATAGATTACATTATCAACATATTATGTACCTACAGATTACATTATCAATATATTATGTATCCCCAGATTACATTATCAATTTATTATGTATCCCCAGATTACATTATCAATATATTATGTATCCCCAGATTACATTATCAATATATTATGTACCTACAGATTACATTACCAATATATTATGTACCTACAGATTACATTATCAATATATTATGTACCCACAGATTACATCATCAACATATTATGTACTTACAGATTACTGTATCAACATATTATGTACCCACAGATTACTGCACCAACAAGATACTGTTAGAAATTATTACTGCATCAATCGTTTACTGCAGAAGTTAATTACCGCAACATTTATTACTGCCACAATTAATTATTGCACTAATAGATTATAGTCATTATATATTACTGCATCAATCGATTTCTGCAACAATAGACTACTGTCGATAGATGTATGCACCAACAGATTACACCAATAGATTACTCGCTTAATGACTACATCAAAAGATTTCTACACCAATAGATTACTGTCTCAACTGATTACTGCATCGATAGATTTAAGCATTAATAGACGTATGCATAAATAGATTAATGCATCATTCGATTACTGTATTGATTGATTACTGTATTGATTGATTACTGTATCTACATTAGCTAGCTATGTTATTACCGATTACGCATAGTCAAAAGTAGAGAAGGCATTACTTTTTTGTTTGTTTTGTTTGGGTAGCAGACAAAGTTCACGTTTCAAACAGTCAAAAAGAGCGAATTTGTGGCACTACGGCGCTATCCTCCTACAAGTACATCCAGTCATTGTTGGGAAAGACAAAGGAGCGAGGAAGGAAATGTATGCCATCTCCCACACAGTCTCATAAATTTGAAAACCGATTAAAATTGTGTCTGTGATTCTTCCTTCCCTGCGGCAGTGACTGATACAAGACAACCATGTCAACGACATTCGCCTAGACATAACAAAAGAAGATGAATCATTGATAAAGACAGACTAGAACTAAACGTAACAAAATAGCAGGAAAAATAAAAGAGAAGACAGAGAAGAAGACGATCGAAAAGGATTATAGAAAAGTAGAACTTGAAATTGGTTGTGGTGAATATTACTGTCAGAAATTGCATTATTATTACATTTTACCTCTGCTTGAAGCTAAGGGCGGATAATGTAGCTGACGTCAATCCGGTCTCAAACTTCCGTCTAGACGGCTCTGTTAACATCGAAGATCTATGGTTATTTTGTAAAAAAACGACTGTTATTTTGTTCTGTCCCAATCTCTCGCGGAACTCCTCGGGTTCCAGGAAATACCTGTTGAGAAACCCTAGTCTAGATTGTGAAATAAGGCCTGAAGGACTTTTGTCCCCTTGATGTTTTTGTCTGGCTCTAACTATTGTAACCAGTATCCGTGTTGGTGTTTTTATCTTGATCCAGCTATTGTAACCAGTATCCGTGTTGGTGTTTTTATCTTGATCCAGCTATTGTAACCAGTATCCGTGTTGGTGTTTTTATCTTGATCCAGCTATTGTAACCAGTATCCGTGTTGGTGTTTTTATCTTGATCCAGCTATTGTAACCAGTATCCGTGTTGGTGTTTTTATCTTGATCCAGCTATTGTAACCAGTATCCGTCTTGGTGTTTTTTATCTTGATCCAGCTATTGCAACCAGTATCCGTCTTGGTGTTTTTATCTTGATCCAGCTATTTTAACCAGTATCCGTGTTGGTGTTTTTATCTTGATCCAGCTATTTTAACCAGTATCCGTGTTGGTGTTTTTATCTTGATCCAGCTATTTTAACCAGTATCCGTGTTGGTGTTTTTATCTTGATCCAGCTATTTTAACCAGTATCCGTGTTGGGGTTTTTATCTTGATCCAGCTATTGCAACCAGTATCCGTGTTGGTGTTTTTATCTTGATCCAGCTATTTTAACCAGTATCCGTGTTGGTGTTTTTATCTTGATCCAGCTATTTTAACCAGTATCCGTGTTGGTGTTTTTATCTTGATCCAACTATTGTAACCAGTATCCGTGTTGGTGTTTTTATCTTGATCCAACTATTGTAACCAGTATCCATGCTGATGTTTTGGGCTTGATCCAACTATTGTAATCCAGCTTTCTTGTTGATGCAATCATGTAGCGACATTATGTCTAGTGTTTATTTCTGCATTCGGCAAGGTGTGACACTTTATTTCTAATCTAAGAGCCAGGTCCAAAACAATTAGTAGGCAGACATGGTACTGGATACACGCGTTTAGGAAATTGTACGAGTAATCATGTTAGAGACCACCTCAACATTTGTAGGCACCAGAGACTTGGTATGAGGCATTTGTCATGCCCTAGTATCAAGAAAAAAGGTCTAGGTTTTTGCAGACTATCACGTCTAGGTGACTTCAATCTATTAAACCTAAGTTGTCTATGATGTGTGCTGACCAGTTCTCTTCCTCTCCTCTTTGTCTTCAGTTATTGTAATTTCAGATCAGGTCAGGTCATCCCGTAACCGGTGAGGTCGTTGTGGCACACATGAAGACATCCTCACAACGTCACGCAATGTAATTTACGATACATATTTACACCTGGGTAGATAGAAGGGTCGAAAATTCGAATCGAACTTGATCTCTTGGGTGAGAGATCAAGCGATTGTTGTCTTCATCTTGCACATTTGTTCCCATATTTTTCTTCAAGTATTGATCTAGATAATGTGATATGTTGTTGCCTTTTGCCACACTATTTCAACTGACTGATTTCGTTCGTTAATTCTCTTTTCGCCCCTTACTTTTCGCAGCCTACTTTATATGTTGTGAGCAGTGGTGGCGCAGTGGTTAGTGCATTGGTTTCCCAGGCGTGCGATCAGGGTTCGCCTCACAATTGGTGTGGGATTTTTTACTATTGCAAAACGGGTCTTCAGGTCGATCTAGCGTAAAAAATTGAGTACCAGAAAAATCTGGGACAGTTAGGGCGGATACATCACGTCTAGTGTGACGTTGGCCAAGACATATATGGGTCTAACGCTGTTTTCCTTTATGTTACACTGGTTTCATCTTGGGATATTTTACCTTATATATTCGAGAGAGGAGACTAACGTCTGGTCAGGCAAAACATACTGATCGGACTATGTTAGTAAGATGGCCGCGCCTGACTGACTGCGCTCTCGACTCGCTCTGGTGTTTGTGTAGTTTTCTGCTGTTTGCTAGTTCCTGTTCGGATTGTAATTCACGACTTCTTCACAAAGTGGTATCAAAGACTTTATTCTGTGGAAACTTCGCGTGCTTTCGTTCGGCTATCCTGTTGTTATGCTGCTTCTTGCTGAGGCTGTGCCTGGCTTAAGCCGTGAGAAAACAGTCCAGGATGACGTTGAGCCTTCCACTTGACTGCACCACAGAATTCAGCCCAGGTTCTCACTACTCAAAGGGCCTTCCTGCTTAAACTGAAGCCGATTTCCTCCTGCCCCCCAATCCCCCGCCCCCCCCCCCTTCCACCGGAGGTTACACCATACCTCTTCCAACCCCGTATTCTCTGCACATCAAGAGTCACGCTGACCCGAAGGTGGACACATTCCAGAGGCCACGGGGACGGAACGCGAAGAAACAGAGTCAGACACAGATAGACAAGGAAAGCCGACACAAACATTGATTCTACACACACTCCACGCGGTCTTCATCCCGAGGCTGCGGAGTACTGGGCTCCACCTTGGGAATCAGTAGGGATTTCGGTCGACACACTACGCATTACCACTCCTCAGTAGTTGGACATGGTAGTGGTCGATCGTCGTAACGGGCCTTTGACGCAAACGCGAACATTATTATTATTATGTTAGGATCAGGTGATACATACTGACCAAGAACCCACCTCACTCAGTTCTCCATGGAAACAGGCTGTTTCATTGCAACGAACGAGGTGAGGAATCGAAATTATTCCCATAGTAGGACGCGAAACGCATGTGAAGTTAAGTAAACATAGCACAACCGTCTCTAGGACCATAGTCCACCTTCGTGCGCACGTTGGGGATGTGTGGAAAGCTACTACACCTTCCCACTTACTGCCCTTTTCAGGACGTACAGAGTAAAGTTACTCATTGTGGGCACTCTACAAAAACAGCCTTAAATATTGTCGGTTCTGTCCACGAGATGCGCCATATTCTTCTACATAACCACATGTCAATTGCTGGAACATTCTCTTTCATAGTTCTTCATTGTTCATGCCTCTACTCCAAACAGTAATGACGATTATAGATAACACACAGCTGTAAATTGGTACCTGGTGAAGTCAGGTGCAAATGTCGGAGCCACGGCAGGAGATGAGGAGTTTGTGCTCTGTAGCAGGTTGATGTCCGGTGAACGGAATGCTTTGTGTCGTACTTTACAGCTTGACTTCGATATTTGCACCTTTCGGTCCAACTTCAGGATTATTGCATACCGGATTAGCCTTCCTTCTTCGATCCCTTCTCCTTTGCCAGTCTACCCTATTGCAGCCTGTTACCCAGGATCACCGCGTGGAGATTGAGAAGTGTCCTGGCAGCTCTGGGTCACTGGCCCTAACGCTAAAACTCACTTTTGGGTCACTGACCGCTACAGCTCAAGTACAGCTCATCTTCTTGATCCTGTCTCATTTCCTTTCAACAGCATTTGCCATTCCTGTTTTATTTTTGGTTGGTATTTCGCATATTTTTTTACAAGTTACTAATTGTAACTTACTACGTCCCCCTCTCCTAACCCGTGGGACTCTAGACTTGTTATAGTATTTTATCATTTATTCATATCCGTACTTTTGATTTCTAGCCTCATCATCATCATCATAATGTAGCTTGTCCAATACAGTACGTCGCTCTAATGACAGCCGATCTAAAAGACACTCAATCCGTGGCCAGCTCTCCCACGTCTGCCACTGCCAACCCCCGAACCTTTGTAATGTTCCTTGTCCAACTTCTCCTCAATATGTTTCTGCCTCTTTTGCCATGTACCATACACTAAAGTATCGCTCTTTCTGTACCATATGTTTGATGTGGCCGAAGTATGTTAATCTCCTAGACGTAATGTTGTTTACGATTCAGTATTATTTTATTTCGAGCTCCTGTAGAATATATACGTTTTTCTGTTTCGGTGTCCATTGTATTTTGAGCACAATCCAGTAGATTTTAGCTCGAAGAATGCAATCTTCTTCTGTAGGTTTTGTGTGGCTGACCATGTCTCCCATCAGTACGTTGCAACCGGAAACATGCATGTCTTCCGCAACTTTATTTTTGTAATTTGTTTAGTGTTCTGCCAAATACGTTTTTCTTTTTTTCTCTGTTCGTTCTCAATCTCCCGCTACCGAGCTCTGAATAAAACTTTACAAGTAGCAGGATGTTGTCCAGAGAACAAAATGTGCTGTGTTGTAGTTTACAGCTTGACTATACAGCTTCAGGTCGAGTACCGTGACTGGCCGCTGACACGTCAGCTTCGGATATTCTGTGATATTTCATCTTCTTCCAAAACTCGAATGAATTCAAGAAGTGTTTTATCGGCGGAACACCACGTGAGGACTGTACTACAATTAGTATATGTGAAATAAGTTACACCTATTTGATAATGTACCGTATTCTAGTTGTGGTCGAACTCTAAACATATCGTCCAATATTCCCGACAACGCTTGAGCGCAAAATCGCTGGGTCGTACAGCGAAAATGCACATGTACTCTCGAGGCACCTTGCTAACACTTAGGCCGGAGGTGTGTAGGTGTCACTCGTTACCACTGGAGGTGACAAGACGTGTGCCTATCTCGGAGTCCTTGTCAGTGAGAGACCCAAACAAACGTACGAAAGAAAATTGGCAGGAGAGGTGGTAAAAAAAAATTTTTAAAACAGTAAGAAGCCAAACACAGGGAAAGCTTTTTTTAGATTTGCCCTGCCCTGCTCAAGCCCAGCCAGTTAAGTAGGAAATTCATCATAAGGCTACAACGACAGCTAATGTGCTGAGCGGTGTGGACCGCACAGAACACTGCGAGGCACTTGAGCAGCCGTGGTCATCCACTGATGATCAGAGAAACGGATAACTTAGACTACAACAAGTTTTTTTTCAAAATACAACCACCCACAAAAACAAGAGAGCATAGCTAAAAATTAACTAAAGAGAGGTCCAGATTAGATATTAGAAAATATGGTTTTAGTCAAACTATGGTGAATGCTTGAAATGCATTGCCCCAGGAGGTACTGAAGGCATGGGCAATTAATGCATTTAAGAAAAAATTGGACGCGCATAACTTTTAGAGCAAGTTAATGTAAATGAAACTGTTTGTTTACAGACTCTGCAGAGTCTTCTGAACCAGCTTATATACGTTAAGTTAAGATAAAAGCCCACACCGACAAAAGCCCACACCGGCAAAAGCCCACACAGACAAAAGCCCACACAGACAAAAGCCCACATCGCCAAAAGCCCACACCAACAAAAGCCCACATCGACAAAAGCCCACATCGACAAAAGCCCACACCGACAAAAGCCCACACCGACAAAAGGCCAAACGACAAAAGCCCACACAGACAAAAGCCCACACAGACAAAATCCCACACCGACAAAAGCCCACAACGACAAATGTCCACACAGAGAAATACCCACACTGACAAAAGTCCACACAGAGAAATACCCACACTGACAAAAGCCCACACAGAGAAATACCCACACGTACTATTCATCATAACTGCACTATTCGCACATTTGAGATTATTTATTAATAGGGAACCGAATACGAGTCCTCGCATTTTTTCTTTAAACGATTAAAATTTGTGACGTTTAAATATTAAGTAGACAGGTGGATAGTACACATTACTGTCTGACTCCTCGTTTTTCCATCAGTAGCGATGGCATACATAATGTGGTTTATTTGTTATGTAGATAAACATTAAAGCAAACATGTTTGTTTTCACAGGAAGCATGAACGGGAATGCCGATTACTGTACGACCTTCATCCTTGCCTTAATCACCATTAGCTTCACCATATACCAGGCCCAAGGTCAAGGCAGGACATGCAGTTTGCTAGCAAGGCCTCATCCGAAGTAACACGCTATTATAAATGTATTATGTAATTAAACGGAGAATGGGAATGAGAGAGACTTGCAACATTGGAGAGATAGAAAGAGCGAAAAAGAGAGAGAAGGTAGAGAGACATAAAATTATAGGAGATAGAGAAAGACAGAAATAGAGTGAGAGAAAAAAATATATATTTGAAGGCAGAGAAAGAGAGTGGCATATAATAGGAGAGAGATATGTATACAAAAATCGGAGAGAGAGAGAGATTTAGAGAGAAAGAAAGAGAAGAGACATCATATAGCTTGGAGTGACAAAAGAGAGAATGGGGAAGATACATATAGTAATTGGAGAGAGAAAAAGAGAGAAAGATTACATAGTTGAGGAGAGAGAAAAAGAATGAAAGGACGAGAGAGAAGGGCAGAGGGAAAAAAAGGATCAAACGGCAAGAGAGAAAGAATTTTTTAAAACCGTAGCATCGCTGGCTCACAAAAACGTGTCGTAAAGGCAACCAGCAATGGCGTCTAACTCTTTTTTGGTAAGAGCGAAGAGTAACATCAGGGTCAGGTGAAAGATGCTGATTAAGGTAGGAGTGAAGTGTAACATCAGGGTCAGGTGAAAGATGCTGATCATGGTAGGAGCGAAGATTAACAGGGTCAGGTGAAACATACTAATTAAGGTAGGAGTGAAGTGTAACATCAGGGTCAGGTGAAACATACTGATTAAGGTAGGAGTGAAGTGTAACATCAGGGTCAGGTGAAAGATGCTGATCATGGTAGGAGCGAAGATTAACAGGGTCAGGTGAAACATACTGATTAAGGTAGGAGTGAAGTGTAACATCAGGGTCAGGTGAAACATACTGATCAAGGTAGGAGAGAAAAGTAACATCAAGGTCAGTTGAAACATACTGATCAAAGTGGGAGCGAAGAGTAACATTAGGGTCAGGTGAAACATGATGATCGATGTAAGAACTAAGAGTAACAGCAGAGTCAGGTGAAACAGACACTTTTCCACCGACGACAGTGTCTGCTATGGAACTACCTCTACTTTTGATTTTTACCACAGAATTGAGAAAAGCATCCTCAAGATGAAAGTGGATTAGCTCTTCCTATTGTAATACACAGACTATGGGAAGGACCCGAATCTATTTGAAGATTAGCTTCCAATATCTAATACTAGTCAAGTCAAACCGGGACTATTTTTGTAAGAAGAAAAAAAATGTTCAAGTATCCAAAATACTACTTATATTTCTATATAATCTCCTGCAACGTTTGTCCACTTATCCCATCCTATGTCCACTTATCCCAGTGTTTTTCCACCTATCCAATCGTTTGTCCACTTATCCCAGTGTTTTTCCACGTATATCGTTTGTCCACTTATCCCAGTGTTTGTCCATTTATCCCATCATTTGTCCACTTATCCCAGCGTTTCTTCACTTATCCCAGTGTTTGTCCACTTATCCCAGCGTTTAAGTAATGATTGAAAAGCTTCAGCGTAGAAAGATTTGTCAGTGTGTCTGAACGATCGTCATGGACCTTCGTCATCAGTGCTCAAATACTGACCTCCAGGGAATTTTTGTAGTGGTCCAAACAGGTGGAGATCGTTTAGAGCTAGTTCTGGGCGGTAAGATTGTTCTTGTTGTTGAATGCCCACAGTGGGATCAAGATGCTGAGCAGCGCATGAGTTGCAGTCGTCAGCGACCCATAGCTGACTGCTAGCGTCAGGGCCAGCGAACCAGAGCTGCCAAGACCCTTCTACACCTCCACGCGGTGATCCTGAATAACAGGCTGCATCAGAGCAGACTGGCTAAGGAGAAGGGATCGAAGAGGGAATGCTAACCCGGTACTCAAAAAATGCTTGCTGAAGTCGTATGTGTTGGACCGAAAGGTGCAAATATCGCAGCCAAGCTGTAAACTACGACACAACGCATTCCGTTCTCTGGACTACATTCTGCTACTTAAGCCCTTTCAGGGTTTGGTAGTGGGAGATTGAGAACGAACGAAGAAGAAGAAGAAGAAGAAGAAGAAGCAGAAGAAGAAGAAGAAGAAGAAGAAGAAGAATGCCCACAATGAGAAGCATTACTCTTTAGTGCGCCATAAAAAGGACGTTAAGTTGCGGGTTATCGTTGCTTTCCTCCCATCCCAACCGTGCTGATGAAGGTGGACTGGTGTGTTCCATGTGATTGGGCTATGCTTGGCTTCCTCTGCGTGTCGCTCACTACTACGGGGATCACGTCGATCCCTCACGTTCTTAGCCAGGCTGCCACGAAAACAGCCCGTTTCGAGGACGGGCTGCAAGGAAGCCGAGGTAAGGGTCTTGTCCAGTATGTTTTACCTGAACCTGACTGACGTGTCTGATCAGTTTGTTTTGCCTTATCAGACGTTAGTCTTCCTACCCGGGCAGTAAGGTTGATGTGGGAATACCTCTCAGTCGAGTTGCTGCAGATGGCACATAGTGCGGTGAGCAGTACGAGGGCGAGTGCCGTAAGTAGACATGAAGCAGAAAAGATCACATATATGTAGGTCAAAAGGTGATAGCCCCTTCAACTACGCAAACAAACAACAGGTCAATCACTAGTTTGTCAACACATCCGCCAACAAACATATACAGAAAGAGCGTTTAGCCGAATGGTTTCGATGCCTGCCTGCCGACAAGGAAGGCAGTGGATCGAATCCTCGGTAATGCATATGATGTTTTTTTGTCTGTTGTGAAATAAACAAACATAGCTAGCACACGACGTGGCGACAGCAGTGGCGACAGCAGTGGCGAAGTAGCCTGTAGTCCTCAGCCTTTAAAACCCCTCGACTACCCCAGCAATGGGTAGGAAAGGTTGTACGACGGAAAGAAAACAAAACAAATCTTAAAAACAAACATATACAACCTATGATAAAAGAGGAACAACAAAGTTGGTTACAATGTACAGAAATAAGTCAAACTAACCTTTATCTTGCTGAAGGCGGATGTGTTGGGCCGAAAGGTGCAAATATCGCAGTCAAGCTGTAAACTACGACACAACGCATTCCGTTTTCTGGACTGCATTCTGCTACTTAAACCCTTTCAGGGTTTGGTAGTGAGAGATTGAGAGCGAACGAAGCCAAGCCAAGCCAAACTAACCTTTGTGCAATATTACATTTGTTTTTGCAACGCGCACGTATAAACTGAACAGAACTGAACCAGACATGAACCAGAAACTGAGCAGCGAAGATGGCGCCATAACTGGCTGTGGGTCTACATTGCTCTTCTGTTTTAGTTCATTATAGATGTCGCCAGACCATATCTTTGCCGGGAATTCACACTAGTCGACAACTTACACTTGTGTTCACGGAGACGTGTTGTTGTTTTCGATTTGTGCTGGTTAATTCGTTCGTCCGATTATCCTGGAATGGACATCGGCACTACGCTTAATCATGTGTAATATTTCATGGTGTAGTTCACACGGCTGAACTTCATGAGATTGGCGCCGGTCCCCTAGCTGAAGACAGGGTCAACTTTGTTGTATGAAATTTAAACACAACTAAAATGAACTGCCACCTGGAGAGAATTGGGCTCCATCAGGTGTGTAGCGGCCCAAGACTCAACGTTGTTGTATGGCGGGAGCTGGTACTACAAACTGCAATAACGGTGCCTCAGCGACCTTCTATGTTATGGGACTGATGATGATGCTGATGATGAACATGCACATATTAATTCCGCAAGGTTAATTCATTAAGTCTGTCACAAACTGATATGGTATAGCTGAAAAATATAGTTCGTATTTTCTAAAGCTATCATTAGATGGCAGCAACATCCACCTTCGTGAATACAGTAGGAAGTAGACGATAGGTTCGGATCCACGTGGGGATATGAGAAACAAAATGGCGCTCCTGCTCACATAGTCTACAATCAAAGAACAACCTGCGTTGTGCATTTTTTAAAGGTAGGGTAAAATAAAAATATCTGCAAAGCATATTCAAATATTCATAAAGAAATACGTCATATTGCGACGATAAGTGTTTGTTGCGTAATCCTGTGAACAGCTGGGTCGATACAAGTTGTCAAGGACGCTAAACATAATTTATAATGAAGCCTGACCTGGTCGTCTTGTTAAGATTGCAACAGAAGTATATGTGTGGCGGGTGGGGAGATGATTCGAACTGACAGGCGAGTAACAACTACATTTTGATTTTTGCTTGGTTTAGCCTACAGCATAATGCATGATCCCATCTTGGCAGGATACATTTTGCGAATGGCGAAGAGGCTGAACTTGAAGTAAATATGTGGATGAGGCAACAGACCAACGACTTATATGCTGTAAGATGTGATGCATTATAAAGAGATAGGATATGTGTTTTAATTTTGATGAGAATTATCTTGAGAAAGATAAGAGTTTCTATAAAGCATGCAGAAATTATGTGCGGACAACAAATCAAAAGTCAGGAGAGTTCAGGACCACTAGCGGAGTAAGACAGGGTGACATTCTATGACCGTACCTTTTCATACTCCTCATGGATGAAGTCATCAACATCTGCATGGAACGGACAATAAAATATGAAGTAGGGTATTAGACCAAGTTACATATTGGAGCAAGCATTTGCAGATGAAGTGGCCCTGATCACGAAATCCGAGGGACATCTCCAGATCAACTTGCAGGTCTGGGAAGAAGAGTTGAAGAAGAGAGGAATGCACATCAGCAACTCCAAAACAAAAACAACGGTGATCGCCAGAGATGCGAAGAGACATCAGATAACCCTGGAAACATGAGTACTGGAGCAGGTCAGCCACTTTAAATATCTAGGAGTGGTAATAGACAGCAGGGGAGGAATCAAAGAAGAGTTAACTGCACGAAGGGCAGCATCTGGTAGACTTGTCCATGCAATAAACAGAGGATTCCTCAGCAAAAGAGAAAGAAGCAGGAAAGCAAAGATGAATGTATAATGCTCGACCTATGTGCCTGTCCTAACATATGGATGTGAGTCATGGGCAATTACCACAGCCCATGAAAGGCATCTACAAACATCAGAAATTAGGTGCCTAAGAAAGGTGGTTCATATGACAAAAAGGGACAAGATTTGTAACCAGACAATACGTGGGCAATCTCGAAGTTCAACCCCTCCAGACACGAGTCTCAACTACAGTGGTTTGGCCATGTTTGTAGAATGGAAGAAGATCGGATACCAAGGCGGTCAATGGAGATGAAAAGTCAGGGCGCAGACCGGCAGGACGTTCCAAAGTATTTTGGGAATACAACATACGATAGTCCATAAGTGATCGAGGGCTGGATTGAAAAGAGGTCAGAAAAAATCCGGCGGGTAGAGCAGTGTCACGTTCTCTCTGGCAAACTACTACACCTCACAATAGAAGAGGAGCGACTAAGTAAGTAAGTAATTGTTATGAAGCAAGTATGTACCGGGATTCGTTAGAAAAAGTCCCCATAAGCATCACATACACATCCCACTGCTTGGGTAGACGTCAGATATTGTCTGAGAAAAAGTCGCCATAACCATCAGATACACATCCCACTGCTTGGGTAGACGTCAGATATTGTCTGAGAAAAAGTCGCCATAACCATCAGATACACATCCTACTGCTTGGGTAGACGTCAGATATTGTCTGAGAAAAAGTCGCCATAACCATCAGATACACATCCCACTGCTTGGGTAGACGTCAGATATTGTCTGAGAAAAAGTCGCCATAACCATCAGATACACATCCCACTGCTTGGGTAGACGTCAGATATTGTCTGAGAAAAAGTCGCCATAACCATCAGATACACATCCCACTGCTTGGGTAGACGTCAGATATTGTCTGAGAAAAAGTCGCCATAACCATCAGATACACATCCCACTGCTTGGGTAGACGTCAGATATTGTCTGAGAAAAAGTCGCCATAACCATCAGATACACATCCCACTGCTTGGGTAGACGTCAGATATTGTCCGAGAAAAAGAACGCAGCAAGTTCTTCCTTATAGTGGTCGGTCAGCATCCGAAGGCCCCATTGTAAACCCACTTTCCCGTATTTCAGTTTCTTGCTAACCACCACTTGAACAGTCCCATGTGATGCCGCGAATTTATCTGCTAGCGAACGAAATCTCCGATGATGGTCCACCCATACTGCTCCATCAATATCGGCGATGACTTCTTCTGTCGCAACAATATGCGCCTGGCCTGGTGTCGGAAGACCTTTCGTTAACTCGGTTCTTCCCGAAACAAACATGCCCAGTTCTTAACTGTTGTCTTCGACACACTTTTGTCACCGTAGACTGCATGCATTCTACGATGAATATCTACTGGTCGACATCCTTCAGCTGTTAGGAACCGAATCACCACTCGCTGATCAACCATGGACGAACCCACAATTTTCTCAACGATCTGTGAGGATAATGAACAAGTTCACACTTGTACATTAGTGAGTGATTATTAAGTCATATGTGATGTTATCATGCTCCTCGCGCGTATGCCGACTTGACGCACCACGCGCAGATTTTATTTGAATACGCCTCATAGTTCGAAACATAGTTCTATTAACAATCAACTTTGTTACTGAACAGTACTCGTAATGAGATGAGTTAACACTTGACTGCGTTTTTTCGGTAACGGGTTACATTTCCCCTTCTTAATACCCATCCGTACTTAACGATGGTCGACCTTCTGTCTGTAGTGAAATTCGAGGCTCCTCATTTAGTTCACCGCTGTGAGAATTGCAGCTGCGATCCCCAGCTAGTTAGCCGGTCTACTGTGACCCAGTCGGCATCCAGGAGAACGAACGATGACGTGAGGTGTGGTCTCGATTAGTATTTCACCTGACATAGAACAGACTTTGCTCCTTATGTGTTTGAAATAACGCTCTCATACTCAAATGTTAGCGAATAAACGTAAATAGCTAGTTTACCGAGGGAAATGGCTTGGCTTCGTGCGTTCTCAATATCCCGCCACCAAACCCTGAAAAGGAATAAGTAGCAGAGTGTAGTCAAGAGAACAGAATGCTTTGTGTTGTAGTTTACAGCTTGACTGCAATATTTGCACCTTTCGGTCCAACACATTCGACTTCAGCAATCATTTTTTGAGTACCGGGTTAGCATTCCCTCTTCGATCTCTTCTCCTTAGCCAGTCTGCTCTGATGCAGCCTGCTATTCAGGATCACCGCGTGGAGGTGTAGAAGGGTCTTGGCAGCTCTGGTTCGCTGGCCCTGACGCTAGTAGCCAGCTATGGGTCGCTGACGACTGCAACTCATGCGCTGCTCAGCATCTTGATCCCACCGGGGGAAATGAAGAGGAAGACGATCAGGATTTCGAAACATAAGTGCAAAACGGAAATGAATCACATCAGTAATTACATGATTGTACAATATAATTTAAAAGATAAAACAAATGTACTATTTCTCTTTCAGCGGCTTTTGTGGAGAGAAGTTAGCTCTAGCACACAGGAACCTCTGCTTTCTTATTCGTCGAAGCTATCCTCAGTTCTTCCCCATCGTCAAACGCTCGGTACCCAGGACACACGGTGGCCACATAGATGAGTCTGCATCTTACCTACAGGAGGAAGATCTCACTAAATTCATCGACAAGGAACGAGGTAAGTGGAGATGTTGACCTTAATAGAAAGGCGGAACTAGAAGCATATTTACAAAAATGCAAGGCATAAGTCAGAGTATAGTAAAAATCCGAGTGATTTACCGGGGTCTCTGTGTATGACAAGACAAGAATAGCATCACTGTCCCACAGAGAGCATGTCCTAAGACGTGATGAACTGTGTGACATGGCATACGATCGGTCATGGTTAGATGGTTTGTTAAGAGCAGCATAGATTACGTCTAACAGGCCGCGGGTCTACTTTCTTCCAGTGTTTGAGTCTACTAAGATGAATTCGTACGTCGGTTATTCCCCCTTCGCGGTACTTGTCCCAAGGCAGCGGAGCTGTAAGCTGCTCGAGCCTAGTCCGCTAAGTAGGAAATACTTTTGGCTACATCCACTCGCGCCAGAACTGGGATTTCTAAAAGCTGTTTGAAGCACAGGTCGACTACGACAAATGTGAATAGTGACAAAAACATGTATGTATGTTTGTATGTATAAATGTGTGTGTGTATGAGTGAGTTGTGGTGAGCGCCTGAAAGGCTGCTGATGCATTTCGCTTCCGATGCCAGTGTGTTTTATGTGTGTTTCCAGGATTATTCTCGGATGCTGACGAAACTCCATAGATGGAACTGTGAAATGTGTGTGCTAAACATACTAAACCTTTCTCGGCCATACACAACATGTGTTTTAAACTGCGAATTGTGCACTGTCTAATTTGATTCATCGGCGTCTACTAACTGAACTCTGACCAGTCGACCAGTATCTGGACAATACCTCTATATATATATATGGTAGAGGTTGGTGGGGGGGGGGGGGGGGGGGGGAGGGGGTTGGTCTGGGTCACGGGAGAGACAGTGAAGTCACCGGTGAATAAAGACTATGGCAGGACTAGTGGTCGTCTGGACCCGAAAAGCTATCATATATTCCAGAAATACCCTTCTGGTGTTACGACTTTTAGCAACAACAGACGTGACTAAATTCCTAGATTAGCTACAGGAACAAAAGATTCATAAAAGCCACGTGACTACAGTAAGGACACGTGGCAGGACGATAAAAGCAACACACCATGTGGGAAGGAGTGGTGGAACTATAAAGCAGAAGGGAAATCATACAGAACTTGGTACGTCCCCGCTGCAGTGAAAATGTACAAAGTAAAAACAAACGAGATAAACTGGAACACTCGTGCAACATATGGACGTCCTGGCGATGTGCGGACGAGAGAGTCTGAGTGTCCTTGCACAAACCTCTCACCTTCCTCCCTATGTACCATCAAACGCGCAACTGGCCACATCATCTAGTCACACCCTGACCAACGCACCTCGACTAGAAGAGACCACAAACTACAGCGACCAAACAAGGACAAAGCGACCAAGAACAATCCTCATTACACTGGCAACATGGAATGAGCACCGGTAAAGCAGACAGGCCTGAGCGACGGACTGTACTGGTCGCCAGGGAGCTGGGCAGATACAATATCAGCATAGCCGCCTTGATCGAGACAAGACTTGCAGAGGAGGAACAACTCACAGAGGGGGATGTCGGCTACACATTTTACTGGAGCGGTCGCACGAAATAGGAAGAGCGCCGCGAAGCTAGTGTCGATTTCGCAATTAAATCAAACATTGTCTCCAGTCTGGAAGGCTACATAGGGGAACCAATGATTGCCCAATGTCACTGCGCCATTTCCTTGGTGATGATAGACACGACACTACTATGAGTGCTTACGCAACTACTATGACCAACTTGGATGAGACCAAAGACTGCATTCATCTTAAGCTGCTCATCGCTGAGATTTCAAGGACTGACAAATCGATCATTCTCTGTTATTTTAAAAGCCAGGGTTAGTGTAAACCGCACAGGGTGGAAGGAGTCATTGCTATAAATGGAATTGGATAATGCAACAGCAATGGACTGCTCCTGCTGAAGATCTGTATTACAAACGAACTCCTTATCACGAACACAACCTTCCAACTCTCAGCACGAAACCTGGTCACACGAATGCACCCAAGATCCAGCCATTGGCATCTGACTAACTATGTCATCGTCAGACGCTGGGATCGTTACAGCGACGTCCAAATAACAAAGATTCTGTGTTATGGGGATTGCTGGTGAGAGATCAGCTAGAGGGGTAAACTACCAGCAATGGGAACAATGTCCTATGACAGTATATATAGTATAGACAGAAGTCATCCAGCGGATACTACATGTGCAAACAAACGCGATGATGGACGAAATCATCACCCAGGATGAGGTGGACAAGGCCATCACTGCACTTTGGTTGGAAAGAGCAGCCCTGGAGCTGATGAAATACTAGCTGAGATCTAATCCGGTAGAAATTGAAAGATGCTTCAATAGTCCACATATGTAAGAGTAAAGGAAATCAACAGAACTTTTATAATCACCGTGGAATATCCCTGCTATCCGTCAACAACTTCACGGAAACATTTGACGTGACAAACAGTGCTGTATGCTCGCCTTAACTATGTTTAACATGATGTTCTCAGCCTCAATATCAAACTTTTTAGAACAGTAAAATCCAGCATACCTATCAGATACCGCATGGACCGCAGGCTCCTCAATGCTGGCAACAACCAGAGTAGCAGACGACATGGTTAGTGAACTTGTTTTTGTTAACAACTGTGCCGTGAATAGGAACTCAGAGTGGGAAATACAGGAGGATATGGACCGGTTCTCTGCTGAGTTTGACAATTTCGGACTATCCCTAAACATCCACAAAAACTGAAGTTAGGCATCAAGCAATTCCTGGTACAAGAAACACAAAACCCAAACCGCAGTAAATGGACAGATCCTAAAAGTTATGAGCAAGTCCGTAATACCTGGGGGATACAATGTCGAGAACCGTCAATCTTGGGGACGATGTGGCAAGCAGAATAAGTAAGGACACAATCAGCCTGAGTGGCATACTCCAAATCCGTTGCCAGGACCATGTCACCGACAATGAGGTCCTGAGGACAGCAGACATGACACGCATCCATTATCGCTGCATGCGACACAGCTGAGATGCGTTGGATATCTTGTGCGTATACCAGACATATGACTATCGAACCGACTCCTGTATGGTGAACTTAGGAAAGACTGGTGAAAAGAAGGTCTCCCAAAAATGCCATTTAAGGACAGCCTGAAGGAAACTCTGAGATGCTGTCACATAGACGGAAGACAACTAGCAGAGCATCGCGAAAAACAGATCGGTCTGGAGAAATGCAGTAAATGTGGGCGTTGCTGAAAGAGAGAGTCATCGTGTGCAGACAGCGGGAACCAAACGCCTGATCCGGAAGGAAAGATAAGAGATCACACCCTCCCCGGTAGCAGAAGACATAGTGTGCAAACCATGCAATAGAACATTCCGTGCCCGCATTGGACTGATAAGCCACATGCAGTCCAACAAATACCAGGCCGAAATGTTCATCAAATGTTCTTGCGGGTCAAGACCACTACCCTACCCGCATCCGCCCCCTTCCCCGCCCCCACATGACGTCACCATGAGGTGCAAGACAGTGACCGAAACCTCACCGCATGAGGCAGCCACGACTAACGTAAGGGTCAGGTTAAATATACTGACCTTAAACGCCGCCTATCGCGAAAGCAATGAAAGCCAGATAGTCCTGCTTACAGATGCCCTGGCCGTGGTTACAGCACTAAAAAGCCAGAAAAATACCGAACTTAATGATTTAAGAGCAGTACTCTGTCAACTACGCCAGCAGTCCGCACCAAAAAGAGTAGTGGTACAGTGGGTTCCATCCCACTGTAACATCCAAGGCAACGAGGAGGCAGACAGACTGACAAAAGAAGATGCAAGACTACCACAACCAGATTCTAGTGTGACCTACGAAGAGTTCAAAAGGTTTATTAGGGCCAGATACATGGCCAAATGGGAAACAGAACATACTGGCTACACAAAAAATGATGCCTGCTACAGCTGAACAGAGGAGAGCAGGTCGTGGTCTTCAGACTCCGCACAGGCCACAACAGACTGAGGTACCATCTATTCAATAAATTGAAGATAGGTGGCACTGACGAATGCACCTGTGGGACAGGGAAAATGACCGCTGAACATCTGCTGCAAAAACACATGTGGCCATCACCAGTGGCAACACTAGACAAGCTCTATGGCAGTGTCGACAGCCTCAGGATGACCGCTGCTTTCTTTGAACACATTCAAGTTGACGTCTGACAGCGTACGAAGAAGAAGAAACCCCACCTATCGTTCTCCTGGTAACAGGGTGTGTTAAGGCAATCTAGCCAACGACATGAAGACGACACTATCATATCATAGTCGGTTCTTACTGTGATGCCCGGCATTTCGATACAGCCAGTACGTACAAACAGACAGTAAAGTACCCATTCACACGCCAAAATGTCATATTGGGAATATTGTGATGGGCTCACATCTTGCCCAACGGCACACTAGAGGTGATGTGGTCAACAAATGCGAACCAGAGCGCACTCCACCTTAAGAAACATGGAGTGCAGGAAAAGTGGCGTGTATAAGAAGAGTAGTGTAGCCTAGTCGACAATGAGCTGACTTGCTACGACTGGGATTACACCGCGCCAGGGTTCGAAATTACGGACGACAGGAAAAAAATCAGGACGTGGTTCGTTCCTGGTACGACCGCTATTCCAGTTGACCCAGCTGTAAATGGGTACCTCACGTATGAGTTGGGGAAGGTATAAACAGCAAGAAATGAAACTGGCTACCCCACCTCATGTAGGCTGCGGCTTAGTGCATGAAGAATTTTCTTCATCCCCGACGGCAACTGCCGTCAAGAACCCACCTTTACCTTTACCATAAGAAGAGTAATTAGGGTCAGGTGAAACATAATAGTCAAGGTCCCACCCCCACGTTCTCGCTGATTGTCCTTGGAAACAGGCTGTGGCACAACAGTCTGGCCAGCGAGGTAGTATCGACACCCAACGGTGATGAGCTTACTGAGGACTCACGTGTATATATATGCATGTGTGTGCGTGTGTGTCAGTGTGTGTGTGTGTGTCAGTGTGTGTGTGTGTGTCAGTGTGTGTGTGTCAGTGTGTGTGTGTGTGTGTGTCAGTGTGTGTATGTCAGTGTGTGTGTCAGTATGTGTGTGTGTGCGTGCATGCACGCGAGCGGGTGTAAATGTACTTGCGTGTGTCTAAGCCAGTTTCACTTTCCATCCCCCGCCCACTCCCCACGTCCCTTGTTAGTACGTTTAAGTTTCATTTACGATCACTGAGTGTCGCATTTACTAACGCCGAATCTTTCAATATACCTCTTGTGCGTTTATCTGCAAGTGTATTTTGTCCGTGATGTTAAAGGAATATACACACACACGCACACGCACGCACACACACACACATAATTCGTATTGTGGATGACATTTTGAAACGAAACGACAGCAAAGTCCGGAAGTATATGTGTTTTCGTCATTTCCTGGCATAACGGAACAAACATAACAATCTCAGCTGAATCGAAAATGGTTATTTGAATAGGAAACCCTTGATTGAGCAAACTAATAGGGAAGAAGAGAGGTCTATAAAAGCCGAAACTCCGATCAATCGAATATTCCTTTTTTTTTCTTTCTCTTAATGTAAAAGAAAATGTTGTTAGTACAACATAAAGACAGTGTTGTTTGTTTTTTGTTTTTTTTGTTTTTTTTGCGTTCGCCTTATTTCTCTAATCCCCAAGCCGGTGTGCGTTGCTCAGTGGTTTTCATTTTGCGCCTGTCGGCCCAGTGCATCTGACTTCAGCATGCATATTATGAAAGGGTCACTTAACCACTAGCCCACGCCATCACAAAGGGCAGTGTAGTTGAAAATACAAGTTTCTGTGAGAGTAAAATGTCGGGATAGTCAACAATGAAAAGTTTAGAATGTGGTTGATAACATCACCATATAAAAACCGTTCTGCTGAAACGCCACTGCACACAAATAGATTCAGGATTCTCCAAAAGGCTGATTAGGGTAAATCAAATATAGTGATGGTCCTATGATGATGATGATGGGGATGATGATGGGGGTGATGATGGTGATGATGATGGGGGTGATGATGATGGCGGTGATGATGATGATGATGATGGCGGTGATGATGGTGATGATGATGGGGGTGATGATGGTGATGATGATGGTGGTGATGATAATGATGATGATGATGGCGGTGATGATGATGATGAGGATGCCGGTGATGATGATGGGGGTGATGATGGTGATGATGATGGGGGTGATGATAATGATGATGATGATGGCGGTGATGATGATGATGAGGATGCCGGTGATGATGATGACGTAGATGATGGCGGTGATGATGATGATGATGATGATGATGATGATGATTATGATGATGATGATGATGATGATGATGATGATGATTATGATGATGATGATGATGATTATGATGATTATGATGATGATGATGATGATAGTGATAGTAGTACAGAAGTCTTTATTCAGTATGTGAAGTAAGAACGAAAGAGAATCACCAGCTTCACATTATTCTGAAAAGTTCAAAAATGACCGTAGACGTGTCTTCTGGTTGCCTGTAGCCAAATGCGATTTTGTTGTTGATGAATGCCTACAATGAGTTAAATTACTTTTTTTGTGCGTCATGAAAAGGGGGTTAAGTGCCGGGTTGCAGTAGCTTTCCTCACATTCCGAGCGTGCTGATGAAGGTGGACAGTAAGGTCCTCCAATCAGGTGTGCTATCCTTGGCTTCATCTGCGCGTCGCTCACTACTACTGGAATCACGTCGACCCATGCGTCGTTCACCAGACTGCAATGAAAACCTCCCGTTTCCAGGTAGACTTGCTTGGAAGGAGGTGGGAGTCCTGGCCACTGTATTTTACCAGATCCACACTAACATGTCCGAGCATTATGTTTTCCCTGACCAGACTTTAGTCTCCTCTCCTCATACGATTGTGATATACAAGCAGTTTGACGTGAAATATGAGTGGTAGTAACTTAAATTGACGTTAGGGATCAAGATGCTGAGCAGCGCATGAGCTGCAGTGGTCAGCGACACATTGTTGACTGCTAGCGTCAGGGCCAGCGTACCAGAGCTGCCAAGACCCTTCTACGCCTCCACGTGGTGATCCTTGATAACAGACTGCAGCAGGGCAGGATGGCTAAGGAGAAGGGATCGAAGAGGGAATGCTAACCCGGTACTCAAAAAATGCTTGCTGAAGTCGGATGTGTTGGACCGAAAGGTACAAATATCGTAGTCAAGCTGTAAACTACAACACAACGCATTCTGTTCTCTTAACTAAATTCTGCAACTTAAGCCCTTTCAGGGTTTGGTAGCGGGAGATTGAAAATGAACGAAGCCAAGCCAAGCCAAATTCAGGTTATTAATTAAAGGCAGCGTCCAATTTCAGCGAGGATGCGCTCACATCAGGGACAGAGCGTTAGAAGAACCAGTCAGATAAAAATCTCTGAAGTAAACCACAGTCAGACATGGGACTGCTACTACTATTACTACTACTACTTCTAATACTACTATTAAATTATAAATCCGTTAAATAAGGATACATTAAATCAACGGTTTACTGTAATGTCATTTGTTTTGTTTTGTTAGGTTGTTTGTGGGTTTTTTTCAACTGTTCTAGGTTGTCATTTCCTTATCAATTGGACATAATCACGTGGCTTACAGGTGCATTTAGTTAAAGTGCACATGTTTTTCACAGAACGGTTTCTTGTTTTGTACCAATATAAATTTACATAAACACATCATATCAATTATGAATGATTTATAGAAGTGGGATTAGGGATATTTAAATATAAATGGGCGTTTGTGTATGAGGCATTGGATTTTGCTATGAGTGTGTGGGCAATGTAATTGGGTTGGTGATTTACATCTTGCGAGCTGTTTTTCTTCCGTTATCTTTTGTGTATATTCTATTGCGGATAAATATGTCATAAGTAATTATGTGTTAATGTGGATCACTAGGTACGGCATGTCATCAGACAGAAGTTAGATGGGGCGTAACACATTGTCAATGATGTAGGGGTAAAATGAAACAAATAATGCAAAGGATATTTATATATATATATATATATATATATATATATATATATATATATATATATATATATATATATATATATATAGAGAGAGAGAGAGAGAGAGAGAAAGAGAGAGAGAAAGGGGGTGTGGGTGGCAAGATGTTTAGATTGTGAATATTTGAGCACAAGAATAAGTGTTCAAAACCTTGGTAAAGAATAAGGCTTTTTTTATTATTGGATGCAATATAACCAATTTAAAAGTTGGGGACGCAGTATCATATAGGTGAGGCGATCGTCTCTAAAGAATCGAACGAAATGACGAAACAGTGAGTGTTCAAAACCCGGAAGTTATAACTTTCCCAGCGTCTTTATGGAGTTTCGATCAGCACCTAGTCCTGTCGGTCAAGGACGAACCTCTAAATGGTCCGATGTACACGCAAGAGGTAGCTTAGGCTCTGTGAGTGAGGTTGACAAAAGGCGCAGTTTCTTCCTCACTTTAATCCAAATCTCCGCGCAAGTCACCCATTTCAGCGGACACAGCAAGAGATACGACTGTCCACACGGCTGAACAAAGAGAGTGGTCTTCATCACTTGTGATGGACAAACTATCAATGTAATATAACCTTTTTAAAGTTGAAAATCGAAAAGAAACTAGATATTTGCCACGGTCTTTGCAAAAATTATAAAAGAAACTAGTTATTTGCCGCTGTTTTTCAAACTTGATAAAAGAAACTAGATATTTGCCTCTGTCTTGGCAAACATGATAAAAGAAACTAGATATTTGCCTCTGTCTTGGCAAACATGATAAAAGAAACTAGATATTTGCCTCTGTCTTTCCAAAAATGATAAAGGAAACTAGATATTTGCCTCTGTCTTTCCAAAAATGATAAAAGAAACTAGATATTTGCCTCTGTCTTTCCAAAAATGATAAAAGAAACTAGATATTTGCCTCTGTCTTTCCAAAAATGATAAAAGAAACGAAATTCGCTCCTTATAATGACCTCAGTGAAGGGCAATAGGAGATGGTTCCTCCATTATACAGACCAACCACCAGTTTGTCTGCATACTCAATTGCAAGCATATGTATAAAATTACCTCTACATCCTCATGGTAGAAGACCGGCAACTTGGCGAATATATGTATGTATTTCCATGTATATATATATATATATATATATATATATATATATATATATATATATATATATATATATATATATATATGTCGACCCTGTGGTTTCGAGGTAAGGTGTTCGCCTCGGGTGCTGGAGGTCTCGAGTTCAAATCAGCCAGTGCAAATGTCTCCTGATCGCTGAGTGTGCAGTGCCGTGCAAGTTAAAAAAAAAAACCTTGGCCGTTGGAAATCGAAAAAAATTGTATTAACGGCGGTTGCTCTGGCAAAATTCAAGTTAAAAATCCACCTAAATTATTCTAGTGATTCTGGCGCCACAGTGAATAAGTCGCGAAAAGGTGACTGTGGGGCTACAACATCATGTCTCGGTTATGTGGTTAGTCGAGTGGTATAGATGGCGCCTGACAGGCTGCGAGTCAATCTTGCTCTATGTTACGTTTCCGACACCACCAGTCTAAAAAATAGGCGATAATCCAGGGGCTACCAACCTAACGGTTGGAAACAGATACTGGGATTGATCTGACACGTCACCAGCGGATTATCGCCTGCCAAAAAATTTGAAACACGACCTCTAATGACACAAGTGGACTGAAGATATATGTATACTGCTCACAGAAAGTAGAGGATATTGATTTTTAAATATTATCACAGGCAGCAAAATTATTGAAATCATCGGATTTATTCCATTGTACAAGTAAACTGCAACTCCACGACAAGCCATTTATGGTGGGAACAATGATTAACGTTTAGTCACATGATGGTAGCGCCCCTAGCAACGAGGTGTCGGTACCCCATTTTTTTTTAAACTTCCAACTTTCCTAGACCCGCATAGGTCCTACATTTGCCGCTAAACATGCCGCGCAGCGGCGTCTCGTACTGTGTTGTCTTGAGGAATTCTCTGCGGGGGCTAACTAGAATAGTCTAAGGAGCGGCTGGTGGATCTCTGGCACATTTGCTGATGCGGTAAAGCAAATGTTAGATTTGGAGAAAGGCTGTGGACATCGCTGGCCATGGTAACGTTCCGACATGTTGCCTTTGAAGTGGGCCCTGGACGACGTGAGGATGGTGATGACGTGCATCATCATCCTGAAAATGAAACTAAGATGAATGCCGCTGAGCAAATGGTAGGACGATAAACTCGATTATATTGTCGCGGTAGTAAAGCTGTCATGTTAGTCTGACATGTGTGAAGGTCGATCCTGTCATTCATAGACTATTACACTCCCACCTCCGTACCGATTGTGTTCAAACATTGCCGGAGGCTGGTAACACTCCCCTCGCTGCCGTCAAATACGTATTCAGCCTTCTTGCAAAACCCTGTGGTAGCAGGACTCATTATAAAAACTTCACAGATGCCCACTGATGATGGGTCCAGCCCATTGTTGACTCGTCCTTGTCAGATAACGTTCACACGATCCATTTTGGCTTACTTGTGGCGTTGTGACATGAGCAAGGAAATGTAAGCTTGGCGAGAGGCCAGTTGCACATCGAGCAAGCGGTTTCGTACTGTCTAGGGGGATGGGGGGGGGGGGGTGAAGTTGGAGACCCGGATCCCAGTGGTCTAATAAATATACTGCTGTAGTCGAGTACAATTTCGAGTGCGAATTCTGAGGGCCGGATTAATGAGAAGTCGGTCTTGGCGGCGTGTTGTAGTGACTCTCGGTCGGCCAGTCCGAGCTAAACCAGAAACTGGGCCGTGATGTTGGTACATGTTAAACAGTCTGCAGACCTCTAACTATGAAACATTGAAGTTCAGAGAAACATCAGCCTACCGACCCCCGGCTTACAGCATGCCGTAGCGTATCCATCTCTGCTGCTCTGGCAAACGCTACATTGTGGACAAATAAATTATAACTGCTGCTGACTCATTTTAAATTTGTCGGTGGTGAGCAGTGCTCAACGAACACGAGTTGCACGCATTTGGATTTTAAAAAAGACCTATGAAATTGTGCAATTCATCCATCTCTGCTTTTCTAATTGGATTGCTCAGCATGTGTCAGCCAGACAGCATAAAATACCACCCTAGATTCAGGGAGTGTATGCATGTCATATCTATATAACCACCGTAAGCTGAAAGCCACTCTGTTTTGCAATAAGAGATACCAACAAAATGTTCCCTACTTTCTAGAACAGTTTATATGATGACGTCAGAGCAATGACAGTTGCCAGTTGTACTTTGTTTTTTGGATTAATCAGTTAGTGCCTATTCGATATGATTATGGGTGCTTCCGCCGTGAATTATTGGCTTCCAGTCTATTTTTCACACAAATGTCCATTACAAGAATCGATTTATGTTTCATATCTCGTCTGGTCAGTACTAACTGTCAATTTATGTGCAGTTTCCTAACCAAAAATTGGTGACGTCGCCAGAATGCCTATCGCTTAACCATGGCCTATTTTATATTTCATATCGCGTCTGGTCAGTACTAATTGTTAATTATCTAGTGTTAACTGTGGCTGGACATAGAGATCTATGCGCCTTCTCATGGCGTATTCTAAATTTGAATGTCGGTCCCGAATTGTCGTTGGGGTTGTAATACCCCTGCCGTCTCCTATTGGTTTCAGGCATGTCAACTATTATCTGTATTTTACAATTGTGTATAAGCTTATGACTTCAACGGTTCCATGTCTGCCTCCACTGCCCCCCCCCCCCCCCTTTTCGTTGGAAAGGCTTCGGGAGAAAACCCTAGGAAAAATATACATTTTCTTCTGCCCTCAGTCGTCTTGACAACGCCTTGCCACAGAATAAAGGTAGATGTGGACAATTAGTGAGGCTTCACTATGCATCTCTCCTTCACTATGCATCTCTCCTTCACTATGCATCTCTCCTTCACTATGCATCTCTCCTTCACTATGCATCTCTCCTTCACTATGCATCTCTCCTTCACTATGCATCTCTCCTTCACTATGCATCTCTCCTTCACTATGCATCTCTCCTTCACTATGCATCTCTCCTTCACTATGCATCTCTCCTTCACTGTGCATGTCTCCTTCACTATTATCAAATTCACGCGCAAGTCATAATTTAACGAACGCAATTGTCTAAGTCTCAAAGATGAAAAGTCCAAAAAGGGTGCCCTTAATACTTGGTGCATGGAATATTTGCACCCTCGTGGACTTTACAGATTATAATATACCTTTGAGAAGATCAGCACTGATTGTCAAACAGTTTGCCAGATACCAAATTGATATAGCAGCCCTAAATGAGACTCGCTGAGCAGAAGGGGGCCAAATTACAGAAAATGAAGCCGGCTACACCTGTTTCTGGAAAGTTCGTGAAGTCAAAGACCGGTGTGATTAGCATTGCTATCATTTCCCAAGTCTGATCACATCAACCCTTCTTATACCCCGGGGACATGGAGTGTCCTATTTCCTTGTACTAAATGCGACAGATATATCCGGGTTTCGGTTGGCTTATTTAGTTATCTTCGAATCTATCCAAACAGTAAATGGTGACAGGTGGTCCTCATCGATTGCGATGAGCGAACAACAAAAACATACACACACACACGCACGCACGATCGCGCACACACACACATATACATACATATATACACACATATATTGATGTTATATCTTGTCAACATTACAACACACCACCCCTGACATGACTTTTTGTAAATGCTCGTACTTATCTCAACACTATCTGCCAATTAATTAACGACTTTATATTATCATTTGCCAATTAATTAACGACTTTATATTATCATTTGCCAATTAATTAACGACTTTATATTATCATTTGCCAATTAATTAACGACTTTATATTATCATTTGCCAATTAATACGTCTGTTGCAACATCAAATAACGTTCATATCACATCAACTATTTCGTAACAATTCCCTATTGAACTTCATTTTCTCTCAACAGATGTTTCCCCACAAGTTACCAAAAACACAATCATCGTTCCACTACTGAAGACCTCCATTGCACCTGAAACCTTCTCTAAAAGTGAGCCTGGTAGTGCTTTCATCGACTTGTTGCAGAAATTAATGCCCAGATCAAAGAGAAGTTTGGTATGCGAGTGTTGCTATGGGCCTTGCACTGTAAAAATCATAGCCCGCTACTGCTAGCAGCCCACAACTTGTACTTTTTAGGACTCAGTAATATAGATAGGCTTTGTCATTTAAGAACAATTGATAAAATATTAGGGAAGATCTATTTAGTTTCCTCTTAGTCTATATATCTATTTTTTATTAAGACAGATAATTATGTCTTATTCGCTGGAACTCGAATAATTTAGATAATAAATGATTAGTGATTTATTTCTTAAATGTTGAAGTTGTTATTCTTTATTCGTTGTTGTTTATTTGTATTTATGACGATTATAAATTGTAAATGTGGAAGATGACACTTGAGACTGTTTGTACTCTTGAACGATGTTTGAAGCAGCATGGGCTACCCCTCCCAGTGACAGAATTACACGGTGACAGATACACAGGCACAGATGAGAGAAATAAACTAACAGCATACACATGTCCTACATAAATACATACATACACATATATATATATATAAAATAATAATAATAATTCGATTAATGTCGTCGATGAGAATCATCAACATCATCACATGTCATAATGCAATCTGGAGTATGTGTGTGCGCTCATGACTGATCAACCCATTTGAGCCTGTAAAAAGTTTATGACCCGACTGGCAAACGTAGTCAGTAGTTCTCTCTCTGCTCTTGACTTCCTGATTGCACGTCAAACCTGACCTGCCTGGATAGGGAGACCCTTGCTGAATTCAACGCCGTCTGTGACTGCGCCATGTTGATCGATTTTGAGCCAGGTTTTCTCAGGTGTTAATGGTGTCAATGTCTAATGCACTTAATGAACTCATTCAGGCTGTCCCTGAAACACTTTGATCGTTCTCCTTCCCTCAGTTCGCTATACAGGAGCATCTTTGGGAGTCTTTCGTTTGACATTCGGACAAGGTGGCCAGCCCATCACATTTAAGATTTTTGTAAAAGTCCATGAATACTTTCCATGTTGGCTCTGGACAGCACATATATAGATATATATATATAGGGTGAGTAGAATAAATGGAGACAGTGCACGTTTACCATAACATGGTTATCAGTTGACGAATTTTAAAAATAAGAAGTCGTACAGTTGCAGTTCTCTTTCTTTGTGTATTGACCACGTTTGTGCAATCTTTCTTTGTCACTTTATTACACATGGCTGTTCCAAAATACTATTCACTTCAGATATTTTTTTTAAACCCGCGATACGTTTGTTTTGTTTTTTTGTGTTTTTTTTGTGTTTTTTTTTGCAAAACTAAAATTTGCCGTTTGTGACGAGTTTTGAAGAGTCTCCAGATAAATGAGGATAGCATCGTGGTTTAATCAATCTTTTGCATAAGGTTAATTAAATTGGTTCGGTCTAAAGCAAACCCTGCCAGGAAGACCGAGATATGTGCGCACTTATCAGAGCATTGTTGACGTCCAGCAGTTGATGTTAAACATGGAAGATCAACCTCAAACAATTCGAACCAAAAATAAAAATATCAAAAGATTTGAACATGTTACAGTCAACACTTCGAGATATTATCAAGAAAGATCTGAAACTGAAATGTTTAAAATAAATTAAGTGTGACTGAACTAACGAAATGCGACAATGCGACAAGACTTCAGCTTTTGCATTTGTTTCCAAACAGATATTCAGCACGGCAAAATCGGAACTTGCAAACATGACATGATGGAAATAAATTGCTTCGGATTCACCCAACTTTCAGGAAATCGATTATAGTCGGCAATTTGTAGCTTGTAACAGGCTTAGGCTCACTCCATCGAGTGAGGTAGGGCTTGGCTTGGCCTCGTTCGTTCTCAATCTCCCGCTACCAAACCCCGACACGGGCCTAAGTAGCAGAATGTAGTCCAGAGAACGGAATGCATTGTATCGTAGTTTACAGATTTACTGCGATATTTGCACCTTTTGGTCCAACACACCTGACTTCAGCAAGCATTATTTTAGTACCACGTTAGCATTCTCTTTTCGATCCCTTCTCCTTAGCCAGTATGCTCTGTTGCAGCCTGTTATCCAGGATCACCGCGTGGAAGTGTAGTAGGGTCTTGACAGCTCTGGTTCGCCGCCCCTGACGCTAACAGTCAACTATGGATCGCTGACCGCTGCAGCTCATGCCTGGCTCAGCATCTTGATCCCGAGTTAGGTATGAGTTTAGGCAACGCCTACTACCGGGATGTTCTAACTTAACGTCTTTATACTGGTTTAGAAGACCCTGCAGAGTCTGTATACAACCAGTTACATTTACATCACCTTGCTCTAAAAGCTATGCGCATCCAGTTTATTCTTAAATGCATTAACTGTCCCTGCCTCCACTACCTCCCCTGGCAATGCATTTCAAGCAGACACCACTCTCTGACTAAAAAAATATTTCCTAATATCTAATCTGGACCTCTCTTTAGTCAGCTTGTAGCTATGCCCTCGTGTTATTGTAGGTGGCTGTATTTTAAAAAACTTGTTATAGTCTAATTTATCCATTCCTCTGATCATCGTATAAACCTGTATTAAGTCACCGCGAATTCTTCTCTCTTCGAGACACTGTAGGCTGGTTTTTCTGAGTCGTTCCTCATAACTGTTATTCTGGAATCCCACTATCATCTTTGTCGCTCTTTTTTGTAATCTTTCCAGCATGTTTATATCCCCTCTATGATAAGGACTCCACACCCGTACACAGTACTCCAATCTAGGTCTAACTAAAGCTCTATACAGTTTGACGATCACTTCCTTGCTCCTATGTTTAATATTTCTTTTTATCATACCTAACATTGCATTTGCCTTTTTCACTGCTACCTTAACTTGCTCACTCACCTTTCCTGTATGATCTATTATAACCCCTAGGTCCCTTTCCTTATCTACCTTTCTAATATTGTTTTCTCCCATTATGTAATTATGTTCCATATTGGATCTACCCATGTGGATGACTGTACATTTATCTACATTAAACTCCATTTGCCAGCTTACAGACCATTCTCGAATTTTATCTAAATCCGACATCAATATATCCACTTCCGCTTTAGATGAGACACTACTGCATAGTTTTGTGTTATCAGCAAATTTTGCAATCATGGATCCCATATCAATGTCCAAATCATTTATATATATCAAGAACAAAATTGGTCCCAAAACCGAGCCCTGTGGCACACCACTTTTTACTTCACACCACTCAGAGTACTCCTTATTTATGCCCACCCTCTGCCTTCTTCCCGTTAACCAATTTTCAATCCATTTGGCAACTTCCCCACCTATTCCATGTGATTTTAACTTTCGAAATAATCTTTGATGAGGTACTCTATCAAAGGCCTTTGCAAAGTCTAGATAAATAACGTCCACTGGCTCCCCTTATCTATGATTTTGGTAACCTCCTCCATGAATTCTAATAGATTTGTTAAGCATGATCTCCCTCTAGTAAACCCATGCTGACCATTTTTAATTAGATTAAATTTGTCTAAATGTATTACAATGTTTTCTTTGATTACTGACTCTAACAATTTACAGACTATGCTCGTTAAACTCACCGGTCTATAATTTGCTGGATCTGATTTTTTGCCTTTTTTGAATAAGGCGATCACTCCTGCATATTTCCAATCCCGTGGAACAATCCCTTTGTAAGTGATTGAGAACATAATATAGCCAATGGTTTTGCTAGTTGGTCTCTAAGTTTATACAACAATTTTGGATGAATACCATCTTGACCTGGACATTTATTCACTTTCAACCCTTCCAATTTTTTACAAACCATTTCCTCTGTAATACAGATTGATCTTAATCCCTCTGTATCCATGTCTCTTTGAAAAATATCTATAGGCTCTGGGATCTTGGAGCAGTCCTCTTTTGTGTAGTCTGTGCCAAAGTACTGATTGAGCAGACTAGCTGCCTCCCTATTCTCACTTATTATTTTCCCTGTACTGCCTATGAAAGGGCCTGCTTTGTCTTTCGTTCTTTGTTTATTTCTAACATAAGAGAAGAAGCTTTTACTGTCAGTCTTGATCCTCTGAGCAAGTTTTTATTCGAAGTCTATTTTTGCTGTTTTATTCGCTTTCTGAGATATGTTCTGCTTGTCCAAATATTTTACATATGTTTCTTTTGATTTACCTGCCTCTATATATTTTTTCCATGTTTTATTTTTCGCTCTTCTACATTTCACTACAAATCTAGTTATCCACTTTTTACGCTTGGGGTTTACCTCCCTACATGAAACAGCATCTTATTCCGTATATTCAGACGAGATGGTACACCAGCTCATCCTGCCCGAGATCATTCAATATTTTGCAAGTGAGACCCCTGTTTATACATCTCCAACACTTTGACCATCGAAGTCCCAACCTAAATCCTGTTGACTATGCAATATGGGACGTAATGGTTAAAATAATGTATGCTTCAGAGAAAAGACGCCACTGACTTCATACAGCGATTCGTAGACTCTTGGGATTGAACAGCAAAGGACACAACAATCATCCAGTCTCTCAAGCGTCAGAGGGTTGAATTTCAGCAAAAGATGGAAACGTAGAACACAAAATGAGTTAGTCAACATGTTTGATGGCTAATTGTGTACAACTGTCCGAAATCGCATTACAATTCGTCAACTAAAAATGACTTTATGATAAATTTGTATTGGCCCTTTTTCCCCAACTCACTGTATGTGTATGTTTGTAGTTCATCATCATCAGGTGCCTTGCCGGTTGGCGCTGGCGATCATGGACCTCCAACCACTTCTGTCACGTGTGTCGTTCATCAACTCTGTTGTTGATTGTAGCCCATGGCCTTCTCTCATGCTGTCCAGCATCTTCTTTCTCTGCCTTCCTCTGCTATCTTTTTCGCTATCACAACGCGCTACAAGCCGCCTCTTCTAATCACATGCCCAAAAAAGGATGATTGCCTTGTTCTGATCTTTGCAATGAGTTGTCTTTGCGTTTGTTTCTCTTCGAGAACTGTTTCATTGGTACTTTTTGCAGTCCATGAGATCCGCATCATTCTTCTGTAAGACCACAGCTTCTTTGCCTCTAAAGATATACGCTCTTGGTTGCTGTCCCTGATTCACTGTCATATGTCAGTACTTTACCACGTAGTCGGTATCTATGTATGTGTGTGTGTGTGTGTGTGTGTGTGGTGTGTGGTGTGTGGTGTGTGTGTGTGTGTGTGTGTGTGGTGTGTGTGTGGTGTGTGTGTGTGTGTGTGTGTTCGTGTGTGTGTGTGTGTGTGTGTGTGTGTGGTGTGTGTGTGTGTGTGTGTGGTGTGGTGTGTGTGTGTGGTGTGTGTGTGTGTGTTCGTGTGTGTGTGTGTGCGTGCGTGCGTGCGTGCGTGCGTGCGCGCGCGCAGTCGTTTCTTTGTGTAACTCAATAGGCGATCACGATAGTATCTTAATTAATATGTATATGCTCTCATTTCACAATGAGGCTCGTTCCTTTGCGCTGTGTTCTGTCGGTAGTGTCTCTCCTTCTTCAGTGTGCACTGTCTATGGATTGTTTACTTGACATTCGGCTGTGCCCACCCACATATAAGGTAAAGGAAAAGTGCTTTATTAGACCGTTCAGTCATTTTTAAAGTACTTCCTCCGCATTGCTACCTTCAGCACCAGAACAAACAATTTCACGTTTTGCAGAAGCTCATAAGACAGTACCAAAACAAATCCTGGACACATGTGTACATAGAATGATCGGTATCGGTGAGCTAAAAGAGGGGAGGCATTGAAATCTACATAGCACAGTTCAATGATGACATAGAAAATTACTCCATATCAACAGGAGAGACCTTTGCCAATTTCAGAGTTGAAGTAACGACTGTTAATGCGGAATATTCTTATCAGCCAAAACACCTCTACAAGCAAAACGGTCATTCTAACAGACTCCAGGGGCGTACTCTAATCCATGCCAAGCCACCAAACAAGATAGACTCTCACACGAAATAAAATACATTAGATTGCTGTCCGCACTAAAAAGCCAGAAAAATACTGAACTTAATGATTTAAGAGCAGTACTCTGCCAACTATGCCAGCAGACCGCACCAAAAAGAGTAGTGGTACAGTGGGTTCCATCGCATTGTAACATCCAAGGTAACGAGGAGGCAGACAGACTGGCAAAAGAAGGTGCAAGACTATCACAACCAGATTCTAGTGTGACCTACGAAGAGTCGAAAAGGCTCATTAGAGCCAGATACATGGCCAAATGGGAAACAGAACATACTGGCTACAAAAAAAACGATGCCTATTACCAATTGAACAGAAGAGAGCAGGTCGTGGTCTTCAGACTCTGCACAGACCACAACATACTGAGGTACCACCTATTCAATAAACTGAAGATAGGTGGCACTGACGAATGCAGTTGTGGTACCGGAAAAATGACCGCTGAACATCTGCTGCAAAACTACCCGAAATACGAGGACCAGCGAAAGCACATGTGGCCATCACCAGTGCCAACACTAGACAAGCTCTATGGCAGTGTCGACAGCCTCAGAATGACCGCTGCTTTTTCGAAAAAATACAGCTTGACGTCTGACAGCGTAAGAAGAAGAAGAAGATTGCTGTCCCAAAAAAAAACAGATCATGTCCTACAGTTGATTTCGGCCCACTGTTTGATCCTTGAAAACGAGAAAATGGATCAACTTGCAATAGTCGCAAGTGGTGGCACACATACTCCCCATCCACAGAGCTATAAAGAAGCAAAGACGCTCATCAAACGATTGAGGAGAACGGAGTAGAGAGACCAGCACAAAGAATATAGGCCAGAACTTGGCAGAGATGGCAGACAAAGATCTTCAGACTCACAACGGGACATTGCAGTCTCATGGGTCCACCTCCACAGAATTAGTCTCAGAGACACAGCAACATGTGGTTGAGGAGCACCAAAGGAAACGCCAAAACATATCCCGCAGGACCGTCTTACTCATACAGACCAAAGAGACACAATCTGGCCCGAGGAAGCGACGATGTACGGAAAACTGTGGGAGACTGTAGAAAACCTGAAACGCAGTCTCCTTCCTGATCCTCACCGGGATAGAAGCAAAGCATCAGTTGATCGAAGAAGAAGAAGAAGAAGAAGAAGAAGAAGATGAAGAAGAAAAAGAAGAAAAAGAAGAAGAAGAAGAAGAAGAAGAAGAAGAGGAAGAAGCTACTGTCTTTATCATTCAGATTGGTTGAATATTTTCATTAGTGTTGTCCTTAGTCATTCTTCTTCTTCTTCGTTCGTTCCCAATCTCCCGCTACCAAGCCCTGAACAGGGCTTTGCAAGTAGCCGGATGTAGTCTGGAGAACGGACTGCGTTGTGCCGCTAGTTTACAGCTTGACTGCGATATTTGCACCTTTCGATCCGACACATCCGTCTTCGGCGGCGTCCTTAGTCATGGATGAAGGTGTTTTGGTTAAAAGAGATCATACACACACACACACACACACTATGTCAGAATAAAAAGAATATTTTCAAAGTCACCTTTCAAGCACATCGTAAAGGGCGACTAAAGAGGGTGAGCTTGGGTCTGGCATAAAGAGATTCCCAACCCCTTGGAGCAAGTCAATTAGTCGCCTTTCGTAATTGGAATAAATTTGGTGTCGCCAGGGTGTAACGGAGTCCGAAAGAGACTAGAGAAAAGTGGAAGTGTAACCTACTGTGCATGTAACCTACTGTGCACGAAGAAGAAGAAGAAGAAGAAGAAGAAGAAGAAGAAGCAGAATAAGAAGAAGACGAAGAAGAATTTTAGAAACACAAAGATTGTGCATTAAAACATAGCCATGCATTACACATTATACTTTAACTGCTCAATTCATCGGTATTCAGAAATACCGTGTTTCAAGACATTTCTAAATGTGTTTAAACGTCCCTTACATCACCGGTAGAACAAGTATCAAATATATTTCAATGTGTTTAAATGTCACTTACATCACCGGTAGAACAAGTATCAAATATATTTCAATGTGTTTAAATGTCACTTACATCACCGGTAGAACAAGTATTAAATATAGTTCAATGTGTTTAAATGTCACTTACATCACCGGTAGAACAAGTATCAAATATATTTCAATAGCAGATCCGATTGTTGTCTCATTCAATAAGGAATGTATTTATTTTAAAAAATGTGATCGTATTGACGTTGAAGAGACTTCAATGTACAAGTAATGTGCCTCAGCTTTTTATGAGATGTAGTGTACAGTTCCTTTTTTCTCATAGTTTCCTTCCTATGAGTAAGCTAGGTACCCATTTATAGCTAGATCGACTAGAGCATGTTGGTGACGAGAATTGAACATAACATCTTTGTATTGAGACGCAGGTACTCTACTGCCCATGAACTCATTTGATTTTTAAGGAAAGCATTCTAAGTTATTTATACCTTCCCCCAGGTAGTTTGTTAAGAGCAGCTATGGGTGGCACCTAATTGGTTGCGGGTCTACTTAGCTCTAGTGTTTGAGTCTATTAAGATGGACTCGCACATCAGTAAAAACCACCTTTCAAAACATTTGGTTGTACACAGACACTGTAGAGTCTTCTAAACCAGTATAATTACGTTCAGTTAAGTTAATATGCTGCTGATGACTAGTATTAATGGCAGAGGTGCCAGTACATCTGCAGAACTTAATGGATTAGATAACCAGCAAGCGTCAGCAAGGTGGGCTGGAAATCAAGATAAAAAAAGTATGATGTTATGGTGTTCATCAAAAAGATAGAAAGTCCAAAAGCGATCATCCCTGTAAATGGAGAAATTCTGGAACAAGTGTCAAGCTCTGTCTTCCTTGACCAACTTATTTCGTCTGACGTAAATACGAAATACAGATCATTAAAATAATTGCAATGGCTATGAATCCATTTAACAGCACGAGAGATACACTTTTATCAAATCAAATATCTCAGAACATAAAAATGAGAATCATTAATTGCTATCTGCATTAAGTTTTATTGTATTGAGTAGAAACGTGGACCGTGACGAAGGAAATGTAGAAATGTGAAATTGAAATGGCCTTTGAAATGTGGCTATTCACAAGACTTGGACGAGTTTCTTGGAAAGATCGGAAAACCAATAATGAGGTTCTGGAGCAACTCTCTCTCTCTTCTTCTTCTTCTTCGTTCGTACTCAATCTCCCACTACCAAACCCTGAAAGGGCTTGAGTAGCAGAATGTAGTCCTTTCGGTCCAACACATCCGACTTCAGCAAGCATTTTTTGAGTACCGGGTTAGCATTCCCTCTTCGATCCCTTCTCCTTAGCCAGTCTGCCCTACTGCAGCCTGTTATCCACGATCACCGCGTGGAGGTGTAGAAGGGTCTTGGCAGCTATGGTTCACTGGCCCTGACGCTAGCAGTCAGCTATGGGTCTCTGACCACTGCAGCTCATGCGCTGCTCAGCATCTTGATCCCTCTGGAGCAACTAAAGGTTGAACAAATTCTTCTGAATGAAATAAAAAGCAGAAAAATAAAATATTTTGGTCATGTCAAGCGCCATGACAGTATACTAAAGGTTATTTTGTAGGGAAGGGTAAAGGGCAAGAGAGCCAAATGGCAACAGAGATTCAGATAACATCAAGATGGGGGTCGGGACACAGTTTGACTGCGTGTACTAGCCGAGCGCGGGACAGAAACAGCAACCCCTATTGCGGAGACGACACTCTATGCTAAAGATCATTCTAATTAATAACTACGTTTTGTTCTTTCCATTTGCTCTCTACAAATCATAGGACAATCACTTCATGTTCGCTAACAGGAAGCGCTCGCCACAACATTTGATGCGGTCTTGTCGTGGTGGTTTCTGTGGCGATGTTCTTTTTACATGTAGCAAAAGTAATAATCATAATAATTCGTCCAGCAAAAGTAATAATAATAATAATTCGTCCAGCAAAAGTAATAATAATAATAATTCGTCCAGCAAAAGTAATAATCATAATAATTCGTCCAGCAAAAGTAATAATAATAATAATTCGTCCAGCAAAAGTAATAATCATAATAATTCGTCCAGCAAAAGTAATAATAATAATAATTCGTCCAGCAAAAGTAATAATCATAATAATTCGTCCAGCAAAAGTAATAATAATAATAATTCGTCCAGCAAAAGTAATAATAATAATAATTCGTCCAGCAAAAGTAATAATCATAATAATTCGTCCAGCAAAAGTAATAATTATAATAATTCGTCCAGCAAAAGTAATAATAATAATAATTCGTCCAGCAAAAGTAATAATAATAATAATTCGTCCAGCAAAAGTAATAATCATAATAATTCGTCCAGCAAAAGTAATAATAATAATAATTCGTCCAGCAAAAGTAATAATAATAATAATTCGTCCAGCAAAAGTAATAATCATAATAATTCGTCCAGCAAAAGTAATAATAATAATAATTCGTCCAGCAAAAGTAATAATAATAATAATTCGTCCAGCAAAAGTAGTAATAATAATAATTCGTCCATCGTCGTTGACGAGGACCACCAACATCATCACGTGCCATAATGCAACCTTCTATATGTCCTAGACCAGGTTGGTACACTCAGTTAGGCTGTGTCCCGACCACATCTTGATGTTGTCTGTCCATCTGTGCCTCTATCGCCAGTTGGCTCTGTTGCCCTTCAATCTTCCCTCCAATATAACTTTCAGCAGACTGTCATGGTGCTTGACAAGACCAAAATATTGAATTTTTCTGTTTTTTATTTCCTTCAGACGTATCCTCTCCACCTTGAGTTGGGCCAGAACCTGACTATTTGTTTTCCTATCTTACCAAGAAACGCGTTGAAGTCTTCTGAATACCCCCATTTCAAAGTCATCAATACTCTTCTCCAAATTATTGATAAGAGGCCAGTTATCTACTCCATACAATAAAACAATGCACAAAGCAGTTAATTATTCTTATTTTTTAAGTTCTGGGATTTCTTCTTGGACAGAGTAGCGCATGGCCGAATGGTTTCGAGGCCTGCTTGCCGACAAGGAAGGCAGTGGTTCGAATCCCCGGTATGGCATATGTTGTTTTTCTGTTGGAGATGAAATAAATAAACATAACTAGCACACGACGTGGCGACAGCAGTGGCGAAGCGGTCTGTAGTCCCCAGCCTTCAAAACCCCTTGACTACCCCAGCAATAGGAAAAATGTCGTATGACAGGAACAGGAGTGTATGTCTCATGATGTTAAATGCATTTTTTGCCATTGCTTCTTCTTATTCTTATTCTTTTTCTTTCGTTCTCTTTATCCCGCTACCAAGCACTGAAAATGACTTTGCAAGTAGCGGGATGTTGTCCGGAGAACGGGATGCGTTGTGTCGTAGTTTACAGCTTGACTGCGACATTTGCACCTTTTGCTCCGACACATCCAACTTCAGCAGACATTTATTTAGTACAGGGTTAGCGTTTCCTCTTTGAACACTTCTTCTTAGCCAGTATGCTTTTTTGCATCCTGTTATCCAGGATCACCGCGTGGCGGTGTACAAGGGTTTTAGCACCTATGTGTCCTTGCCCACTAGGGCTCGTGCACTCCTTTACCTTTGCAATTCTCTTAGTGATTTCCCTTTCGCATTTGCCATCGGCAGTTATTAGATGACTAAGGTATAAATAGCTTGACACGTGATCTAGAAATTCAACATGTTTCTACAGCAATCACAAAAAAACTAGGGTGTGCATAATTGCTTTGATTCGGACTTCCTGTAAGGCAGACAACTGCTGTCGTCGCCGTCGTACGCTTCGTATAGAATGAATGAGACAAGACAAGTCAAGATATTATTAACAAGGTGTGGGAATATCCGATCAGTGTGACGTCCCTTCTGAGATGACATCTGACTATATGGAAACACGGGGGATAGTTTAGTTAGACAAAGGAGGAACACTGATCCTGGTATAACATGACACATGTGTCATTATGCTGAGAATTTTAAGCCGACTGATTGGTCAAATATCTGGTATTACTCTTACTGATTGGTGACATCTTGACATCGGAAACAGATCGCGTGAAAAGCCGGAGAAAAGAAGATTATGCATCGGAAGGTGTACTTCCGCCAGACTGGGTTGCTTTTGTTAAGTCTCGAGAGCTGAATAAATGAACTTCGACATATTGAAGTTCGCTATTATAGAGAAATGATATCTTGTCGTTATCATTTGAACAAGTTACACCATTCACTAGAAGAGACAGGGAAATAACTACAAAATCGGACAGAATGTGGCAACAAAATCGTGAATGATAGGAACAGAGAATTTAAAAAACATAGTGAGTTGGACTTACGATCAAAATGGCATCAAACGTTCCCATACCGCGAGATTGCAACACTAGGCTTTATGACGAGAGGAAGACCAAGCTAAAGATGTACTGAATGTTGCACACCGGTAATATTTTTTTCGACATCAGCAAAACAGTTCGCTTAACCAGTCCTTCAGTCCTTTACCGCGGATTTAAGAAGAACAACAGCCTGTTTCCACGAGTCCTACGAGGGAACATTGTGTGCGATTTTTGTTTATTTTCTTGTTTCATAAGACGGTGTGTTAAATAACATGTATTGCGTTGTACAAGCAAGTGCATCTGATGTCAGAAAATATTTTCAGTAAGTGTGAACCTCCCACAGGAGTACAATCTTGATGTTCTATGAATTTGATCAAACTTACACATTAGAGCGCAATCCGCCTTATGGAACAACAAAGGTAGAAGGCTGCACCTTTCATTGTCGTCTAACAACAGACATCTTTAGATGAGATTATAGCATTGTTACTGTCGTCTACAGCGTAGTTCGTTCTCACCTGACCAATTTGGGGCAGAAGAAGCAGCAATAAATGAGCTGACAACAGCCAGCCGCGCGTAGCTATTTGCTTGCATCAGTGTCAGCTCCTATAGCTGATCAATAGCCTATTCCGCAGTGTAGTCTGGCAGTGGGAAAGCCAACCCGGCACTTTAAAAATCAAGCTGAAAAAGGATGTGACGGGCCGAGAGGCGCAGATAGCACAGTCTCGCTGTAAGCGACAACACAGTGTGGTTTTAAGGACGAAGACCGATGAAGAAGAATTTATTCTATTTTTTTGCGTTCGCCTTATTTCCCTATTCCCCAAGGCGATATTTTCGCTGCACTGTTTTATTTTGCGCATGTCGTGCGAGTGCATCGGACTTCCGCTTACATTTTATGTAAGGGTTTGCTTCCTCGAGGTAACGGCCGGTGCTGTAGTGGGGAGTGAACCCAGTACCTTCGGGTTGTGAGCCGTGTCACTTAACCACTAGCCTACGTCGTTCCCTAGTTGAAGAGGAATATAATCAATTGCATTCTAAGAAAACCTAATCTATCTCAGGTCTTTCTCTTAGTTAGGTGGGTGATTGTGCATCATTTTGGCGAGACGCTCTCTTCATCCACAAATCGGGTATGTTTTGGCATAATCAGGGCGCGCTCACCATCTTGAAGGTGTGGGAGACGACCTGGGACGTAGTCATGCTGTTATCTTTCCAATGAGTTGGAGAAGTCTATGATGTATCCCTGATCCTTTCGTGGGGTATACACAGGTGGAAGTCTTGACTAATGTTCTTTTATTTCCGTCAAACTGGCTAGGCGCGTCCATGCTGTCATTGTGAACCTTTCTTGAAGTCTGCAAGGCACAAAAGACATCTTCTATAGTTAGTGTGTTCCCTAAAGACAGGCTGGAGAGTATATACTGTCACTCTGTTTTTCTAGTGGAGTCTACATAAACAGCGGATAAGACTACAGCTAGTGGGTGTCACCCAAATGATAGGAGAGTCGCTACTTCCGGACAGGTCGTGACAAGAGACTGAAAGGTTAGGCATGTAGCTAGCAGCCTCTATATGTATTTACCATTGCTAAAGACACCGCACTGCAGATATATGGGCTCAGAATTACATGAACGCTGATTAGGATAAACGATATGAATGTTGAACCTATAGTCCGATACCTGCAGTGATAGAATGATAATGATGGTGCTAACATTAACGTCGTCAGCTACATGATATAATCTTTAAATAATTTAAGTCCACTAGCTACATGATATAATCTTTAAATAATTTAAGTCCACTAGCTACATGATATAATCTTTAAATAATTTAAGTCCACTAGCTACATGATATAATCTTTAAATAATTTAAGTCCACTATAATGACCAGGATATGCCCCAACGGGAGCGAAAAGAAGGTAATAGAAAAAGAACTAGCTCACTAAATTAAGCGTTCCAATGGGATCAAGATGCTGAGCAGTGTTTGAGCTGCAGTGGTCAGCGACCCATAGCTGAATGCTAGCGTCAGGGCCAGTGAACCAAAGCTGCCAAGACCATTCTACACCTCCACGCGGTGATTCTGGATAACAAGCTGCAACAGAGCTAAGGGCTAAGGAGAAGGGATCGAATAGGAAAGGCTAACCCGGTACTCACAAAATGTTTGCTGAAGTCAGATGTGTTGAACCGAAAGTGTAAATATCGCAGTCAAGCTGTAAACTACGACACAACGCATTCCGTTATCTGAACCACATTCTGCTACCGAATCCCTTTCTGGGTTTGGTAGCGGGAGATTGAGAACGAAAGAAGCCAAGCCAAGCCATTTTCAATGTGTTAATTTCCCATACGGGTACAGTCTTGCTGGTTTGTGAATTGGATCAAACTTATATGTGTTCCGATTCGTGAACCGGCAAGGTTATACCCCTACGGAAAGTTAATCCATTAAAAAATATGTGCTGAAGTTGGATTAACTGAGCCGTAAAGCGTGAAGCGCCGTGTGGAACAAATCGAAAAACAAACAAAAATAACCCTACACAAATTTGTATATGAAATATGCACACCGCTCCCCCCCCCCTAACCACACACACCTCCACACCCACCCCACCCCGCACATCTCTATTTCTCAACACCCCCCCCCCTCACCCCCTTTCCCACTTCCTCTCCTCGTGTGGCTCTTGGAAAAATGTTGCATCACTGCACTTGCCAACAATATGGGGATCGACACTGCCACGCCCATAGTGGTGAGCTTACTGAGAAGCCTCGCATTGGACTACAGCAAGGAAGACCCCGGTCATCCTTCTCAAGTACACCTCGGGATGTAAGAAGAGCCACTGTAACCCACCAACAAAGAAACGTTCTCAAAAATATAACGAGAGTCCAGTATGTCTGACATCGAATAACAACAAAGTATTGATTGATTTGTTTCACCTGACCTTGACGTAACTATTCGATTATTTTCGATCACCATGTTACAAATTCTTTCCAGAACGTAGTATCCGTTACGGCAGCATCGGGGACATCGTGGCTGTGAGCAAGTAGACCTCTGGATGTACAAATAAAACTTCAAACTGTCTGTAATATCTTGATGTTATCTTCTTCTGGGACTCCGTCTGTCCTCTTTCTGGACACTGCATCATCCACTGCCAGTCTTTCCAGACCAGTGTGTCGTTTCATATGACGGAAATATTGTAGCTTTTTCCATTGCAGTGTTGCTTATAGGTCAATTATCACGTATACAAGGGGAGAAGAGATTAACATTTGGTCAAGCAAAACATACAAATCGATATGTTGATCGGGATCAGGTTAAATATGCTGGACAAGATCCCCACCTCATTTCCGCGCAGGTCCCCCCAAACCTTGGCTTCTCGTATCCATTCTTGGAAACAAGATGTTTTTATGGCAGTCTGGTTAACAAGTAGTGAGCGAGACGCAGATAAAGCCAAGCATAGCAGAACCGCCGGAATGATCCCGGTCCACCTTCACCAACACGATCAGGATGTGAGGAAAGCTACGACAAACCGCCACTTAACCTTCTTAGGGCGCACACAAAAATAATCCTACTCATTGTGGACATTCAGCAACAACAATGGCAGCCTGGCAAGTGAGGTGACGGATAGACGTGATCCCAGCAGTATTTGGAATGCAGATGCAACCAAGTATAGCACAACTGCCTAGAGGACCCCTGTCAACATTCATCATCACGCTCGGAATGTGAGGAAAGCCACTGAGACCCGACTTTTAACACACGTTTCGGGGAGCTCAAAAGAGTAATATGACTCATTGTAGGCATACAGCAACAACATGTATACTTCGTTGTTGCAGGATTTTTCTTTTTCTCTTCTTTGTCCATGATAGTTTTAGCATCCTTCTATAGCATTTAATTTCTGAAGGTGTCAAGTCTTTTGCAATTGATTTGATTAATGTCCATGTCTCGCAACGTTATGCTACCATAGAAAAAATAACGTCCTTAGTTGGAGCTTCATCTTCTTGTTTGTGCTCTGTTATACATTTTACATCTTCCTTAGTTGGAGCTTCATCTTCTTGTTTGTGCTCTGTTATACATTTTACATCTTCCTTAGTTGGAGCTTCATCTTCTTGTTTGTGCTCTGTTATACATTTTACATCTTCCTTAGTTGCATCATTGATTTGTAGAAGCCATAACCGACGCCGTTAAACCCAACGATCCATTTGAGAGAAAATAAGACAGATATAGTTACATAACAGCTGCTTTCTGGGATGAAGTGTTAAAATATTTCTTTATACAAGATCTGGGCGTTATCATCATTATGTAGTATATCCTTTGCAGAACGTTGCTATCACGACAGCCGATCTGTAAGACTCTCGATCTCTAACCAGAACTGCCACCTCTGTTGCTGTCATTTTCAGGACCTCCGTAACGTCTTATGTCCATCTTCACCTTGGTCTATCTCTGCCCGGCTTTGCATGCACCATATCCTCCAGTTTTGTTCACTCTAGTCCATTATGGTATTTGATTTTGCCAAAATATTTAAGGTTTCTGGACAATATTTTGTTTACTATACAATTTTCAGAGATATTCAATTCTTTTAGAACATCTGCATTTTTTTCCTTTTCCTTATCCATTGTACTTTTAGCACTTTCCTGTAGCATTTTAGTTGGAAAGATTCAATCTTTTTCTTAAAATTTTTGTATAGTGGTCTACGGTTCACATCCGTACATTGCCACCGGGAAGATTCAAGTTTTTCATTTTCGTCATTTTATTAGTGTTCAGCCAAAAGTTATAGGAAGCGGCAAATTCTCTTTCAGGTAGTCATTCCTACCATAATAGTATGCTATTGAGCCATTTACAGCTGGGTTAACAGAAATAGGGGATTGAACAAATGAGACCTAATCGTACTTCTACTCAGACGCTCAATGTAGATATTCTGGTTTCAAAAATTAACACAAAAAGTTGCAGTCAAATGTTTACTTTTAAATTGCATTTGACCTTGTGACATTTATGATGTTTTATAGGAAGAGAATTACCACCAGTGACCAATGTATCGTGTATTGTCACTCTTGGTCGGTTTTGTCAACAAATTAACGACAACAACCGCAAGTGTACTTTAATCAAACGGCGAACGTGTGTAACCACCAGACAATAGAAAGAAAATGCATGTTTAGGAAATCCACGAACACGCAAACAAAGACAGGCTGTTTGCTGTTGTTGTTGTTGTTGTTGTTGTTTAATGCCCACAATGAGTAATTTTACTCTTTTCACTGAAAAAGACGTTAAGTGGTGGGTTGTAGTAGCTTTCCTCACATCCCGAGCGTGCTGATGAAGGTGGACTGCGTTCCTCCAGGCGATTGCGCTTTGCTTGGCTTCATATGCGTGGCGCTCACTACTACGGGGATCACATCATTCGATCCAAGTCTCGTCAGCTAGGCTGCTTTGAAAACAGTCTGTTTCCGGAGAAAGCTACATGGAAGAGTGATTGTGGCCTTGGTCAATGTATTGACCCTGATGCGATGTCCTAGTCAGTATGTTCTGCATGACTGAACTAGCGTCTCAGTTCTCCAAGACAGGCTGTTAGACATATACAGACATGCTAGATTCATTTTAAAAACGATTGATAAGCTTTCGTGCGGTGATCGCTAGCACAACATACAGTGTGGCCCAAAACATGAGTATTGTATGGATTGGCTAGCTCAGCAGGCACACCAATGTCGTGGACATTTGGCGAAATCAAGCTCATAATCCCACATACACAGCACAATAGAAAAAAAACAACCTTGGCTTGACAATGTTCATTGGCCGATACTGATGTCTGGTAGATTGCAATGGCCGTAGTTATGCTTGGGAGATGGTCTGGCCGTGCTAAAACATGGGAGATGGTAATGACCATACTAAAACATGGGAGATGGTAATGGCCGTAATAAAACATGGGAGATGATAATGGTCGTACTAAAACATGGGAGATGGTAATGGCCGTACTAAAGCATGGGAGATGGTACTGGCCGTACTAAAGCATGGGAGATGGTAATGGCCGTACTAAAGTATGGGAGATGGTAATGGCCGTACTAAAGCATGGGAGATGGTAATGGCCGTATTAAAGCATGGGAAATGGTACTGGACGTACTAAAGCATGGGGGATGGTACTGGCCGTACTAAAGCATGGGAGATGGTAATGGCCGTACTAATGCCTGGGAGATGGTAACGGCCGTGTCAAAACGAAGGCCTGTGCTGAAATCTTAGTGTCTGATGATCGGATGCTCCTTTATTGCATTGTTCTGCACATAGTTTCCAACAAAATACCAGAATAAGTCTTTAAAATGCTGTAATTACAAACACAGCATTTCAAATGAATTTATGTATCTGTATTTAGCAAGTAAAAGTATGGGCTTCTTGCATGCTCGCGACTCGGGTCCCAGCTTCCCCAAAGTTGGCACAGTGGCCCATTTCAATCATTGTTCAGGCAGTTATAACCACACATCTACAAGGAAATATTAATACGAGGTTTTTTCTATAAATATTTGCAAATACGAGAAAGAATTAAAACAGAAGTAGGGCCTTTTGAAGACTTCTTGGGAACGGTCAAAAGAGGGAAACTGGCTTCGTATGGCCACATATCAAGAGCAAATACGTTACTGCACGACATGATGCAAGACGGACGACGAAGAGGTGAGCCTAAAAGGAGATGTGAGGACAACATAAAAGAATATCCCAATCTCCGACCAGAGGAGACTCAGATAGCGGCCGCTGACAGAGTAGAGCGTTGTGGGGCTTGATTTTTTTTTTTTTTTTGCTTAGATGTTTGCCTCACTAGTTTCTACTGGCGGAGGCGCGCCATTTTCCACCCCAGACCGTAGTCAATTGGACAATATCAGGACGCATAAACCAGTGCTTGGATGCATGTGTGCATCTGCATGTACCTATGCTAGGTTTGTGCGCCCTCAGAAGCTAGCACAACCAAAGTGCAATGGAAGGGCTTTACCACGAGGGCGCGTGTGAAAGTTGTGCAAGGGTATGACTGTGGGATAGAGTCAAATGAAACAGAGTGAGGGGAGAAGAGAGAGAAGGGGAAGAGTGACCCCCAGGGTGAGCCTCCTCCATCAGGGGGGCTTGATTTACAAAGACTAGTGTACATAAATATAAATTGTAACAATATTGCGTCGTAAGGCCTTTAATAATCATTTCCGACGCGAAGTGCTGTGGTGTGCAAGGTTTTATTAAATTCTTCGCACTTTGTAGATGCTCTAGGACAGTGTTTCCCAACCGCGGGTCCGCGGACTGGTGGCAGCCAGTCGAAGTTTTTAACCAGTCAACGAAAATGGTATTGCGGCTTAACCATTTTTTTGTTTTTTGTTCTTTTTATTTATTTTTTTTAAATTTTTTTTTTTTTTTGCGTTCGTCTTATTTCTCTAATCCCCAAGGCGGTGTGCGTTGCACTGGGGTTTCTATTTTGCGCCTGTAGGCCCAGTGCATCCGACTTCAGCATGCATTTTATGTAAGGGTCTGCTTCCTTCTGTATTTTCTAAGGGTTTGCTTCCCCGGGGTAACGGCCGGTGCTGTAATGGGGATCGAACCCAGCACCTTCTGGTTATGAGCCGTATCACTTAACCACTAGGCCACGCCGTCCCTCCATGTTTGCAGACGATCTGGCTATGCGGACCTCTGAAAAAAATCTCACAGTAGCAAGAAATCGGATGCAGCAGGCCCTAACATCGCTGGAGGAGTGGGCGAACTCATGGCTGGTCAAAATAAATGAGTAAAAAACAACATGTACGATATTCTCGCTTTCAAATAAAACCCATAACACCAAAATAAGTCTTAACGAGAAATATATGCGGCCAAACGACAACCCAAACTACCTGGGAGTCACATTTGATCGGCGCATGACATGGAAAAGTCAGATCGAGAGAAACCGAATGAGAGCCAGACAAAGAATGACAATCATGAGGAAACTTGATGGCACAAGCTGGGGAGCAGACGAAAGTATACTAAAGAAACTGTACACTGGAATAGTGAGACCAGTTCTAGAGTATGACATTGCGGCATGGACAACAGCAGCAAAGGTGAACTTTGATAAAATTAGCAAACTTCAAAATCAAGACATGAGAGTTATAACAGGAGGCATGAAGTCAACACCAATTGTAGAATTTGAAAAGATTACAAATCTGCAATCCATGACCGACAGAAGAGACTACAGAGCCCAGCAGCAAGCAGAGAAACTCAGAAGACTGACAGGCCATCCAATGCACCAGAAACTAAATAGATTTGGAAATGAGAAACTAAAGCGGAGCAACTTTGTAGAAATAGCCAAAGCAAAGATGAGCGAAGACTCTATGAACACATTAACAACACCAAAGCCCATCCCTACTGTACGCAAACCTACCTGGAAGCAGCATATCATTCCAGAGGTGGTAGAAAATATACCAGGTATTGGAAACAAGAACATCCAGACTGAAAAAGAAAGAAGAGACATAACCTTGAGGTACATAACGAAAAACTACCCAAGCATGGACTGGACCAATCCATACAACGACGGTTCTGTAACAAACACAACACAGAACGAAGGGGATATTCCTGAGCCTACCAAATTGTAGAAAAATAACACTGTCAGTGGCAACTGGAAAATACTCAAGCAATTTCAGAGCGGAGACAGAGGCACTGAGGGCTGCAGTAGAAGAAATGCGGACAGGCAAAAGAAATGAAAGCGAGATAGTCCTGTTTACAGAAGCCCTGACTGTAGTCACAGCACTAAAAAGCCAGAAAAATACTGAACTTAATGATTTAAGAGCAGTACTCTATCAACTACGCCAGCAGTCCGCACCAAAAAGAGTAGTGGTATAATAGGTTCCATCCCACTGTAACATCCAAGGCAACGAGGAGGCAGACAGACTGGCAAAAGAAGGTGCAAGACTACCACAACCAGAATCTAGTGTGACCTACGAAGAGTCCAAAATGCTTATTAGAGCCAGATACATGGCCAAATGGGAAACAACATACTGGCTACACAAAAAAATGATGCCTTTTACCAGTTGAACAGAAGAGAGCAGGTCGTGGTCTTCAGACTCCGCACAGGCCACAACAGACTGAGGTACCACCTATTCAATAAACTGAAGATAGGTGGCACTGACGAATGCACTTGTGGTACCAGGAAAATGACCGCTGAACATCTGCTGCAAAACTGCCCGACATATGAGGACCAGCGAAAGCACATGTGGCCATCACCAGTGGCAACACTAGACAAGCTATATGGCAGTGTCGACAGCCTCAGGATGACCGCTGCTTTTTTCGAAAAAATACAGGTTGACGTTTGACAGCGTTTGAAGAAGAAGATGAAGAAGAAGAAGTTATTCGGGATATCTCTTTATTATACATCACGTGACTTTATTGTTTTGACAAGATGATAAACGTTTAGAAACATTTCTTAAATTTCTTCACAAAATGGGAAACTACTTACTTAGAATACTTGGAATACCTGACATACTTGGCATACTTGGCCTACTTGGAATACTTGACATACTTGGCATACTTGGCCTACTTGGAATCCTGGTATTCAAATAGGAATGTTAATGTCTGTTTTCAGGTAGCCGAAGGCTTCGGCTATCCGTAGTAGGTATTGTTTTAAATTTACTGCGCCTTGTTAGGTCTGGCGTAAGGTGGTCTCAAGGTAAGCTGTCCACCTCGGGTGCCGGAAGTCGCATGTTCGAATCACGGTGGAGACGGATATTTTTTAATGTAAATCTTCTGGTAAAAATTCTCCTGATATCGGTGTAGTGAGATCGGACTCCCGTGTGCAGTGTCGAGCACGTTAAAAATCCCTTGGCAGTTAGAAATTGAAAAGATTAGCCTAAACGGCAGCTGCTCACACAACATTGAAAACGTGAAAGTACAATCACATGAGTACGTTGCCTGCGTATGCTGTTGTAAAGCGCACGAAATGAATGTCACAAAGAATATGCTTTTCACTTTGGCTTGGCTTCGTTCGTTCTCAATCTCCCGCTATCAAACCCTGAAAGGCTTAAGTAGCAGAATGTAGTCCAGAGATCGGAATGCGTTGTGTCGTAGTTTACATCTTGACTGCGATATTTGGACCTTTCGATCCAACACATTCAACTTCAGCAAGCATTATTTTAATACCGGGTTAGCATTCTCTCTTCGATCCCTTCTCCTTAGCCAGTGAGCCCTACTGCAGCCTGTTATCCAGGATCACCGCGTGGAGGTGTACAAGGGTCTTGGCAGCTCTGGTTCGCTGGCCCTGACGCTAACAGTCAACTATGGATCGCTGACCACTGCAGCTCATGCGCTGCTCAGCAACTTGATCACTGCTTTTCACTTTGATTACTAGAAGCATTGACTATTGATGAAAATATGATGGCTCTTCTCATTATTACATGATGTAAAAGACAACTAAAGAGATATTGCATGGGACTAGGAACTTCTGTATTTGAAAGAAAAATTTCTGCAAGCACCCCGGACCCCCCTCCCCCCTTACAGTGAACAAAGCCTTTTCATACGGATTAATTTACAGTGATGGTACTATGACTTGCTAGAAACAGGAAGAAAAAGCATAACAAGAAAAACTGGGACATAAATAATAACAAGAACATGAAGAACAGAATGAAAAAGATGAAGTAGAAGAAAAAGAAGAAGAAGAAGAAGAAGAAGAAGAAGAAGAAGAAGAAGAAGAAGAAGAAGAAGAAGAAGAAGAAGAAGGTAAAAGACTAACAAGGTAAAACAAGAACAAGAAGTACAACAAAGACCGCAAGAACAAGAAAAACAGGATCCACAAAAACAAAAAAGAACAAGATCCACAATAATAACAAGAACAAAAACGACAACAAAAACCACAATAACAATACAAAACAAGAACAAGAAACCCAACCAGAGCAACAACACCAAAAATCCAAAATATGAAAAACAACAGTACATAAATACAACACGAACAACTCAAAACAACAAGAACAACACGATGCAAAAGATCATTAGAAAACCAGATGATCCACATGAACAAAAAAAATACAAGAATAATAAAATACACTTGAACAACAACAAGAAGAACTCAAACACAACAAGAATAACAAGATCTACAAGAACAACATCAACAAAATAATCAAGAAAATAAAAACAACAAAAATAACCAGATAAACAGGAACAACAACAGCAAAACAACTAGATCCACATAAACAACAAGTTTAACAAGATCCGAAAGAACAACATTAACAAAACATCAAGAGAAACAAAAACAACAGCAACAAAAGATCAAGAGAAACTAAAGCAATAGGAATAACAATGTTCACAAGAACAACAAGAACAATCATATCCACAAGAACAATCATATATACAAGAACAATTATATCCACAAGAACAACAAGAACAATCATATCCACAAGAACAATCATATCCACAAGAACAACAAGAACAATCATATCCACAAGAACAAGCATATCCACAAGAACAAGCATATCCACAAGAACAATCATATCCACAAGAACAATTATATCCACAAGAACAACAAGAACAATCATATCCACAAGAACAATCATATCCACAAGAACAACAAGAACAATCATATCCACAAGAAAAATCATATCCACAAGAACAATTATATCCACAAGAACCACAAAAACAATCATATCCACAAGAACAATCATATCCACAAGAACAAGAACAATCATATCCACAAGAACAACAAAAACAATCATACCCACAAGAACAATCATATCCACAAGAACAACAAGAACAATCATATCCACAAGAACAATCATATCCACAAGAACAAGCATATCCACAAAAACAACAAGAACAATCATATCCACAAGAACAATCATATCCACAAGAACAATTATATCCACAAGAACAACAAAAACAATCATATCCACAAGAACAATCATATCCACAAGAACAACAAGAACAATCATATCCACAAGAACAATCATATCCACAAGAACAATTATATCCACAAGAACAACAAGAACAATCATATCCACAAGAACAACAAGAACAATCATATCGATAAGAACAACAAGAACAATCATATCCACAAGAACAATCAGATCCACAAGAACAACAAGAACAATCATATTAACAAGAACAATCATATCCACAAGAACAACAAGAACAATCATATCCACGAGAACAATCATATCCACAAGAACAACAAGAACAATCATATCCACAAGAACAATCATATCCACAAGAACAATCATATCCACAAGAACAATCATATCCACAAGAACAACAAGAACAATCATATTAACAAGAAAAATCATATCCACAAGAACAACAAGAAAAATCATGTCCACAAGAAATATCATATTCACAAGAACAGCAAGAACAATCATATCCACAAGAACAATCATATCCACAAGAACAACAAAAACAATCATATCCACAAGAACAACAAAAACAATCATATCCACAAGAACAACAAGAACAATCATATCCACAAGAACATCAAGAACAATCATATCCACAAGAACAATCATATCTACAAGAACAACAAGAACAATCATATCTACAAGAATAACAAGAACAATCATTTGCACAAGAACAACAAGAACAATCATATCCACAAGAACAATCATATCCACAAGAACAACAAGAAAAATCATATCCACAAGAACAACAAGAACAATCATATCCACAAGAACAACAAGAATAATCATATTCACAAGATCAACAAGAATAATCATATCCACAAGAACAATCCTATCCAAAAGAACAACAAGAACAATCGTATCCACAAGAACAACAAAAACAATCATTTCCACAAGAACAACAATAACAATCATATCCACAAGAATAAACATATCCACAAGAACAACAAGAACAATCATACTCACAATAACAACAATAACAATCATATCCACAAGAACAATCATATCCACAAGAACAATCATATGCACAAGAACAACAATAACAATGATATCCACAAGAACAATCATATCCACAAGAAAAAGATGGTATTTAGTTCTTTATTTATAACGCTTAGGAATAATGGCTGCTTGCCTTTGTAGTCACTACGTGCAGTATAGTTTATATGTGTTATGTTATTCCCCATAGAAACACACCTTACAGTGAGTTTGACGCTTGTCCCTTTGATCAAGATATCGGTGTTTTAGCAGCTCTGTCATCCTCCTAAATACAATAGTACTACCGTTAATGTTAAAAAGACTTCTGTTTTGTTGTAAATCTTGGTTCACCGATAAAACCATTCACACCCCGCCCCGACTGTCCGTGGGCCATGTCCATTCCGTGTATAGCCTCGATTCTCATGTTAACCCCCGTTTTATTCCAATAGTTCGCGGGTTAATTTTAAGCCAATCATTTTCTTCTGAGATGTCCAGATCTCGAGGACTAATCGTTTCTATCTATCTCTCTCCCTCCCTCTCTCTTTTTTCGTTCTCTCTCACCCCAACCTTTGTCTCACGCGCAGGATCGCATGCGACCAATTTGATTGACAAGAACGAGCTGCGAGTGAGCACTTGTCTGGATTACGCTATAAAACCATGCCCATCTGGACAACATTAAGTCTTCAGCCCGACCTGCTTCTCTGATTGACCTTATATTTGCTGCCGTGTCAAGTGTGAACCTGGGGTTGATCAGACTGATTGCTAGGTACAATAAACATAGCAGGTGAGTGCAAAGCAACCATATCCCGTGTACGTGTGTTTCTGTTTGATATAAAATAAATATTTCTATCATGAAAGATGTTAGAAAGCATGTAAAATAGGAAGGTTCTGTGTTCCTTTTAGGCAAATTAAGCCGCTTTATTAGAGGACCTGTTTTCACAAGATAACGGTTCAAAACACTTTCTTAACCTACTCAACGAAGCTCAAAACTACATCGCTTAAACATGTTGTCTTCGTGTGATGTGGAAAAAAAGCAATAACTTCATACGTGTAAGAGTATATTTTCCTTTACATATCAGGCTTTATACTTGTGACGCAAGAATAAGTGCAGTCCTCGTTTATTTTTAGTCGTAATATGGTATGTTCATGACGCTAGCAGCTTCGACATTTGAAAGAAGTTGCTGTAAACATCACCGGATAAAAGCACACAAAGCTGTATTATTATACTGATTAATCTACAGTGATGGAATTATGCTTTGCTGGTTAAAACAAATTGAACAAGACGGGGCAGTTTGACAAGAAAAGGAAAACCAACAGCAACAACAGAAGCATGAAGAAGAAGAAAAGAAGAAGAAAAAAAAAGAAGAAGAGGAAGAAGAACAAAAACATAAAGAAGAAGAAATAGGAAAAGTAGAAGAAGAAGAAGAAATAGGAAAAGAAGAAGATGTAGAAGAGCGACAACAATAAAACGTAAAGAAGAAGAAATAGCAAAGAAGAAGAAGAGAACAGAAGAAAGAGGGACAAGATACACTTGCAGGATCGGATTGTCGTAACTCAGATGACCAGAACGCATTGGTGGTCAGGACCATTCAAATGTTTGCCGACATGTGTAGAATTTCTCCTAGAGACGTTGACGAACACAGTCCACAGTTCTTTTGCCAGGTTTACCGATATATCTCTACTGCACCGCTTACAAACGGCGGTATAGATCAGTCCTCTTCAACCTGGGCGCTAGCATCCACTAGTGGGCCATTTAAGCTTTCAGGTGGGCGGTAGCAGAATAATTACATTTTGTATTAAAAACGTGTTGGTATTATTATTATGGCAATGTAGACGCTACACAACCTGAGAAAACCATGCAGAATAACAGCAAACCAGCAAAAGTGAAAAATGTTAAAGCTTGTGTTTTTCCCATGCCAGCATAATGGTCTGAAATATGGACAGTTACCCAAACCTAAAAGAACAGATGAGAATCCAGTTCTTAAGTCGAAATGTGAAAGAAAGGTTCTCAGAATACCAGGGACAGAAGAAAATAAGAATGTGGATATTCGACCAGAGTTGGGAGTAGATAACTGATTCATAAATTCCATCATAATTAAAACATTGAAATAGTTCAGCCACACCAAATGACACAGCGATCTTGAGAGAGCGGTAATGGAAGGTATGGTGCCAGGCAAGAGATGCACAGGCAGACCAAGAAGTCGATGGCAGCCAGATGTCAAAGAATGCTTGGACATGACTCAGAAGCAGGCTGGCAATTTGGTAAAAGATCGCGTTTCTTTTAGACGGGCTGTCATGGGATCGACGTTCTGCAAAGAACATGCCACATGATGATGATGATATATTAAAAACGTCCGAAATACACACTCAGTGGACGGTCGCGAAATGTTATTCACTTTAGATTTCTGTGGCCGGTAAGAAGAATTTACCCACACGAAAGTTATAAAAGTGGCCGGTAAGGAAAATTTACCCACACTAAAGTTATAAAAGTGGCCGGTAAGGAAAATTTACCCACACGAAAGTTATAAAAATGGCCGGTAAGGAAAATTTACCCTCACGAAAGTTATAAAAGTGGCCGGTATGGAAAATTTACCTTTACGAAAGTTATAAAAGTGGCCAGTAAGGAAAATTTACCGTCACGAAAGTTATAAATGTGGCCGGTAAGGAAAATTTACCCTCACGAAAGTTATAAAAGTGACCGGTAAGGAAAATTTATCCTCACGAAAGTTATAAAAGTGGACGCCAAGTATACAAAAATTGACCACCACTGGTATGTTGTTGTTTGCGAATGCCCACAATGAGTAGGTTAACTCTTTTGTGCGCCCTGAAAAGGACGTTAAGTGGTAGGTTACAGCAGCTTTCCTCACATCCCGAGCGTGATGATGAAGGTGCACCGGAGTCCTTGAGACGGTTGTGCTATACTTGGCTTCATCTGCGTGTCGCTCACTACTACGGGGATTACGTCGAATCCTGACCTCGTTAGCCAGGCTGCCATGAAAACAGCTCGTTTCCAGGGAAAGCTACTAGGAAGCCGAGGTGACGGTCTTGGCCAGCATATTTTTCCAGACCCTAACATGTCTGACCAGTATGTTCTACCTGACCAGACGTTAAACTTCCTCCCCATCCCATAAAACCATTTTGTTGTAACAAATTTATCAGAAATGTATCCTATATAAATATAAAAAGTATTTGTTCGAGTACTTCGAGTACTCCGATATTACGGTAAACGGGCAATGAGAGAAAGAATATATTTCATATGGAAAAAGAAATTACTTCCCCTAAGTCGTTCCTTATCTACCCATGGGGTATATAGGCAGAGCTTGACAAATGTTGGCTTACTATTCAGTCAAAATGTCACTAGTTAGCATGGTCGGACTTCAGTCATGCAATTTACGCTAGCAAATTTAAACTAGGAAGTTATTCACCTTTATTTCTACCCCCAAAAAATGCATACAAAAACGAAAATATATTGTCTATTTTTTCTTAAGAAAAAATTCACTTCTATCAGATGCAATGCGTTTGTGTCCATGAACGAGCTTGGCAGTTTTAGAACTGTAGTACCATTTATCGATGGCTTTAGTAGGTTTACATTGTGGCAATGGAGGTCTATTTAGATTCACCATGATAAACTAGCTTATGTACAATCTATTCGAACTGTAATATAATTAATAATCGTGCGAGAGTTGTTATGTAGTAACGATTAAAAACGTAATTAACAATTAAAAACGGATTATTTTTTTTTTACTCATCAAGCAAAAATTTGTGCTAGTCACAGACGAGATGACGAGCGCTTTTGTCAAGCCCTAAATATATGTCTTTGAATATGCTTCCAATTGGGTATGCAGATAATTGACTTGCTGTATCTTTTCAAAATGGTCTTTATGATTGGGTAGGAATTTTGTTATATTAACAAATTGTGACCGAACAGGGGATGCCAATGGTCTCTAGGTAAGGTGTTCGCCTCGGGTGTAGGAGGTCGCGGGTTAAAATCCCCGTAGAGACCAGGATTTTTTCACGTAGATTACCCGACAAAACTTCGCCTGATCTTTGAGTAGTGAGATCAGACACCCGTGTTCAGTGGCGCGCGCGTAAAAATCCCTTGGCAGTTGTAAACAGAAAAGAGTAGGCTTAACAGCCGTTGCTCGGGCAAAATTCAAGTTAAAAAATCTACTCAAATTATTCTAGGGATTCTCGCCTCACAGAGAATATGTCACAAAAAAGGGAATGTGTGGCTATAACATCAGGTCTTGGCTATGTGGTTAGTGGAGCGGCATAGATGGCGCCTGCCAGGCTGTGGGTCTACTTTGCTCTAATTTACGCTTCCACCACCACCAGTCCCAAAAAATTGGCGATCGTATATTCCTAGGACTAACAACCTAAAGATTAGTAACAGATACTGGTCCAAAAAAATATGAAACAAACGAGGCACGACGCCTAACGCACACGTGAACTGAACATAGGTAGACAGGCCGAACTTGGGCTGGAGTTTTGGCAAGCGAAAGTTGCTTTCAGACAGGATGTGATGAGAGCGACGCTCCATAAAGAACATGCTGATGATGATGAATATAGGAATTAATTAGTATATGAATTAAACATTTTATGTTTTAATTGTTTAGTAAAGTAAGAAGCATGTCCTTTGCAGAACTTCGCTTCTTACAACCGTCAACCTATTTGGCTGTTATAAGTCTCTTGACAAGTGTGCAGTACGGTAGGTTGCCATTACCTTACGTATGTAAAGTAAAGTAAATTAACCCATAGCATTACTGCCGTAGGGGTGTGAAGTGTTAGTGATCTCGCATTTCAAAGGCTCGGCTATATGAGGGCGGTAGCCATCTCCTCTCCCTCGCCGCTTTTACTTCCCAAACTGAACCGGTACCCATTTAAGACTGGGTCGACCCGGAGCCATTGCGGTCTGAAAAAAAACACTACCGCCTTACTGGGGAATGAACCCAGGACCACTCAGATACGAAGCCAGAGCGCTAATCATGCGCTACGCAGCTCCCGTATGTGGAAGAGAAAAAAATACCCCTGTCTGCCAAGCTGAACACGAGATGATTCGAACCTGGTGCGTTGGGATTGTGAAACGGACGCTTCATCCCTAATCCACGCAGTCTCCTTATGTTTTAAGGATTAAATTAATTAACATGGATCCGGGGCTCCTTACTAGAATGGAAAGAATCGGTCCCATATACCTCCATGCATATCGTAAAACGCGACTAAAGAGCTATGCATGAGGTTAACAACCTTATAGTATAAAATAGATTGTTATGGAAACCACCATTGCAAAAGCACTGAACGCAGGTTTTCTAAGGGACGCCAATTGTAGCATTGGTCCTATGCTCGAGTTGGGGGGGGGGGGGAGGGGGAAAAGGGACCAGAATATGTATTCTGCATTACGAATATTTGTGTATGGCAAGTAATAATAATGTTTGTCTGGGCATCTATGGCTCTTCGATGAAGGAGAGACTGATACCTGCCTGAGCCATATAAAGCGGCGGCGACCCTTCCATAGATGCAGCTTGCATGCTCCAGTCAGACCACGCTAATTGGCACAGCCTATATATTTCAGTTGCAACTCGTCAATATTTTCTAGCTGGGACTCCCATTAGCTAAGGCAGATACTGTAATGCTAGCTTGAATGGGATGGGGACATAGACCACTTTGGATTAGTCTCGTGCGCAATATGTTAAGCCTTTGTGGATCAAATATTCAATGACGTAACAACTACAGGAAATGAGACTAAATAAATATAAGCCTCTTAACATTAGTGGACCCAAAAAATAGTCAAGGTAGTCGTTGTTGTTGCTGTTGTTGCTGCTGCTGTTATTGTTTTTGTTCTTGTTGTTGAATGCCCACAATGTGCAGGTTTCTTTTTTTTCGTGCGCCCAGAAAATGGTGTCGAGTTGCAGTAGCTGGTCTCATATCCCGAGCGTACAGATGAAGGTAGACTGTTTTCCTCCAGTCTTTTGTGCTTGGTTTCATCTGCGTGAAACTCGTTACTAGTTGGAACACGTCGACCCCTGCTGCGTTGCCCAGACTGAAACAGTCTGGCTCGATGAAGAACTATGTGGAAGTGAGGTGTAATCCGTATGTTTACCTGATTCTGACCAACAATGTCTGATCAGTACATTTCATAGAAGACACTACTGTTAAAAATGAAGTGTTAGAGACTTCGTTGCATTAGACCACATATTATTTGTGAGCTGGCGTGGCCCGTCCCTTCCTCGCTCCCTTTTCTTCTCTGATAGTAACTCAGGCACACTGTAGCATACTGGTAACGAAAATTTAACCCTGTGCCTTGACAGTAAAAAGCGAGTACTCTATCACTACGCCAATCAAAGGCTGTAATACCAATATGGGGGGTATTCAGAATTTAGAACCCTTCTCTGTTTGAAGAATTGTGAGCGGTGCATAGCAAATCCGGCTGAATTTTCCATGTTGTATATATATATATGTTGTGTATATATAAGGCGGCCGGCGTGATACAAACCACATCATTCATTATGTGCCATGAGTCACCAAATAATATGGGCTAAAAAAATCAATTTTTCAGACGTCGCTATATACAATATAGTACTGATCATAGAGTCAGCCGCAGAAGCCTACCACATGTTAGAGATGCTCAACGAGGAGGGGAAGAAGGCAGGAAGGAAATGAATATCTCTAAGAGTACAGAAGTTATGCGGAACTGTTTCACCCATTGTGATCAGGTCATCATCGATGGTACAATTTGGAAGTCATGGAATACTGCCATCTTGGATGCGTACTCGACATGCAGAACAATTAAGAACCCGAACTAACAAGACCGTACCGGGCGGACTAGAACAAGGTTTCGTTCATCCTGACAGTCCTGAAAGGTTTCCAGGATCAGACTCTACGCGCTTCCCTCTTCAAGTCTGCAGTATTTCCTATAATGTGCTATGCTATTGAAACATGGACACTTACAAAAGCAATGGAGAACAATCTGCGAGTGACCCATGATTCTCTTGAGAGATGCCTGGTCAGCCTTACTCTACGCATCCAGCAAATGCAGAATCTGTACAATTCCTACCTACGCAACTGCCATTGATGAGCGATCAGATACTCTAGATCTAGGCAAGATTGTTTGCCTCGGTAGTAGAATTGTAAAAACAATGTGTATTTTTGTCTAACCGTTGCAATCTGTAATATCTGTAAAAAAAAATGTGTTTTGAGACAAAATGGTTCAGAGACAAAATGGTTCAGAGACAAAATGGTTCAGAGACAAAATGGTTCAGAGACGAAATGGTTTTGAGACGAAATGGTTCAGAAACAAAATGATTCAGAAACAAAATGATTAAGAAACAAAATGATTAAGAAACAAAATGATTCAGAAATAAAAAAGGTTTAGATACAGTGAAAAATGGTTCATAGAAAAAAAAATTTCACAGATAAATGACAGAAGCGATTCTGCTCCTCGCCAGAAATACATTGAGTACCAATATTCATGCTACGAACCAACTAATTAAGACTTGGATATCACTTTCACATCATATTAAAAACGTGTCACACAGACATGTTCCCGCACAGGAGACAATCTCCAAGTCTTTCAACCCGTACGAGAGGAGGAGAGTGAGTAGTATAAACTTTTTAAAGTAGATGAGAGAAACAAGTAGATGGGGGATTACAAACCAAAGACAGGCACACATATGTTTGTAAGGACAAGAGGCATTGGTATTTGAGTGATAGCATTTATACAGACATGAAAAGAATTTGACTGTTCATCGTTTATGAGGGAAATCCACAAGACTATTTGAGAGGTACAATTTCTTCTTCTTCTTCTTCGTACGCAGTCAGACAGTAACCATTATTTTTTCGAAAAAAGCGGCGGTCATCCTGAGGCTGTCGCCACTGCCATAGAGCTTGTCTTGCAGTTCCACTGGTGATGGCCACATCTGCTCTCTCTGATCCTCGTATGTCGGGCAGTTCTGCAGCAGATGTTCAGCGGTCATTTTACCAGTACCGCACGGGCATTCGTCGGTACCACCTATCTTCAATTTGTTGAATAGGTGGTACCTCAGTCTATTGTGGCCAGTGCGAAGTCTGAAGACAACGACCTGCTCTCTTCGGTTCAACTGGTAATAGGCATCGTTTTTGGTGTAACCAGTATGTTCGGTTTCCCATTTGGTCATGAATCTGGCTTTGATAAGCCGTTTTGACTCTTCGTACGTCATACTAGTATCTGTTTGTGGTAGTCTTGCACCTTCTTTTGCCAGTCTGTCTGCCTCCTCGTTGCCTTGGATGTTGCAGTGTGATGGGACCCACTGTACCACTACCATTTTTAGTGCGGACTGCTGGCACAGTTTGCAGAGTGCTGCTCTTAAGTCATTAAGCTCAAGTGTTTTTCTGGCTTTTTAGCGCTGTGACTACGGCGAGAGCATCTGTAAGCAGGACTATATGGCTTTCATTTTCACTGTGTCTCACCATTTCTTCCCCTGCCGCCCTCAGTGCCTCTGCCTCCGCTCTGAAATTGCTTGTGTACTTACCAGTAGCGAATGACAGTGTTATTTGTCTGCCATTTGGTAGGTTCAGGAATGCTCCTGCCCCTCCGATCTGTGTATTGTTTGTTACAGAACCGTCGGTGTATGCATGGGTCCAGTCCATGCTTGGGTAGCTTTTCGATATGAAGCTTAGGGTAGTATCTCTCCTTTCTTTTTCAGTCTGGCAGTTTTTGTTTCCAATACCTGGTATATTTTCTACCACCTCTGGAAATATATCCCGCCTCCAGGTAGGTTTTCGTACAGTAGTGATGGGTTTTGGTGTTGTTAGTGCGTTTTTGGGATCTTCGTGCATCTTTGCTTTGGCTATTTCTGCAAAGTTTCTCCGCTTTAGTTTCCCATTTCCCAAATTGTTTAGTCTCTGGTGTATTGGATGGTCAGTCAGTCTTCGGAGTTTCTTTGACTGCAGCTGGGCTCTGCAGTCTCTTCTATCGGTCATGGATTGCAGTTTTGTTATCTTTTCAAGTTCTACAATTGGCGTTGACTTCATGCCTCCTGTTATAACTCTCATGGCTTGGTTTTGAAGTTTGCTAACTTTATCGAAGTTCGCCTTTGCTGCTTGTTGTCCATGCCGCAATGCCATACTCGAGAACTGGTCTCACTCTTCCAGTGTACAGTTTCTTTAGTATGCCTTCGTCTGCTCCCCAGCTTGTGCCAGCAAGTTTCCTCATGATTGCCATTATTTCTCTGGCTCTCATTCGGTTTCTCTCAATCTGACTTTTCCATGTCATGCGCCGATCAAATGTGACTCCCAGATAGGTTGGGTTGTCGTTTGGCTACAGGAATTTGCCATTTAGACTTAATTTGGTATTTTGGGGTTTTAATGAAAGCGAGAATATTGTGCATGTGGTTTTCTCCTCGTTTATTTTAACCAGTCATGAGTTCGCCCACTCTTCCAGCGATGTTAGGGCCTGCTGCATCCGATTTCTTGCTATGGTGAGATTCTTTTCAGAGTTCCACATAGCCAGATCGTCTGCAAACATTGAGCTATGGACTCTCCTTGGTATATTCTCTGTAATATCGTTTATATATACCAGGAAGAGTGTGGCTGACAGTACTCCCCCTTGGGGTACTCCCTGCTCGAGTGTCACCTTTTTGCTCATCTGCCCTTGTACTTGGACTCTGGCCGTTCTTTGTTTGAGGTAGTGGTTGATAGAGGTACAATTTAAGGGGACGGGAAAGCTTATGACCGTTCATCAAGTTTATGAATGAAATCCACAAGATTATTTGAGAAGTACAATTTAAGGAGACGGGAAAGCTTGTGACCGTTCATCAAGTTTATGAATGAAATCCACAAGATTATTTGAGGTACAATTTAAGGAGACGATAAAGCTTGTGACCGTTCATCAAATTTATGAGGGAAATCCAGAAGATTATTTGAGAGGTACAATTTAAGGAGACGGGAAAAGAATGGGACAGATCGCCGTTTGGGGAGCGGCGTGGCGAAGCGCCGTAGTGGGGTGGTTATTGACATGGCTCACAACTCAAGCTTTCATATTTTCGGATGCCTAGAACAACAAGGTATAACTCCATAGAAAGTAAACACATTTTAAAATGCGTGCTGAAGTCGGATGCAATGGGCGGTGTGCGCAAAAACAACAGTACATCGCACAATTCCTCATGAAACACTGCGAACAAGAAAGGGCAATTATTTCTTATTACCGCAAGTTTGTGAAGGATATAAAATGTGATTGCTTGAGGAATAAGCAGAGTGTAAATGACAGAGGCTTGAGACTGATTGTCAAGTTTATGAAGGAAATACGAGGGGTCTTCAAATCAAACTGGGATTTCTTGTCCTAAGTTCTACCTTCATGATGGAACTACTATTATTAGTTAGGGGCGCTTGTGTCCTATTACTGCTAAGTGGCCCACTTGTGTCCTATTACCGCTAGGTGGCCCGCTTGTGTCCTATTACCGCTAGGTGGCCCGCTTGTGTCCTATTACCGCTAGGTGGCCCACTTGTGTCCTATTACCGCTAGGTGGCCCGCTTGTGTCCTATTACCGCTAGGTGGCCCACTTGTGTCCTATTACCGCTAAGTGGTCTACTTGTGTCCTATTACTGCTAGGTGGCCCGCTTGCCAGTCATGTGACAGATAAGCAACAAGTGAATACTTGTGTCCTATTACCGCTAAGTGGTCTACTTGTGTCCTATTACCGCTAAGTGGTCTACTTGTGTCTTATTACCGCTAGGTGGCCTACTTGTGTCCTATCACTGCTAGGTGGCCCGCTTGCCAGTCATGTGACAGATAAGCAAAAAATTGTGGACAGCACTGGTTGTGCTTAAACAGCTTGATGTGGTGACGTTTTATTTGAAAGAAAACATGAAACCTCCGGACATTTACAGAAGACTGCAATCACAATACGGCCATGAGACACTCACCCGCAGAAAGACATTTGAATGGTTTTAATGTTTTAGAGAAGACCATACATCCGTGAGGGATGACCGCGGCTGTGGTGGCTCTGAACCGTGATTGCTGACCGCACTTTGTGCCAGCCATTTGCAGCAACTCAAGTATTTAATGAAAGGTTCAGGTTAGAAACCATGAAATATTTTTTTAGTCAGAGAGTGAATACTTGGAATGTATTGACACATGAAATAGTGAAGGCAGGGTCAATTAATGCATTCAAGAATAGTTTGGATGCGCATATGTATTTTTACATCAAGTGACTGTAAATGAAACTAGTTGTATACATCCTCTGCAAAGTCTTCTAAACCAGTACAAAGACGTCAAGAAGAAGAATTAAGACGGGGAGAGAAAGGAGGATGGGGAGGTAGAAGAAGTAAAGAAATGGAGGGAAGAGGAGGAGAAGAAGAAGAAGAAGAATAAGAAGGACAGTTTCTGTCACTACTATTGCATCCTCTGCTCAATAGAGTACCGCACAAGTTAACCGCCACCTGCCCGCCGCCCTGTCTTGGATCAAGCCAACAGGAAGATCCGAGGAATGCGAGCGGGATTTTGTTGGAGCCAGACAACAAGAACATCAGAGGAATGCGAACGGGACAGTTTACATGCACTAGGGGAGACCTGTTTGTGTAGGATATCCGCGTTATCACAGCTGGTCATCTCTTCACCAGAAACGGGTCGAGAAATGCTGAATGTTGTGACAGGTGACGCAGGTTACGGTTGTGGCTTCTCGTTCTCTCTGAAGCTCATCTTTTTGATGTTGTGTGTTCTAGTTTTATCGTATTTCATTTTGTTATGTCGTACTTTGTTACTTATGCCAGTGTTCCTTCTGATTTGTCGTCAGTATCTACTTACACCGTCTCTACTTATACATGAAGGTTCTCAATTTCATTCATTTTGTAACCACTTCTCTTTAATAGTAGTCTTCTGTGAGATTGTGTATACAGAAAACCCGTTCAATCGCGCCTCTCTATCCAGGCTGTGAGATTGTGTACACAGAAAACCCGTTCAATCGCGCCTCTCTATCCAGGCTGTGAGATTGTGTACACAGAAAACCCGTTCAATCGCGCCTCTCTATCCAGGCTGTGAGATTGTGTACACAGAAAACCCGTTCAATCGCGCCTCTCTATCCAGGCTGTGAGATTGTGTACACAGAAAACCCGTTCAATCGCGCCTCTCTATCCAGGCTGTGAGATTGTGTACACAGAAAACCCGTTCAATCGCGCCTCTCTATCCAGGCTGTGAGATTGTGTACACAGAAAACCCGTTCAATCGCGCCTCTCTATCCAGGCTGTGAGATTGTGTACACAGAAAACCCGTTCAATCGCGCCTCTCTATCCAGGCTGTGAGATTGTGTACACAGAAAACCCGTTCAATCGCGTTTCTCTATCCAGGCTGTGAGATTGTGTACACAGAAAACCCGTTCAATCGCGTTTCTCTATCCAGGCTGTGAGATTGTGTACACAGAAAACCCGTTCAATCGCGCCTCTCTATCCAGGCTGTGAGATTGTGTACACAGAAAACCTGTTCAATCGCGCCTCTCTATCCAGGCTGTGAGATTATCTTAGTGCATTTCTCGTACATCCTCACCTCCCTCGTACGATATCCCGAAGGATTCTCATTGCTATTATGTCTTCGAACTCTTCCTTGTTTATTTTTCCCTCATTTGTGAGAGTAAACAATTAGGATACTCTTTAATCCTCCGCCCCCTCCCTAACTCACCCACCACGCCCGCCCCCCAACATGTGAGATTATTCACTTGAGATACTCTTTAATCCTCTGCCTTCCTCTATCTCCCTCCCACCACCACCGCCGCCCCCCCCCCCCCCAACATGTGAGATTATTCACTTAGATACTTACTGTTTAATCCTCTGTCTTCCTCTCGCCCTCCCCCACATGTGAGATTATTCACTTATGATACACTCTTTAATTCTCTTCCCCCTCCTCCCTTCCACCCAAATGTCGATTATTCACTTAGGTTGCTCTTTACTTGCGTCTGTTCTCACACCTCCCCCTATCTATGAGATCATTCACTCACGATCCACTTTCACCTTCTTCAATCTCCTCCAGTCATCATGCGATCATCCCATTAAAACCCGCGTTCATCTTCTTCAATCTCCCCTAGTCATCATGCGATCACCCCATTAAGTGGATATATTGGTCGGATTTAGATAAAATTCGACAATGGTCTGTAAGCTGGCAAATGGAGTTTAATGTAGATAAATGTACAGTCATCCACATGGGCAGATCCAATATGGAACATAATTACAGAATGGGAGAAAACAATATTAGAAAGTTAGATAAGTAAAGGGACCTAAAGGTTATAATAGATCATACAGGAAAGGTAAGTGAGCAAGTTAAGGTAGCAGTGAAAAAGGCAAATGCAATGTTAGGTATGATAAAAAGAAATATTAAACATAGGAGCAAGGAAGTGATCATTAAACTGTATAAAGCTTTAGTTAGACCTAGATTGGAGTACTGTGTACAGGTGTGGAGTCCTTTTCATAGAGGGGATATAAACATGCTAGAAAGAATACACAAGAGAGCGACAAAGATGATAGTGGGATTCCAGAATTACAGAATATAATATTTTTTTAGTCAGAGAGTGGTGTCTGCTTGGAATGCATTGCCAGGGGAGGTAGTGGAGGCAGGGACAGTTAATGCATTTAAGAATAAACTGGATGCGCATAGCTTTTAGAGCAAGGTGATGTAAATGTAACTGGTTGTATACAGACTATGCAGGGTCTTCTAAACCAGTATAAAGACGTTAAGTTAAGTTAAGTTAAAACACACGTTCATCTTCTTTAATTAATATAACATCAATTTGTCAGTGTGTCATCTGATGTCAATGTCAGATCAGACTTTACAAAACAACAAATATCAGTCTACCACATCTTTTAGAGAAATGTACTATCGTACGCATTAGTTATCAAAGCCGGTCTCCCCCCCCCCCCCCCCCCCCCACCTCCTCACCACTGTTGCCCTCCACAGCATATTGCTATTGATCAGTCTTAGGCGCTCTTACTGAAAAGAACTTTCTGACGTTGAAATAATATGCGCCTGACCTGGTCTCGGAAGCTCGTTCGTTAACACACGTCCTTGATTAAACATCGTTTTCCAATTCTTCACTGTTGTCTTCGACACACTTTTGTCAGGATACACTATCTGCATTCTGCGATGAATGCCAACTGGTCGACATCCTTCAGCTGTTAGAAACCGAATCACCACTTCCTGATCAACTCTGGACGGATTCTATATGACACTCGCCGTGTTTTCAACGGTCTGCTGGGGAAACTATGCGTCGGAGGATAATACAATTTTGCAAACTTGACGGTTGGTATCTGCTGAAACACCCAGAAGTGACGTCATCATGAGCATCGTACGTATGTTCACTTGTTGCAGTTTTGTCCGGTGTCATTTGAACACGCCTCGTATCTTAGCGCGTCAAGCTCTGCCGGTCATTTGACACACGTGTAAGGAATCAACGGTAAGGTCGACTCGCGCACTCATATTACTGTCAGCTGGGTTTCTCTGAATCTCAACGATGAAATTCTGCTCGGTGAACTGAGAACCTATCGTTATTTTTGCGCTTCGGGCCAAAAGGTTCTGTACAAGCGTGTTCAGGAGGTGACATCGATGCTTTTCAGATATATTTGTTAACAAACGAAATGCTGATGGGGCTGGGCCAAACAGCGAGGAGGAATCTGCTATCGGTCCTGAACCAAAGCTGGAAAAGGGGAATTGTACCCCAGGCATGGAAAGACGCAATACTGGTACCAGTACCAAAAACAGGAAACAGATCCAAATGGATACAGGCCCATCAGCCTACTGAGCTGTGTCGGCAAGCTGATGGAACGTATGATAAACACCAGACTGATGTGGCATCTGAAAGAAAAACGAATACTAATTCCACAGCAAGCCGGCTTTAGACAGCACAGATCCACTGAGGACCAGGTCATCCTCATAGCCCAGGAAATAGAAGATGCCTACCAGGCACAGAAACACACAGTAGCTGTTTGGGTGGATCTGGAAAAGGCATTTGACAAAGTCTGGAAAGACGGACTTAGAGTCAAGCTAAGAAGAAGTGATGTTTGTGGGAAAATGTTCAAGTGGATCAACCACTACCTCAAACAAAGAACGGCCAGAGTCCAAGTACAAGGGCAGATGAGCAAAAAGGTGACACTCAAGCAGGGAGTACCCCAAGGGGGAGTACTGTCACCCACACTCTTCCTGGTATATATAAACGACATCACAGAGAATATACCAAGGAGAGTCCATAGCTCAATGTTTGCAGACGATCTGGCTATGTGGACCTCTGAAAAGAATCTCACCATAGCAAGAAATCGGATGCAGACGGCCCTAACATCGCTGGAAGAGTGGGCGAACTCATGGCTGGTTAAAATAAACGAAGAGAAAACCACATGCACAATATTCTCGCTTTCATTAAAACCCCAAAATACCAAATTAAGTCTAAATGGCAAATTCCTGCAGCCAAACGACAACCCAACCTATCTGGGAGTCACATTTGATCGGCGCATGACATGGAAAAGTCAGATTGAGAGAAACCGAATGAGAGCCAGAGAAAGAATGGCAATCATGAGGAAACTTGCTGGCACAAGCTGGGGAGCAGACGAAGGCATACTAAAGAAACTGTACACTGGAAGAGTGAGACCAGTTCTCGAGTATGGCATTGCGGCACGGACAACAGCAGCAAAGGCGAACTTCGATAAAGTTAACAAACTTCAAAACCAAGCCATGAGAATTATAACAGGAGGCATGAAGTCAACGCCAATTGTAGAACTTGAAAAAGATTACAAAACTGCAACCCATGACCGATAGAAGAGACTGCAGAGCCCAGCTGCAGTCAAAGAAACTCCGAAGACTGACTGACCATCCAATGCACCAGAGACTAAACAATTTGGGAAATGGGAAACTAAAGCGGAGAAACTTTGCAGAAATAGCCAAAGCAAAGATGCACGAAGATCCATAAACGCACTAACAATACCAAAACCCATCACTACTGTACGAAAACCTACCTGGAGGCAGGATATATTTCCAGAGGTGGTAGAAAATATACCAGGTATTGGAAACAAAAACTGCCAGACTGAAAAAGAAAGGAGAGATACTACCCTAAGCTTCATATCGAAAAGCTACCCAAGCATGGACTGGACCCATGCATACACCGACGGTTCTGTAACAAACACTACACAGAACGGAGGGGCAGGAGCATTCTTGAACCTACCAAATGGCAGACAAATAACACTGTCATTCGCTACTGGTAAGTACACAAGCAATTTCAGAGCGGAGGCAGAGGCACTGAGGGCGGCAGGGGGAAGAAATGGTGAGACACAGTGAAAATGAAAGCCATATAGTCCTGATTGCAGATGCTCTCTCCGTAGTCACAGCGCTAAAAAGCCAGAAAAACACTGAGCTTAATGACTTAAGAGCAGCACTCTGCAAACTGTGCCAGCAGTCCGCACCAAAAAGGGTAGTGGTACAGTGGGTCCCATCACACTGCAACATCCAAGGAACGAGGAGGCAGACAGACTGGCAAAAGAAGGTGCAAGACTACCACAAATAGATACAAGTATGACGTACGAAGAGTCAAAACGGCTTATCAAAGCCAGATACATGACCAAATGGGAAACCGAACATACTGGTTACACCAAAAACGATGCCTATTACCAGTTGAACCGAAGAGAGCAGGTCGTTGTCTTCAGACTTCGCACTGGCCACAATAGACTGAGGTACCACCTATTCAACAAATTGAAGATAGGTGGTACCGACGAATGCCCGTGCGGTACTGGTAAAATGACCGCTGAACATCTGCTGCAGAACTGCCCGACATACGAGGATCAGAGAGAGCAGATGTGGCCATCACCAGTGGAACTGCAAGACAAGCTCTATGGCAGTGGCGACAGCCTCAGGATGACCGCCGCTTTTTTCGAAAAAATAATGGTTACTGTCTGACTGTGTACGCAGAAGAAGAAGAAGAAGATATATTTGTAAAGAGTCCTTTTGATGTCTCACCTGTTCCATCGACAAACGACTGCCTGTTCTCAGATCATCGTACAGCAGCTGCTTCAGGAGTGTCTGTTGATATGCGAGCAACATGTACCGTCCACCGTATCTGGACTCGCCGCAAAGGCGTTTGGATGCTCACAATGTTAGACCTTTTGAGGATTTCAGAGTTAGGTACTTTGTCCTACCAGGTAATTATTAGCATCCTGCGGAGACTGCCCATATGGAAATGGCAGAGTTACCTGCCATGTCTGTTATACACTGTCCATGTTTCACAGACATGCAGTAGAGTGGTCACCACTCCATCACGATACACGTATAACTTGGTGTCGGCCGTGTGTACCAACATTTCAAGCTAACTATTAAATTATTGTAAATTTTTATGTTGTTTTTTTTCATGTTGTGTAGTTCTAAGCAGAATTGGCACCACCACACTACCAGCAGACTCCTAGGTGCTTCGTTTCTTTCAGAAAATGGCAAAGATGTATGTAATCTAATGGTTCCATTGCACAATATGTCTCCTCGTCTCAGATGCCCACCCAAGCTGGACACCCGTCTGATTTCAGGTCTTATGTTACCTGTATTACTAATTTAATTTAAATCTCTGTCCTCACCTAACAGGCGGTCATTGAATTATATTAGCATGTCTCTCTTATCGATACTCAAAATAGCTCCACTATTTGTTCCTTTGAAACCAGAATGTCCGCTCTTTCATCGGGACGAACCACAGAATGGCCCGACAATAGATTCACTCAAGTCACTGAAGATCTATTTATTCACTAGTACATAAACTATTCTTTCTATACTTTCCAGAGCAAGGAATGATAATCCGACAAGATTACTGGCTTGAAAAATAAACTCTCAGATATGTTGTTGTATATGGGTAGATTTGCCCTTTCGTCCGCTTTTAAAATTATGTTTAGTGTCGGTTTCTTGTAGGTTTCCTCACATCCCGAGCGTGCTAATGAAGGTAGCCGTGGTTCTCCAGGCGGTTGTAATATGCTTGGCTTCATCGCTCACTAATATGAGGATCACGTCGATCCCTCACCTGGCTACCCAGACTGCCATGAAAACAGACCGTTTCCAGGAAAGACTGCAGGGAAGTCGAGGTGAATGTCTGCGGCCAGTATATTTTGCCTGACCAGACGTTAGTCTTCCTTCCCAGATTCTCGGATATCCACATTATAGTTTGATTACCTGCCCCTATATGCGTACACGCACGTCGGATAGCATTCAGACCTCGTTTTCAAACCATTTGTATTTTCCATAGCTATATTTCTTGTTTGCGAATGCCCACAGTGAGTAGGTTACTCTTTTGTGCGCCCTGAAAGGACGGGGTCCTCCGGATGGTTGTGCTATGGTTGGCTTCATCTGCGTGTCGTTTACTACTACGGGGATCCCTCGATACATCAACTTGTTAGCCAGGCTTGCATTGAAAAGAGCCCGTTTCCGGGAAGGGCTACGAGGAGACCAAGGTGGGTGTCTTGTCATGCATGTTTTGCCTGACCCTGACTAACATGTTTGATCAGTATGTTTTGCCTGACCCTGACTAACATGTTTGATCAGTATGTTTTGCCTGACCCTGACTAACATGTTTGATCAGTATATTTTGCCTGACCCTGACTAACATGTTTGATCAGTATATTTTGCCTGACCCTGACTAACATGTTTGATCAGTATATTTTGCCTGACCCTGACTAACATGTTTGATCAGTATATTTTGCCTGACCCTGACTAACATGTTTGATCAGTATATTTTGCTTGACCAGTGGATAGTCTTCCTACCCTTTCTATAGTTGCAATTATGGATATACGTAAGGCGATCTTGATGGCTATGTTGTTGTCATGCGGTTATAAGTATGGCTATCTTTATGGCTATATTGTTGGTTTATGGTTATATGTATGGCTACGTTGTGGACCTTTGGCCATACTTATAACTATCTTCGTGGTTATATTGTTGACTTGTGGATATACCTATAGCAATCTTCATAGGTTATGGTTATACTTATCGCTATCTTCATAGCTATATTGTCAGGTTATGGTTATACTTATCGCTATCTTCATAGCTATATTGTCAGGTTATGGTTATACTTATCGCTATCTTCATAGCTATATTGTCAGGTTATGGTTATACTTATCGCTATCTTCATAGCTATATTGTCAGGTTATGGTTATACTTATCGCTATCTTCATAGCTATATTGTCAGGTTATGGTTATACTTATCGCTATCTTCATAGCTATATTGTCAGGTTATGGTTATACTTATCGCTATCTTCATAGCTATATTTTCAGGTTATGGTTATACTTTTCGCTATCTTCATAGCTATATTGTCAGGTTATGGTTATACTTATCGCTATCTTTATAGCTGTGTAGTTGGTTTATGGTTATACGTTATTAACAACTCGCAATACTCGTGCTGAACATATGCTTGTCAATCGAACTGTACAATATGAAAGAAACAAAACCAGTTTTAACAATTAAAGAATCTTCCCACACCCCTCCCCTGCCTCACATCCTTCGCCTCATCTCTTATTGCTCCCGCCCCCTGCCCCCCCCCCCCCCTCTTTTCAACTGTGCCTATGGAATAATAAGTTTAATTGTCTCTGTACGAAACAAACACTTACATTAAAGATTAAAATATGTGAATTTGAATATTACATAGCTAACGCCTTAGAGTAAATATCTATGTTTACATTTTGAGGATCCAAGAATGCTAGATTCTCTAATTCTTAATCCCTAAGTCCAATGGGAGCAGATGTGCTGACGAAAGGAAGTATCAAATGTCGAAATAGAACTACAAAGTGACGTCAGTACTATCCAATGTTGAGGGTTGCGAATTTCTGACGTCACTTGTGAAAGGGAATTGCAATAGTTTATAACATTATTAGCATTATCTGGTCACAAAAATATGCATCGAAAACCCAACCTAGAGAATGATGTTATCGTATTTATGTTAGCAATAAAGACAATCGCAAGCACAGACATATTATTAGCGTTCGGAAACAAATACAACAGAAAACATATACACCAGACAACAAAAATATGTACACCAGAGAACAGAAAACATGTACAACAGACAACAGAGATAATGTACACCAGACAACAGGATAATGTATACCAGACAACAGGATAATGTATACCAGACAACAGGATAATGTACACCAAACAACAGAACCATGTACACCAGACAACAGAAACGTGCACACCAGACAACAGAAACGTGCACACCAGACAACAGAAACGTGCTCACCAGACAACAGAAACCATGTGTACAAATCAACAGAAAACATACAGCAGACTACAGAATACGTTTATCGCAGAAAACTTACAGCAGACACACGTGCACGAGACAACAGAAACATGTACACCAGACAGCACAAAAGCCTGTACACTAAACAAAAGAAAATATATACAACAGAAAACATAAACAGCAGACAACTGAAACGTATTCATTGTGCTTCGGTAGGAGGATGAAAACAAACTGTCAAGTTCTCTCAATGCCCTTGAAGAATATTACCACGACAATCATCTTAAACAAAATTCCAGTAAAACCCAGGTATGTGCCTACCACCTCAGAAACAGATAGGCAAAAAGAAAACTCCAGATAAGGTGGCAAGGACATGAGCTTAAGGTGGCAAGGACATGAGCTTGAACACTACAAGGCTCACATACATCTAGGTGTAAAGTTGGACGGCATATTGTTCTGCATGACGCACTGTCAAGAAACAAAGTGTAAGATACACGCAAGAAATAACATCATCAGAAAACTGACCGGCACAACATGGGAGCACAGCCAACAGTCCTTCGGACATCGGCACTTGTCGTGTGTTTTTTGTAGCTGAATACGCTGCACCAGTCTGGAAAAACTCTGCCCATGCGAAAATAATTGACACAGCAAAAAATGAGGCCGGTCGGATAGTATCAGGAGACCTGAAACGCACTCCCATGGATAAGATATACCCCATAATTTACATAGCCTCACCCAGATTCGAAGATGCATCGCAGCATAAATTGAACGAGAATAACAGGAGCATGACTAAAAACACCCAATTTTTTGACATCAGGTAAAAAGCACAAGACTCAAATTCAGACATAGCTTCCTAAAAACAACAAATCCGATACAGACAAGCCCTGAAAGCTGATCCGATACAGACAAGCCCTGAAAGCTGATCCGATACAGACAAGCCCTGAAAGCTGATCCGATACAGACAAGCCCTGAAAGCTGATCCGATACAGACAAGCCCTGAAAGCTGATCCGATACAGACAAGCCCTGAAAGCTGATCCGATACAGACAAGCCCTGAAAGCTGATCCGATACAGACAAGCCCTGAAAGCTGATTCGATACAGACAAGCCCTGAAAGCTGATCCGATACAGACAAGCCCTGAAAGCTGCCGTATATCAACAGATGGCACGAACTGATGCAGGCCCCAGAGATGGAACTTTGGGAGGAACCTGCACCCGAACATCATCTACCATACACGACATGGAAGTCGCTGAACAGACTCCGAACTGGTGTATCACAGTGCAAGACGAATTTGAAAAGATGGGGATACACAGATGATGACACGTGTGACTGTGGCGTAATACACGACCCAGACCACCTGATGACCTGCCCCAACCTCCAGGAAACGTGCAATAGGTGCGATATGGTGGAGGCAAATGACAAGGCGACCCATGGCCCTGAATACTGGATGCATGAAGTATGACGTGCTTGGACACGGAAAGAAAGTAACTGAAACGTATACACTAGACAACAACAAATATATACACCAGACAACAACAAATATATACACCAGACAACAACAAATATTTACACCAGACAACAACAAATATATGCACCAGACAACAACAAATATATACACTAGACAACAACAAATATATACACCAGAAAACAACAAATATATACACCAGAAAACAACAAATATATACACCAGACAACAAAAAATGTATACACTAGACAACAAAAAATATATACACTAGACAACAAAAAATATATACACTAGACAACAAAAAATATATACACCAGACAACAGAAAACATATACACCAGACAACAAAAACTATATACACCAGACAACAAAAAACATACACACCAGACAACAGAAAACATAAATCCTGACAAGAAAACATAAACATCTCACAACCGAAAATAAAATACTTGGTGTTGTCCCTGCCTGAAAGAGAAGCAACGAATAGTAACACTGCAAACCTACGAGACATATCACAAGAAGTGACTAACGAGGGCTGAGCATGTTTCAACTACCTCATCTTGTAGAAATAGCGTCACAAAAACGTTTTTTTAATATGGACAAGTCAGCTAAAAGTCAATAAACAACTCAAAACATCCAAGACAGAAGACGGTCCATTCTTAGTCGCCTTTGACGACGTGCTTTGAAGATTACAATTATTCCTATTCGTGTTAATCCGAGTACGAGTCCTGTGACAGCAATACTTATCAATAAATGACAATCTTTTCAGCTCCCCGTGGTGCATAAGCCTTTAGCGAATAGGAATGTCACTTTCATTTATTTGTGTGTTTCTTTGGTGAATTGGCGTATTGGCGTTTCCAAAAAAATGAATTGGCTTATTTTTTATTTTTGGAATAATGGTGGCAAACCTTAAATATAAGAAATATTGGTGCACAGAGAGCCATTTTGGACGAATATACATTTTTCAATTTTACTTTATCACAAATTTAAACTTTTACAATTTTAAGAATTCATTGAAAATGGGATCAGTCTGTCGCGAAATGAAATAATCCGCTGATAATTTTGTCAATAAAACATGTTTCTAAATGACATTTTTTATTTTTGTGAACACGACATTGTTGGCGCTTGACAATCGTCTCTCACACTGCGATGAAGACTTGAGTGGAAAGATCGAGGGGCAAATAGTCGGGGCTTCACTCGGGATTCTTCTTCTTCTTCTTCGTTCGTTCTCAACCTTCCACTACCAAACCCTGAAAGGTAAGTAGCAGAATGTAGTCCAGAGAACGGAATGCGTTGTGTTGTAGTTTACAGCTTGGCTGCGATATTTGCACCTTTCGGTCCAATACATCCGACTTCAGCAAGCATTTTTTGAGTACCGGGTTAGCATTCCCTCTTCGATCCCTTCTCCTTAGCCAGTCTGCCCTGCTGCAACCTGTTATCCAGGATCACCGCGTGGAGGTGTAGAAGGGTCTTGGCAGCTATGGTTCACTGGCCCTCACGCTAGCAGTCAGTTATGGGTAGCTGACTACTGCAGCTCATGCGCTGCTCAGCATCTTGATCCTACTCGGGATTCAATCGAAACGAAATCATTTTTTTAGATTTAGTGATCGTGACTGAACGAAGAAAATATAAAGAAATTGAGTTTGTAATGGTAAAGGATTTTTCAAAACTTGATAATTTGACAGGTCAGAATAATACAGGCTGTGATCAAAATGTCAGCTCTCTAGGTTATGGGAAATGTAGTTAAAATATGAGAAATATAAGCCCAGAAATACGGATAAAAGCTTATTAAAAAGTATTTCGCTCTGAACATGGGTGTAGCCTAATTAAACCGCCTAACTATCGCTGAGGTTGCACTAACATTTGTGTTTCATGTCACTCATTGTGTCGTGCAGTGCCTGTCACCTGCCCACTTGCTGTCATTGTGATGACGGCAACTGATTAATAACACCAGCTGATGGCGAAAATTAGCACACGAGTTTTCCTTTCTCGGCCATCAAATGTGTTTGATATTGTGGCAGGTGCGAAAATGTTTCCTGCGTGACTTTGTCAATGGATGTAAGAGAGTTTGTCAGTGTATAATTTGAAATTTATATATCTATCTATGGACTGTGTGACTATAACATCAGGTCTTGGTTACGTGGTTAGCTGAGCGGCGTAGATGGCGCCTGACAGGCTGCGAGTCTGTCTGCTCTAATTTACGCTTCCACCACATCCAGTCCCTAAAATAGGCGATTGTATTCCAGAGGCACAGATACTGGGATTAACCTGGCAAGTCACCAGTGGATTTTCGCCTACCAAAAAAAATTAAATAAAGGAGAGATTTTATCTTCGACACCAAAATAATGACACATTAAATGTTCACTAAATCACATATGGATCGTGTAAATAGTTATAGAATACATAGTTTGCTTTCTACTTTTGCCTTTGGGCGCTGCGGGGAGCTTAACTAGTTTGTCCTGCGTCAAAGTACGCTGCGTCGGTCGTTATGAGCCTGTGTTGTTGAACAATCGTTATAATGGCATCTTTCCATCTGCCTCGCGCACGCCCTCTTACCCTGTAGCTAAATATACCAGCATTGTAAACAATATGTGGAAGTTGCTGAGGGTATATTCTCATGAGATAACCGAATTAGTGTATTTTGTGCAAGGAAAAGTACTCTGCATAATACGCAGTGCCGACTATAGTTCAAATGTTTTCATTTCGTAGTCGTCCTTCCTAGTAGCATTGAAGACCTTCTCAAACATTTCATTTCACACCTCGAAATTATGCTCATACGCGGCTTGCACTTGGTACAATGTTTGTCCCTGGTACCACATAGTCAGTGTACATCTACTGTTCATCAACTGTTGCTTGGTTACCAAACTAATGCTTGGGTGTTCTAGCAGTGGAGACAGCTGATAAGTCGCAGTAGATCCTATCTAGCTTGGCTTGGCTTCGTTCGTTCTCAATCCCCCGCTACCAAACCCTGAAAGGGCTTAAGTAGCAGAATGTACTCCAGAGAACGGAATGCGTTGTGTCATAGTTTACAGATTGACTGCGATATTTGCACCTTTTGGTCCAACACATCCAACTTCGGCAAGCATTTTTTGAGTACCGGGTTAGCATTCCCTCTTCGATCCCTTCTCCTTAGCCAGTCTGCCCTGCTGCAGCCTGTTATTAAGGATCACCGAGTGGAGGTATAGAAGGGTCTTGGCAGCTCTATTTCGCTGGCCCTGACGCTGGCAGTCAGCTATGGGTCACTGACTACCGCATCTCATGAGCTGCTCATCATTTTGATCCCAGATCCTATCTGACATCAAGTCTAGATTTTCGAGTAGATCCTGCTTTCTACAGTTTTGCCAAAGAATATTGTTAATCTAGTTCACAACAAAAGAGGACTAAGTGGTCTCGAAGTAAGACGTCGGATTTTGGTGCTGCAGTTTGTGGGTTCATACCACGGGGGAGACAGGGATGTGGGCTTATACCACGGGGGAGACAAGGATTTCTACACGTGGACTTTCTGGTATTCCCCCGGATCTCTGGGAAGTAGAGATCGGACACCCGTATTCAGTGTCGCGCACGTTAAAAAAATTCCTCGACAGTTGGAAATTGAAAGGAATAAGACTTTAAGGAAAACAAAATCGCCCGAAAAAGATGGGGTAACAAATGAAATGCTGATGAGGTTGGGCCAAATAGCAAAGAAGAAGTTACTGTCAGTCCTGAACCAAAGCTGGAAAAGGGGAATTGTATCGCAGGCATGGAAAGATGCCGTACTTATACCAGTACCAAAGAAACAAAAAGATAGAACAGATCCAAATGGATACAGGCCTATCAGTCTACTGAGCTGTGTAGGTAAACTGATGGAGCGTATGATAAACACCAGACTGTTGTGGCACCTGGAAGAAAAACACATATTAATTCCACAGCAAGCAGGATTTAGACAACACAGATCCACTGAGGACCAGATCACTCTCATAGCGCAGGAAATAGAGGATGCTTACCAAGAGAAAAAGCATACAGTAGCGGTTTGGGTGGATCTAAAGAAGGCATTTGACAAGGTGTGGAAAGAGGAACTTAAAGTCAAGCTACGAAGAAGTGAAGTATCTGGAAAAATATACAGATGGATCAGCCACTACATCAAAAACAGAACATCTAGAGTTCAAGTACAAGGGCAGATGAGCAAAAAGGTGACACTGGAGCAAGGAGTACCCCAAAAGGGAGTACTGTCACCCACACTTTTCTGGTGTACATAAACAACATCATGGAGAATATACCAAGAAGAGTCCACAGCTCCATGTTTGCAGACGATCTGGCTATGTTGGCCTCTGAAAAAAATCTAACCGTAGCAAACAATCGGATGCAGCAGGTCCTAACATCGCTTGAGGGGTGGGCAAAATCATGGTTAGTCAAAATGAATGAAAAAAAAACATGTACGATATTCTCCCTTTCAAATAAACCACAGAACACCAAAATAAGCCTTAAAGGTAAATATCTGCGGCCAAACGACAACCCAACTACTTGGGCGTCACATTTGATCGGCGCATGACATGGAAAAGTCAGATCGAGAGAAACCGAATGAGAGCAAGACAAAGAATGACAATCATGATGAAATTTGCCGGACAAAGCTGGGGAGCAGACGAAAGAAAACTAAAGAAACTGTACACTGGAAGAGTGAGACCAGTTCTCGAGTATGGCATTGCGGCATGGGCAACAGCAGCAAAGGCGAAAATTGATAAAATTACCAAACTTCAAAACCAAGCCATGAGAGTTATAACAGGAGGCATGAAGTCAATGCCAATTGTAGAACTTGAAAAGAATACAAATCTGCAATCCATGGCCGACAGAAGAGACAGCAGAGCCCAGAAGACTGACAGACCATCCAATGCACCAGAGATTAAATAGATTTGGAAAAGAGAAACTAAAGCGGAGAAACTTTGCAGAAATAGCCAAAGCAAAGATGAGCGAAGACCCTATGAACACTAAAGCCCATCCCTACTGTACGCAAACCCACCTGGAAGCAGCATATCATTCCGGAGGTGGTAGAAAATATACCAGGTATTGGAAACAAGAACATCCAGACTGAAAAAGAAAGAAGAGACATAACCCTGAGGTACATAGCGGAAAACTACCCAAGCATGGACTGGACCCATGCATATACCGACGGTTCTGTAACAAACACAACACAGAATGGAGGGGGAGGGGTATTCCTGAGCCTAACAAATGGTAGAAAAATAACACTGTCAGTGGCACCTGGAAAATTCTCAACCAATATCAGAGCAGAGGCACTGAAGGCTGCAGTAAAAGCAATGCTAACAGACGAAAGCAATGAAAGCCAGATAGTCCTGTTTACAGATGCCCTGGTCGTGGCTACAGCACTAAAAAGACAGAAAAATACAGTACTTAATGATTTAAGAGCAGTACTCTGTCAACTATGCCAACAGTCCGCACCAAAAAAAGTAGTGGTACAGTGGGTTCCACCCCACTGTAACATTCAAGGCAATGAGGAGGCAGACAGACTGGCAAAAGAAGGTGCAAGATTACCACAACCAGATTCTAGTCTGACCTACGAAGAGTCCAAAATGTTTATTAGGGCCAGATACACGGCCAAATGGGAAACAGAACATACTGGCTACACAAAAAATGATGCCTATTACCAGTTGAACAGAAAAGAGCAGGTCGTGGTCTTCAGACTCCGCACAGGCCACAACAGACTGAGGTACCATCTATTCAATAAGCTGAAGATAGGTGGCACTGACGAATGCACCTGTGGTACCGGGAAAATGACCGCTGAACATCTGCTGCAAAATTGTCCGACATACAAGGACCAGAGAAAGCACATGTGGCCATCACCAGTGGCAACACTAGACAAGCTCTATGGCAGTGTCGACAGCCTCAGGATGACAGCTGCTTTCTTCGAACAAATTCAAGTTGACGTCTGACAGCGTACGAAGAAGAAGAAGAAGAGGAATAAAGGAATAAGCTAAACGGCCACTGCAAGGGCAAAATTCAAAATTATGTTAAAAGTCCGTCCAATCTATTATGTGATACTCGACGGTGCTACTGAGTTTGTGTATTGTGCTGAGATTCTCCACAAATATAGAGAAAAACAGAGCACTTATGGGCTAAACCGTCTGCAACGGCGTTTATTCTTCTACTGAACTAAACTAAACAGATAAATGTACTAACGAAAATGGGCTAACGAAAATAGACTAACGAAAATAGACTAAAGAAAATAGACTAAAGAAAATAGACTAACGAGAATAGACTAACGAGAATGGACTAACGAGAATGGACTAACGAGAATGAACTTAACAAGAATGGACTAGCGAGAATTGACTAGCGAGAATGGACTAGCGAGAATACGCTAATTAGACGGGGATAGCGAGAATGGGGTAACGAGAATAGACTAAAAAAATGGACTAATGAGAATGGACTAACAAGAATGGACTATAAAGAAATGCTAGCAAGAATGGAGTAATGAGAATGGACTAACTAGAATGGACTAACGAGAATGGACTAACGAGAATGGGTTAACGAGAATGGGTTAACGAGAATGGGTTAACGAGAATGGGCTAACGAGAATGGACTATAAAGAAATGCTAGCAAGAATGGAGTAATGAGAATGGACTAACTAGAATGGGCTAACGAGAATGGACTAACGAGAATGGGTTAACGAGAATGGACTAACTAGAAGGGGCTAACGAGAATGGACTAACGAGAATGGACTAACGAGAATGGGCTAACGAGAATGTGCTAACGAGCATGGGCTAACGATAATAGACTAACTAAAATGGGCTAACGAGAATGGGCTAACGATAATGGGCTAACGATAATAGTCTATTATCGTTAGTCTATTATCGTTAGTCTATTATCGTTAGCCCATTATCGTTAGCCCATTCTCGTTAGCCTATTTTAGTTAGTCTATTATCGTTAGTCTATTATCGTTAGTCTAACTAAAATGGGCTAGCGAGAATGGGCTAACAAGAATATACTAACAAGAGTGGACTAGCTTGAATAGGCTAATGAAAATTGGCTAGCGAGAATGGGCTAACTATAATATACTAACAAGAATGTACTAACAAAAATGGGCTAATAAGAATGGGCTAACGAGAATAGATTAGCGAGAATAGGCAAACGGGAATGGGAAAATGAAAGTTATGGCAGCTGTTAAAGTTGCTCGCATCGAATTTGTCACTAATTAAGAATTGTCTATAGTAGAAGGTTTATAGTGGCTCTTCTGGCCTCCTGGAGTGTACTGATGAAGGTAGAACTGCGAGCTCCTTACTGTAATGAAATACAAGGATTCTCCACCAATGGAGAGAAGACAGAAACATAAGCAGTACGCCAGACCCAATTCACCCAAAAAAATCAACAAACTACCGTATTTCGCCTGCGAACTGGACACTGCATACTACTAGAACATCTTTACTGACTGAAGATCTCACACACCGATGAGTGTCCATGTGGAACAGGATGCCAGAACCCTGAGCATATTCTATAGGAATGACCAATCTATAGGGGAATGAGATGCCAGATCTGGCCAGAGACTGCCGAGCTGAGACAAAAGCTGTGGGGCAGCCGCTCCGACCTAGTGAAGACTATATACTTCATCATGGCGACTGGCCTGCAGATATAGCATGACCAAAAGATCATGAACGCAGAGAAGAAGAACAAGGATTTTCAGAGGACTAACTTTCACGTGTATCACATTGTTTATACCAACCACGTTTGTCAGGCTGCTGTAATACAGCCTATTTCGAGGAGCACTGCGTGGACGTGAAGTGAGGTATTGGTCACTATGGTTTACCTGTTCCTAACGTCAGCCTTCGTACCATAAATCCGCAAAGGAAATCATATTAAGTTAACCATTTTAAACCACACAAGAAAGATCAGCACCTCCTTTCATATTAGATATGTTATGAGGGAAGGTTGGTTTCTCAACTTGTCCTTTCGATTCCAGACAAGAAAGGTATTGCATTCTATCCAATTTTCTGTCTCATTACAATTTCTATTACACACACACATACATGCATACATACATACATACATACATACATATATATATATATATATATATACATACATATACACACACACACACATACACAGACACACATATATATATACATACATACACACACACACACACACTGTATTCTTCACTATTGGTCACACTGTGATAACGGGTAAAAGTTAATGTGAAAAGATACAGATGACACAATAAATGTGCCGGGTGGATCATCTACTTGAGAGAAAAGAATAGAACAGGACCACTGCGCCTTGTGCATGTTGTAATAGTGAACTAAATATAGTTGTGTATTGGGCTAGCAACTGTATCGTGTATAAAAGAAACCATCACTACATTGCAGGATTCCTAACGGCGGCCACTATAGTGGTGACTTTAGTGAAAATAGGACAAGACCAGTACAAGGCACAACAAAAACAGGCGATATTAGACATTTCAACATGACATTATGGGGTGAGAGTCAACAACAGAATTGATTATGGACACTAATAACATCGAACTGTGAAGGAACATAATCATCCAAGCCAGTTGATATGACATTTAAAAAAAGAGAAATCGGTTTCCATGCTCTTATAAAAAAAATTATCCTTAATACTGAAATTCTATGACGACTTTAGCTTCTTCTATAATTCTGATGAGATTTAAATCTGTTTTTCCTTCATTTCCAGTATTGTTTGTTTGTTTGTTTAAAGGTTTGCCTTTCGGGATTCTACTGGCGAAGGCAAACTACCTTCAATCCCAGACTGTTTAACCTTTTAGGTTATATCAAGACACATTGACCAGTGTATGGATGATTTTCTGTTTAGTTTAGTTAAGTTTAGTTTAGTTAAGTTTAGTTTAGTTAAGTTTACTTAAGTTTAGTTAAGTTTAGTTTACTTTAGTTTAGTTTAGTTTAGTTTAGTTTAGCCAAAGAATCAACGTCATTGCTCTAAGTGCTCTGTTCTTCTCTATATTTTTGGAGAATCTCAGCCCAATGCACGAACTCCGCAGCACCGGTGAGGATCCCATAATAGATTGGGTAGATTGTTAACTGGATTATTAACGTGCGCGACACTGCACACAGGCGTCTGATCTCTACTACCCAGAGATTCGTGGAAATATAAGAAAGTCCACGTGAAAAAAATCTCGGTCTCGAAAACCCGACACCGCCGTCTTACCTCGAGATCCCTAAGTCTCCTGTGTGTGTGTGTGTGTGTGTGTGTGTTTGAAGCGTAGACATATTCGCCTGTGAATGCGCTCGCGTGTTTGTGTATGTATGATGTATCTTGTTTGTAATGTGGACGTATTGGTCAGTATATGGAAACGTATGAGTATCTGTTTGTAATGTGGACGTATTGGTCAGTATATGGAAACGTATGAGTATCTGTTTGTAATGTGGACGTAGTAGTTAGTGTATGGAAAAGCGTGAGTATCTGTTTGTAATGTGGACGTATTAGTTAGTGTATGGAAAAGTATGTGTAAAAAAAAGGAAAGTCACGTAACCCATACAATTACTGCCGTAGAGGTGTGAGGTATTAGTGATCTCACATCTCAAAGCCTCGGCTATATGAAAGCGGCAGCCGTCTCCTCTTCCTCGCCGCCTTTACTTCCTGATCTGAACCGGTACTCATTTAAGGCTGGGTCGACCCGGGTGCCGTTGTGGTCTGAAAAAATATTTCCGCATCAACTGGGACTCAGGAACAGTCAGATGCAAAATCAGCTCTCTAACCACTAAGCTACGGGGCTCCCTCTGTGTTTGTAATGAGGACGTATTGGTCAGTGCATAGAAACGTGTGTGTATCTGTTTGTAATATCCTCCGCTATGCAATTTCTGCAGTATAGTAGTTTTGTCAATCCTTTCTATGGTCATTCTAAGAAAAATCCCTAACATACCCAGTCAAATTGGACACGAAATTATTACTTTTTTGTCAGTTTATACCTGAATGAAACTCAGATCCTGATGTAATTATTTTAAACTGTCACACGTGCTTAATTACATGTTTGCGGATGTAAACTACAACTGTCTACGGTTAATACGAGGCGTGTTCAAATGAAACCGAACCAAACTGCAACAAGTGAACATACGTACGATGCGCATGTTGACGTTATTTCTGGTGTAAACAGCACATACCAACCGTCATGTTTGCAAAATGTCATTATCCTCGGGAACAGAGTTTCCCCAGCAGACCGTTGGAAACATGGCGGGTGTGATACGAAATCCATCCAGAGTGGATCAGCGAGCGGTGATTCGGTTTCTAACAGCTGAAGGATGTCGACCAGTTGAAATTCATCGCACAATGCAGGCAGTGTATGGTGACAAAAGTGTGTCGAAGACAACAGTGAAGAACTTGATAACCATGTTTAAAGAAGGACGTGAGTTAACAAAAGATATTCCGAGACAAGGTCATGTGCATATTGTTGCATTAACTGCTGATGATAATGAAATTTTGCAAACTTGATGGTTGGTATGTGCTGTTTACATCAGAAGTGAGGTCATCATGCACATCGTACGTAATATTCACTTGTTGCAGTTAGATCCGGTTTCATTTGAACACGACTCGTATTTATTTAGGCATGCTAGTCAGGCTGGTGTTGAGCTCACTGATGAATGATGGGAATATCGCACTATATCTTCTAGCCCACCTCATATCCTGGGGTCAAATATACATTTGAACTGGTGTCTTAGCATGCCAATAATATAACAATAAAGCCCGGCTCAGCAAGAGGACATGCATTAAAATTGTTGGGTAAGCAAATGCTTTTTTTTTCTTTTTGGACGTGAAATAAAAATTTAGCCTGTACACGGTATACGACTGTAGTAGCAAGCGGCGATCATGCTTTAACCCTATTGAAGTTGCGAAATGGATTGAACATTGGTTAACGTAAAGAAGGCAGAGGATTGGCATAAATAAGGAGTACTCTGAGTGGTGTGAAGTGAAAAGTGGAGTGCCACAGAGCTTGGTTTTGGGAAATATTTTGTTCTTGATATATATTTAAACGATTTAGACATTGATTTGGGATCCATGATTGCAAAATTTGCTGAGGACACAAAACTATGCAGTAGTGTCTCATCTAAAGCAAAAGTGGATATATTGAGGTCGGATTTAGATAAAATTCGAGAGTGGTCTGTAAGCTCGTAAATGGAGTTTAATGTAGATAAATGTCCAGTCATCCACATGGGTAGATCCAATATGGAACATAATTACAGAAATGACGAGAACAATATTAGAAAGATAGATAAGGAAAGGGACCTAGTGGTTATAATAGATCATACAGGTAAGATGAGTAAGAAAGTTTAGGTAGCGGAGAAAAAGGCAAATGCAATGTTAGGTATGATAAAAATAAATATTAAACATAAGAGCAAGGAAGTGATAGTCAAACTGTATAAAGCATTAGTTAGACCTAGATTGGGGTACTGTGTACAGGTGTGGAGTCCTTATCATAGAGGGGATATAAACATGCTGGAAAGAATACAAAATAGAGCGACAAAGCTGATAGTGGGATTCCAGAATTACAGTTATGAGGAAAGACTCAGAAAAACCGACCTATTCTGTCTGGAAGAGAGAAGAATTCGTAGTGACAAGGCACGTTTATTAGATGGTCAGAGGAACGGATAAATTAGACTTTAACAAGTAAATTTTTTTTTTTTTTTTTTTTTTGCGTTCGCCTTATTTCTTTATTCCCCAAGGCGGGTGTGCGTTACACTGTGGTTTTTATTTTGCGCCTGTCGGCCCAGTGCATCCGACTTCAGCAAGCATTTTATGTAAGGGTCTGCTTCCTCCTGCATTTTCTAAGGGTTTGCTTCCCCGGGGTAACGGCCGGTGCCTGTGATGGGGATCGAACCCAGCACCTTCTGGTTGTGAGCCGTGCCACTTAACCACTAGGCCACGCCGTCCCACAAGTTTATTTTAAATACAGCCACCCACAAGAACAAGAGGGCATAGCTACAAATTAAATAAAGAGAGGTCTAGATTAGATATTAAGAAATATTTGTTTAGTCAGAGAGTGGTGAATGCTTGGAATGCATTGCCACGGAGGTAGTGGAGAGAGGGACAGTTAATACATTTAAGAATAAATTGGATGCACATGGCTTTTAGAGCAAGGTGATGTAAATGAAACTGGTTGTATACATTCTCTGCAGAGTCTTCTAAACCAGTATAAAGACGTTAAATTAAGTTAAGTTCAGTTAAGTTAAGTTAAGATCTTCTCGGTGGACATTATCAACTATAAGAACCCCTACGTAAAAAATTTAAAAAATTTTTTTAAGAAGCATGTACTTGCTTTTTACAACCGCCAACCTATTCGCCTGTTTTAAGTTTCTTGGCAAGTGTGCAAAAAGGTAGGTTACCATTACATCCCGTACGTAGAGGAGCAAAACAAAAACCCCATGTTTGCTAAACTAGACACGAGCGTGATTCGAACCCGGTGCGTTGGGATTGGGAAACGGACGCTTCCCCCCTAGGGCGCGCAGCCTCCATATAACAATAGTTGTTTTTTTTTAAATTATAGATTGTTTGTTATCGTTATCCGCGTTGTATGATGTTCATTGTATATCTAGCACAACTTCCTGATCTCATCCGCAAAATAAATGGCCCTTCACGGCATTTACGTTTGGCGTGTTTACTGTTTGTTTTGTCTTGATTGCTCCATTGGTTGCCATGTAGTGCAGGTAGTTACACCATTGACCTCAATTTGCTTGCTTTATTATGCACGTATCAAATCTCGTCTCCGTCAACTTAGTAGTGAAATATTATGAATTTGTTTACTAAGAGGAAACTCTCAGTTAGGAATCTATAAATAGAGAAAATGATCGTATTTTTCAAAGCACTGAACACAGACAGTTATATATATATATATATATATATATATATATATATATATATATATATATATATATATATATATATATATATATATATATATATATATATATATATATATATTAATAATAATAATAGTTGAACACGCAAATAAAGACGGGGAGAGCATGATAATTGTACTGCTTCATCTGCGTGTTGCGTACTACTATGGTGATCACACTGATTCCAGCACCTCGTTAGCCGGTTGCCATGAAAACAGCCCGTTTCCAAGGAGACCTGCGTGGCAGTGAGGTGAAGAATTTTGTCAGAATATTTGACCTGACCCTGACTAATATGTCCGATGAGCATGTATTGCCTGGCCAGACGTTAGTCGTCTCTCTCCGTGTGTAAGGTACAATATTTATCATGTCATAATTTCGTATTGTACAAGCATTTCTCCTGGTGACATGCATGGCTTCTCTTGGACATTTCATCTCAGCTGTTGTCATTTTCATTTCTAGTGAGGACACATTCTGACAGAAAACAGACACAGAAATTAATCATTTGGCAGACTGACAATGCTTTAAAATATAATTAATATAATTAATATTGATAGCACGGCGACACATTTCTTCAACCTCACCCACTTGTCATTCGTCACACGTCGTCACAAAATATTTTGCGTTGGTTACCGAAAGTCCGTATCGTCATATTTATGTTAAATTATCTATCCATTGGTTACATAGTCTACATCGTGCATTGTAACCACATATTCTTATGACATAGGTAACGCTGGGGTTCTGCCCAAACTCCACTCTCGTGAGATGGTCAAACCAAATTATTTTATGTTATTGCTATGTAAGTGAGCACATGGAAAAAAAGAACAATCACTAATAATATATTATCGTGAAATGTTTTCTTGTTTCTTAGATGTTTATCGTGTGTTTAATTTTTTTATTTTGTGTGTGAGTATTGTTTACTTTTTCCAAACAATTAACAATCGTTAAAAATTATTTGCAATCTACAAAAACATCGAGAAGTTATTTCCCTTTCGCCTATGAACTAACACAGCTGCAAAAACCTGAGACAATTTGTCCCAGATAAAAACAAAAACACTATAAATTGCAAGATTTATTTCAATTACATGAACATTTAAACCGGCTCCTTTTTCTTGTGGTGACAAGCTAACGGTTTCAGACGAATTAAAGACATATGAAGGTCTGATTAATTGTGTGTAATCTTGTTGACTGACTAAATTGAAGCATAGACTTCGAGATAAAGTGTGGTAGCTTCCCATGTAAATGTCGGGTGCCCTTACAGGAGAGGAATTAATTAGAACCCCTGGACTTTGATGTAATTTGTAAAAGGCGAGTAAAGAGAGGTGTGAATGGGGTTAGCGGTCTCATCATGTACACACAAATCGCTACAGAAACCACCACTTCATAAGCATACACAATGCTTTAGGAGCAGGCTTCCTAAGGAAGACATACTGTAATGATGCACCTATGCTCCGACTGGAGTTGATAAAAAAAAGACAATAAGAAGAAGAACTAAGACGCTAGTCCGGTCAGGCACAATATACTGACCAGGACGTCGCGTCAGGGTCAGGCCCGGTACACTGACCAGAACGTCGCGTCAGGGTCAGGCCCGATACACTGACCAGGACGTCGCGTCAGGGTCAGGCCCGATACACTGACCAGGACGTCGCGTCAGGGTCAGGCCCAATACACGGACAAGGACGTCGCGTCAGGGTCAGGCCCGATACACTGACCAGGACGTCGCGTCAGGGTCAGGCCCAATACACGGACAAGGACGTCGCGTCAGAGTCAGGCCCGATACACGGACAAGGACGTCGCATCAGAGTCAGGCCCGATACACTGACCAAGATCATCATCTGTTCCATATAACACTCCCTGGATACAGGTTAATTTCGAGGCAGTCTGACTGACGAGATGTGGATTGATTTGATCCCTGTAGTAATGAGCGTCAAGCATAACACAACCGCCTGGAGGACCACTCAGGATGTCAGGAAAGCTACTACAACCCGCCACTTACCACTCTCTTTAGGGCGCACAAAGGAGTAGACATTGTGGGTATTCAACAACAAGTGCCAGTGGCAGATCTATGACAAATTACTGTGAAGAAAATAAGAAACCCACAGCAAACTAATGTATTCCATGATTTCTCCTTAACACAGAAATCACTTTATGGTGCTCAACTTATATCCCATCCAGACCCCAGAGCTTCACTAACGGATGACTCCGTTCATAACATAGAAATATATTGTCAGATATAATAATTGGCACAGATTTGTAGAAAGGAATATAGCAAAAGCCAATCCAGCTGAAGATTTTGGAGTAAAAGTTGAATTGGAAATGTCACAGACGCGTAAAAAAACTCAACAACGTAACCAAATATGCTCTGAATTGGAACCCATTTAGAAAAAGAAGAGTTCGGTCAAAGAAAACTCAATGAAAAAATTAGGAAAATGGTGCCATGTAGTTTCATGGATAAAGTTTCATGGAGATGATCTAAAATATGGATCAGTTTAGAACATAAGTGGCAATCCCATGTTACAAGGGTAGTCAGAAGTTTTGTTCTATCTGTACCTCGTTGACTTTCATTGTCTTCCACTTCTGTTTTCTTTGTTTTCTTTATTCCTCATCAAACATCCACATCAATGGCTACAGCAAAGGTATGTATATGGATGTTTTTATAACGCGGCTTCCTTTGCACTGTGCTCTACGTCCAAAGGCATCTGCATCCGTTTCAGCATACATTTTGGTGGTACTGTTTCTCTAGTCTGACTGTCCACAGCTAAACTGCAAGATACCATTTGTTTGTTATCAGAAGTTTTCTCTCCTATAAAAGCTTTCTTACTGGAATAACAATCATTTCCTATCAACGAAGGGTTCTTTGCATTGAAGCAAAGCGTAGATTAGCTAGTTGGTTGACACAGATATCGGGGGGGGGGGGGGGGGGGGGGGGGGAAAGTAGGCTGCTAGTAAATGTAACTTATGGAAACCATAAGCTGAACCCAGCTGCTTTAAGGTAGATCTATGGTTTGAGCCACTATCACAAACAGTGTGACCTCTCTCATCTGTAAGTATTTCTATTCTTAGTTAGTCGGTATCTCCCCTATTGTATTCTGAAGTTCAAGAACTTTTTATTCTTTTTTTAAATGTTGAGTCGCTAATGATGTGATCAGCTGGTAGACACGTAGACCAGCTAATATACCAGTCTCGTCGGGAAGTACCTTAAGTGTGTTGGGGTTGCTGTTATAATACCGTGTTGTCAAATAATTTATATTTTTATCATCAATTCACGTATATCAAGGTTTTCCTAGTGTCCTGAAACCAGGTCTTCTTTTGTTATAGATATGCAGTGGTAATTGATCGTTTCATTTTTCATGAAAATCTGTCTTGCTATGCACTTAATACAAAAAGTAGTCCGCACTATGGGGTGATAGTATTCTAAGCTCTCGTTCAAATGTTCTTGCTTAGCATGTAGGGCAACAAATCGCGTTTACCCGCAATGCATTGTGGACATAATGGTAAAGACTATTGCTTAATTCACGCGTGACGTCTACGAATGGGATTTGTGATTTAGTGTGTGATAAGGAATAATATATGCTAGACGAGAATCATATACCAATACATTATATACCAATACATTATATAACAATACATTATATATCCATACATTATATACCAATACATTATATACCAATACATTATATATCCATACATTATATACCAATACATTATATATCCATACATTATATACCAATACATTATATATCCATACATTATATATCCATACATTATATACCAATGCATTATATAACAATACATCATATATCCATACAAAGTTTTAATATTTTCGATGAAAACAGAAACGTCTAACTATGCAGAAAACATTCAATGTGAGTTGCTGTTCTTGTTATTTTCGAATGCCAACAATGAGTAGGTTACTCTTGTGTGCGCCCTGAAAAGGGCGCTTAGGGACGGGTTGCAGAAGCTTTCCTCACATCCCGAACGTGCTGATGAAGGTGGGCCGGGGTCCTCAAAGCGGTTGTACCATGCTTGGCTTCATATGCGTGTCGCTAACTACTACGGAGATCACGTCAAACCTCACATTGTTAGCCAGACTGTTGTCCTCGACAACAGCCCGTTTCCAGTACGACCAACGAGGAGGTCAGGTGAGGGTCTTGACCAGTATATTTCTCCTCACCCTGGCTAACATTCTCTGATCAGTGTGTTTTGCCTGACCAGACATTAGCCTCATCGTCCCATTAAATGTGATTTGACGGTACAAAACATGTTTGAACTTGCGTTTTTCCACATTCGTGTACGATTAGCGTAATGGCAGATCACTCGCGAAAGAACTGCAAACGAATCCCGCTATCCGTACGTTCTAGTCTAATCCATCGTAAATAGGCACATTGCACACGACTAGGGAAGTAAAAGGCAGCGAGAACAGGAACTGGTCCCTCTACCTCATATAACTTGTGGTTTAGTATACTGAAGTCTCAAACAACTTCATCCCCCTATAGTAGTGTACCTGCTATGAGACAAACCTTGACTATACTTATTCCACATCAATAATTTAAAGAGTTCGCTATTATTGCCGTTACGTGTGTAGCAACACAAACAATTATGGTTGTATTTAATTTAAAGGATAAAACAACAGAGTGTCTTCCGGGCCATAACGAATTGGTCCATTAATTCCTTCCTCGAATGTTGTAAGATACGAATAAAAAGGGCTTTTCGTGGGATAAGCAACCTCATTATTTAAACACTATTGCTATGAAACCGCTCTCCAAATGACTGGAATCAGACTTTCCTAAAAAGCCGGTTTGGTAGGTACATCTACAGTGTCATATCTATGTTTCAACAAATGATTGGAATAATACCTTCCTAAACGCGGCTTAGGGTAAGCAAAGTGCACTTTTAGGTGGACCTATGCTTCGACAAATGATTGGAATAATACCTTCCTAAACGCTTCTTAAGGTAAGCAAAGTGCACTTTCAGGTGGACCTATGCTTCAACAAAAGATTGAAATAATAGTCCCAAGTGACTGTGCGTTTGTGTATGACAAAGACAAGAATAGCATGTTTTTTTTTTAATAAGGGGAAGTTGATGACGTGGAGTGTAGTGAGTGCTTTACGTTCAAACTAGCTTCATTTTTTATTTCTTTAAAAAAAATGTTTTTGGCTTTTTGCGAGACGGTATTTAGCTATTTCAGAGTGTGAAGAACGTTCTGTGGGCTGATTTACTGCAGTTGGCAAGCCTATTTTGTGTGGTAGTAAATATGAGTGGCATTTTCATTCTAAGAAAGGCATTTCTACGCTCCACGATACCGCTATTCTAATATGTTATTGCACACTTTGCAAAACGTGAATTATTTAGGCATGAATTCAATTCTATTAACGTTACGTTTTCGTTTTTTAAGTAATACTATCGTTTATCTGTTATTGTACCTTTTTATTTTCTATCTTATTATTGTTTGTGTGTGTTTGTCTTTGTGTGTGTGTATGTCTGTTTAATTACGTATAGAAGCGAAGAGCAATCAGATAGTAATCAGGAGCAAGTAAAGCATTGATGATCTAGGTAGTAGAGAAGGGTAATCGGGGTCAGGTGAAACACACTGATCAAGGGGAAAGTGAAGAGTACTCAGGGTCATGTGAAACATACATATCAATGTGGGAGCATGTCACGAGAAGAGGCGGATTGGAACACGCGGTGACAACGGACAAAAAGGCAGGAAAAGGGACAGAGTGAGGCAAAGAGAGATAATAGTGAACAGCATGGCATGGAAGTTCCGATCAACTTCGAAACTGAAAAACGATATGAGGAAATGGAGGACAATGATTACCAATGCAAACCGGCAGGGCACTTGATGTTGATGATGATGATTATGATGATAATTATGTTTATTATGATCATCCAAGTCTAATATTATATTTCCCATCGTCTATAGTAGACGCGTAACAAAGCCACAAAAATTATTGCAGCAACAAAAAAACAGATTTAGTCCTACAATGGATTTCGGCTCAATGTTGAATCCTTGGAAACGAGAAAGCAGAAGAGCTCGCAAAAGCCGAAACTAGTGGCGTATAGACTCGTCATCCACATAGCTATAAAGCAGCCAAAACACTCATCAAACGATCCATGAGGTTGGGATGAAGAGTGCAATACAACTACCACAAACCAGACAATGAATGCATAGACAAACTTGGCAGAGATCGACAGACAAAAGATCTTCAGAATTAGAAAGAGACATTGCAGACTTAAGGCCCACCTCCACAGAATGGGTCTTAGAGACACCGTCACATGTGATTACGGCGCACCCAAGCAGACACCAGAATATATCCTTCAGAACCGTCCGACTTATTCAGACCAAAGAGAGGCTGTCTGGCCCGGCGGTAGCGATCATGCTCGAAAAGTTGTGGGGGACCGGGGAAGACCTGAAACACAGCCTCCTTTGTGAGCCTCCCCTGGCTAGAAGCATAGCATCACTTTAACGATGAAGGTTGCAGTAACATTTAACAAACACGTAACTAAAAATATAAGCTATTTTGGCTGCTGGAATCTAAAAACAAACAGATCAAAACATGTATTTGTAAAATGGCATCCATTGATACGGCTCAAGTAGATGCGGTAAATTTAATTCTCATTGGAATCGCATTGTCTTCAATGCTTTTAACCAGTTAAATAATATCTAGAAATCGAAGTCACTGAGTAAGTACGTCAAACTAGTGATCCTAAGCTCTAACATCGTCTCAGGGGAACTGAGACGCTAGTCCAGTCAGGCACAGCATACTGACCAGGACGTGGCGTCAGGGTCAGGCCCAATACACTGACCAAGACCACAATATGTCTTCCAAGTTGCATTTTCTGGAAATATGCTGTTTTTAAGGCAGTCTGACTGACGAGATGTGGATCGATGTGATCCCCGTAGTATTGAGTGACACGCAGATGAAGCCAAGCATAGCACAACCGCCTAAAGGACCACGGTCCACCTTCATCAGCGTGCTCGGAATGTGAGGAAAGCTACTACAACCCGCCACTTAACGTCATTTCCAGGGCGCACAAAAGGGTCTTCTTCTTCTTCTTCTGCATCGTACGCAGTCAGACAGTAACCATTATTTTTTCGAAAAAAGCAGCCGTCATCCTGAGGCTGTCGACACTGCCATAGAGCTTGTCTAGTGTTGCCACTGGTGATGGCCACATCTGCTCTCTCTGATCCTCGTATGTCGGGCAGTTTTGCAGCAAATGCTCAGCGGTCATTTTCCCGGTACCACACGGGCATTCGTCGGTGCCACCTATATTCAATTTGTTGAATAGGTGGTACCTCAGTCTATTGTGGCCAGTGCGAAGTCTGAAGACCACGACCTGCTCTCTTCTGTTCAACTGGTAATAGGCATCGTTTTTGGTGAAGCCAGTATGTTCGGTTTCCCATTTGGTCATGTATCTAGCTCTAATAAGCCGTTTTGACTCTTCGTATGTCATACTAGTATCTGGTTGTGGTAGTTTTGCACATTCTTTTGCCAGTCTGTCTGCCTCCTCGTTGCCTTGGATGTTGCAGTGAGATGGAACCCACTGCAGCACTACCCTTTTTGGTGCGGACTGCTGGCATAGTTGACAGACAAAAGGGTAAACTTACTTATTGTGGGCATTCAACAGGAACAACGTCATCTCAGTACTAGCATACGGCTGTCTTGCCACTGATCTAAGGTAACTCGGGACAAGAGTGAGATTGATGACCAACGCATTCACTCCCTCAATGTAATCTAAATGCAGTGCACATCACATTATCTTTGAAACGGTTCAGACGCAGACCCTCATTCAGGTCACCATATATTAGCTTATTGGGGATGCAATTCTCTGACATGCACACGACGTGGTCGGCCCCATCTAATCAGGGTCTTCTACAACAGTGTGTGGACGCTCGGTATTTTTGAATTCATGGGGATATTGGTGTCTGGTGCCTTATCCTACCACCTACCACTGTATTTTGAACATTTTAAGGAGATATTCTGTATGGAAGTAGTTTATTTTCCTAGCATGCCTGCTGTACGCAGCCCACGACTAACTGGCATACAGAAGAATGGTGAGCACTACGGCTTAGTAGACTGAGTTTGGTATCAAGGCTAAGACCCCTCCTATCTTCTTCTTCTTCTTCATCGTACGCTGTTTACAGCGATATTTACGTTGCACTGTTTTATTTTGTTAAGCCTGTGGCTCAGTGCATCCGATTTCAACAGGCGTTTCAGTAGGGATGCCCTCCTTAGCCTTTGGCTGTCCCATTCCTATCTGCAAGGCAGCAGTTGTTTTTCGTCAGAGTTGTTTCTCTTAGGGAAGTTGTCTTGCAGGACTAACGAGTCTTCCCCACTCGTGTCTATAGGGTTTGGCAATGATATGATATGCTGGACTATGTACTAGTTTGTACTATCCCGGAAGAGAAGCAGTCCAGTGTGACTGTGTCTCAGGATCGTCACGTCCTGTCAGAAACGTAGTATATGCATGTGAGTGAGGTATCTCTTTGCTCCCTTTATTTTCTCGGCTCATCTGCAGTGATGGCACGCCTAGCATTCCCCGCCACCTGGGACGTTGTCACAATAGGGCAGAGGTGCAATGTCCGCTGGATTGCATCTCTTCTGCGTCCATTGGGATGGCTGATAGCAGATAGAGGTAAAGAGCGAGGCAGAAGTGCATTTGGCCAGGATCGAAGAGGGAATACTAACCGGGTACTAAAAAAATGTTTACTGATGTCGGATGTGTTGGACCGAAAAGTGCAAATATCGCAGTCAAACTGTAAACTACGACACAACGCATTTCGTTCTCTGGACCACATTCTGCTACTTAAGCCCTTTCAGGGTTTGGTAGCGGGAGATGGAGAACGAACAAAGCCAAGCTAAGCCAAATATCGTCCTATACACAACCCTTTTTAATCTCCTTCAACGACATGAGTGGTGGTGCATATGACTCTCTCTTCCTCCTCAGTAACGTGTCCCACAAACCACACGAAGGACACAGAAGTCTACCTTGCTTTAAATAGGTACCAGACTCACAATAAAGCATAGCTAGAACGCGAACTTGCCAATCACACCCAACAACGAAGTATGGAACACTTCAATATCGTCGTATGTGTCCACAATGAGACCACCTTTGCCAGCCCGCTGCATCCCATGTGTCAAATATTCTTTTATCCTAAAATAAAAGCTAGACTAGACACATCATCATCACGTGCCATGCTGAGTGTTACTTACACTCAATTGCTTCCACTATAATCCGTTCTTTGAGAAAACCTTTTGCGCTTCCGATGTTCCCCATTGTTCCATCTAGCTTGTTATGCCATTTTATTTATGGGTATTGATTTAATGACAACTAGTCAGTTACTAGAAGAGTACAATCATGGCCAATGTCCCAGAGGGCCTAACAAGTCTGACTGCGATCACAGGAAAACACTGAGAATTGGTAAACAGTTTAAATACATGTGAGCACTGATGGATGCGGCAGGTTCCAGAACTGAGATTCAGACAAGAATAGCGATGGACATGGCTGCTCTGACGAAACGGAATCCAGGAAGGGAGGGGGGGGTAGGGAGGGGGGGAAGGGGAGAGAGAGAAACAAATGTATCAATCTGAAATCAAAGTTGAGGTAATGTATTCATTTGTCACTTCCGCATAACTTACTGGTGCGAAACAGGGACTCCAACACCGGCTTTAGAGCGAAAAATGTGTGCAATGGAGAGGAGATGTCTCTGTCGAATCCTCGGCATTTCGTATCTAGACCACGTCATGTATAAGGCAGGTCGGGACACCGTTAAGAGAGAGGTCGGCCAATATAAAGACCTATTGACTATGGTGAGAGCACGCAAGCTCACTTGGTATGGACCTATTTCAAGATCGTCTGGGTTGACAGATAAAGAAATGGAAAGACAACATCAGAGAGTGGATGGGGAGGTCCAAAGTTAGACAAAATATCCTGGCACAAAACCCAGTAGAGTAGCCGGAACTGGTCCAACAATCTGCAGTATTGATGCACCAATGATTTTTCACGTTACAGGACTGATGATGATGATGATTATGAGGATGAAGATGGTGATCATGATGGTGATGATGATGAAGATGATGATGATGAAGATGATGATCATGATGAAGATGGTTATCATGATGATGAAGATGGTGGTTTCACCTGTACCTTTGATATACCAATACATTGCCTGCAATGCAAACGACTAGATTTACAATGTCTTTTATGTAATTTGTTTCGTTTCTTTTATTTTAGAAGAAATGAATTTGAGTGATGGCAGTTATGTTACCTTGACAGTAACATTGATGACCTTGTTTGTAACTGCGTGTCAAGGTCAAGGGAACGCTTGTGACATTAACTCAAGGCCTCACGCTCAGTAAGTAATAACATTAGCTGGTGTACGATCCTACTTGTGCAATCTTTCACACTTAACGATGTTTCTTTGATTACAAGTTACAGAGGCTCTTCTTATGCCCCGAAGAGTACTAACGGAGGTGGGTATGGACCGTCCTGGCTGTAGTGAAATGCATGACTACTCAGCAGGCTCATCGTTACGAGGAGCACAGTAGCTGTCCCCATCTAGTTTGCTAGGTTGTTCTACTGCAGTCTGTTTCATGGAGCACGCGAGGTCGTGATGTGGGAAAGGTTTTTCTGATCAGAATATTTTGCATTACCCTCCTAGCTGCCTATCCAGGTTAAAATTGATACCTGACTTGCAGTTAAGAAAAGTCTTCTTCTTCTTCATTCGTTCTCAATCTCCCGCTACCAAGCACCGAACAAGGCTTTGCAAGTAGCATGATGTACTCCAGGGAACGGAATGCGTTGTGTCGTAGTTTATAGCTTGACGGCGATATTTGCACCTTTCCGTGTGACACATCCGACTCTAGTGAGTACTTTACCGGCTTAGCATTCCTTCTTCGATCCCTTCTTCTTAGCCAGCCTGCTCTGTTACAGCCTGTTATCCTGGAGGTGTAGAACAGTCTTGGCAGTTCTGGTACGCTGGCTTTAATGCTAGCGGACAGTTATGGGTCGCTGGTCCTGACGCTAGTGATCACCTATGGGTCGCTGACTCTGACGCTAGCAGTTAGCTATGGGTCGCTGACCCTGACGCTAGCAGTTAGCTATGGGTCGCTGACCCTGACGCTAGCAGTCAGCTATGGGTTGCTGACCGTGACGCTAGCAGTCAGCTATGGGTCGCTGACCGTGACGCTAGCAGTCAGCTATGGGTCGCTGAACCTGATGCTAGTGGACAGCTATGAGTCGCTGATCCTGACGCTAGCGATCACCTATAGGTCGCTGACCCTGACGATAGCAGTCAGCTATGGGGCGCTGACCATGACGCTAGCGATCAGCTATGGGTCTCTGACCCTGACGCTAGCGGTCAGCTATGGGTCGCTGACCCTGACGCTGACCCTGACAACTGTAGAGGACACAAACCTCGTAGATCTAATGTCCTAGTTATGCTGGTCTCCCGGGAACTATGAACTAACAACCTGGTCACATGAGAACCAGTAAAGGGATATGAGGAGCATTTTGAAGTTTATCAATGACCGCCTGTTGGATGATGACACCACAGTAGTTAAATCAGCAATTCAGCAACTGCAGAACTTTAAAATCAAAAGAGGTTCCAGCGTTATGTGGCGCATGGGAGTATGAAGCAGGAGTGAGTACAACCATCGAGCTAGAAGAACCATGCATTTTCGAGCGTGGCTTATAGGTGAACACGTCCGTTTTTGCAATCCCAACGCACCCGGTTCGAATCCCACTGTCTCCAGTGTGTCAGACACGGGTTTTTCTCAGTGAGATCACCCCTCCACGTACGGAAAGTAATGACAACCTATTATCGTACTGCACATCTGCCAAGAAACAATCTAACAGGTGCGGTTAAAAGAAGCGACGTTCTACAAAGGACATGCTGCTTACTACGTCATTTACTAAGAGAGAGACCTATGGAGTTACTAAAAACAGTTGCTTGTCACCTTTCTTCTTCTGCTGCTGCGTTCGTTCTCAAACTCTCGCTACTAACTCCTGAAAAGGACTTTGCAAGTAGCAGGATGTAGTCCAAAGAACGAAGGCGTTGTGTAGTTGTTTACAGCTTGACTGCAATAATTGCACCTTTCGGTCCGACACATCCGACTTCAGCAGACGTCTTTGGGTACCAGGTTAGCCTTCCCTCGTCGATCCCTTCTCCTTAGCCAGCCTGCTCTGTTGCACGTTGTTATTCAGGATCACCGCGTGGAGGTGTAGAAGTGTCTTGGCAGCTCTGGGTCGTTGACCGCTGCAGCTCACGCGCTGCTCAGCATCTTGATCACATGGAGTTCAGTATAATCATCCATATGAGCTGGATTCATTGATCAAATATAAACTTGTATATTTAACTGTGAGGAGATGAATCATGTGTGTATCCTAAACTGTGTCAACATTGTAAGTAACTTAATACAATTATTTCTGATACAGGGGAATATGCGGTCCGAGGTTAGCTCGTGCACATAGCAACCTCTGCTTTCTGCTGAGCCAGGCGTATCCCAAACATTTTCCCGGTAAACGATCTGTAGACAGCAGAACCATGATAGACAAGATCTATAACATTCCGCTGGATGTCCTCGCGGAACTGGACGTCAGACAAGACAACTGGGGTACGTTGTTGAGCAAACGAGGTAAGATCCACTACTAACTTCTGCTTGTTCTTATATAAACGTATGACTGTCGACTGTACTTCTTGTGCAGCCTATCACGTGCTTGTCATATTCCGTTGACGATAACGGAGTGTCTGACTTTTGATACGCCTTCATGGCCAGCCACTTGCACACCACTCTTGATCCGCTTGTGATGAGTCCACTCGCGTTTTTACCTTTGATGAATCTCCATATGTAATCAAGCTTTTCATACAAAAGTCTGTGTTCATATCGCTATTTTCTGTTTACATCTCTTCATCATGGATTTGTTGGCTCATATCTTTGTTGTTTATTGTCCCAGATGAAGGAAGGCCGTTAGTTCGTAACGTATGTTTGGTTTTTGTTTTTTCCCTAGCGTGATGTGTGACCATATATACATTTTTATTGACACTAATATATAGCGTATTGTCCGGTGTTGTATGGTATTGTAGGGTGTTGTAAGGTGCTGTAGGGAATTATATAGTATTGTAGCGCATTGATGAGTATTGTAGTACATTGTTTGGTATTGTAGGACATTGCAGTGGTTGTTTTGTATTTTACGGTATTGTAGGGTGTTGTATGACATTGGGCATTGTTGAGTATTGTAGTGTAGTCTAGGATATTGTTGTGTATTACAGTCCATTGTTGCATTTTGTAGAGTATTGTCGGGTATTGTAGGGCATTGTTGGATATTGTGGGTAGTTGTAGGCGATTTTAAGGCATCGATGGGTATTCTGTGGTATTGTTGAGTAGTGAGAAACGTTGAAGTGCATTGTTGAATATTGTACGGCATTGTAGGTTATTGCAGTGTATTGTGTGGCATCGTATGGTAATGTATGATATTGTAGGACACTGCAGGGTTATGGATGATATTGTTTATACAGAGGCGGTATATTACCTAGGCCTTGCAGGTAACCTCATAGGGGTCGACTAAGAAGGGCTTGACAAGCGGAAAAGCGAACCCATATTATGAAAGTTAACATCTGCCAAAAAAAAAAAAGAAATGAAAACCTTTACAGACCATGGTAGAAGAGGAGCTACTAAGGCAAGTTTGTTTCTATGGTAGCTAGTTAGTCATGTCAAGTAAGTTTCTATACTAGCCACTAAGTCATATCAGGTAGGTTTCTATACCTTCGGCTAAGTCATGTCTAGTAAGTTTCAAACCTAGCTACTAAGTCAAGTCTAGTAAGTTTCTATACCATCGGCTAAGTTATGTCTAGTAAGTTTAAAAACTAGCGACTAAGTCATGTCAGGTAGGTTTCTATACTAGCCACTAAGTCATGTCAAGTAAGTGTCTATACTAACGACAAAGTCATGTTAAGTAAGTTTCTATACTAACGAGAAAGTCATGTTAAGTAAGTTTCTATACTAACGAGAAAGTCATGTCTAGTAAGTTTCTATGCTGACGACAAAGTCATGTCAAGTAAGTTTTTATACTAAGTCATGTGAAGTAAGTTTCTATACTAACTCATGTCAAGTAAGTTTCTATACTAACGACAAAGTCATGTCAAGTAAGTTTCTATACTAATGACAAAGTCATGTCAAGTAAGTTTCTATACTGTCATGCCAGTAGCTATAGCTTTCATTCAAACATATGCTTATTTGCTTATTGCACACTCAGGAGGCATTTGAGCTGGGGTAATGGCAGTGTGTGTATAGCCAAGAGTTGTACAGTCTGTGACCATTAAGGGGTTAACTCATGTATACAGATGCGTGTGTGTATATATACACCGAGAGAGCGAGAGATAGAGAGAAAAGGGGATAAAACGTCTGTAGTTGTTGAGATGGTATCCCAAAGACAAACAGAACAAATTGCCGCAAGCCAGAGAATATTTGTGGTAACGATGCATGGAAGGAGCACACAGTTTGGAAGATGGGTGTGCTACCGCTGAAGTACGACTGTGTGAATGAGAAATAACGTATCTATCCTGGTTTAGAAGGTTTTGTAGAGTCTGTATACAACCAGTTTTCACCACATAGCAAAACCAAAAATAACCAAGCACTACTGAATTAAATTATGTGCATAGTTCAAAAGTTCCTAATTGACTCGGTCCTCGAACAAGTAATCGTCTTCTTCTTCGTCTTCGTTCGTTCTTCTTCGTCTTCGTTCGTTCTCAATCTCCCACTACCAAACCCTGAAAGGGTAAGTAGCAGAATGTAGTCCAGAGAACGGAATGCGTTGTGTCGTAGTTTACAGCTTGGCTGCGATATTTGCACCTTTCGGTCCAACACTTCGACTTGAGAAAGCATTTTTTGAGTACCGGGTTAGCATTCCTTCTTCGATCCCTTCTCCTTAGCCAGTCTGCCCTGCTGCAGCCTGTTATCAAGGATCACCGCGTGGAGGTGTAGAATGGTCTTGGCCGCTATGGTTCGTTGGCCCTGACGCTAGCAGTCAGCTATGGGTCGCTGACCACTGCAGCTCATGCGCTGCTCAGCATCTTGATCCCGAACAGGTAATCAATATTGCTCGGGTTCCAACCATGTCTCCAATTGTTAAGATTTGTCACAAAGTGTTAAGTGGACCATTGGATGGCCCATGCTCACTGGAGTCGCCCCAGCTTGGACTTGAAGGCTGCTGTAAGAGCCTGGTCTGATGGATCTAGGGTCGGCATTGGCCATCTCTTTCCTGATCAGTGGGCCAGTCCTGATCAAGGTTGTTGGTTTCACTACTTCTTTCTGGTTGCTGCACCGCTTCCTCTGCCCCCGCTACTCAATATTTACTTGTAAATTGACTGTCCCTAGAGACGTTCACGAATGAGAATGCTGAAACGTGATTTTCTACAGTATTTCTCCATGAAAACGGACCGTTTGTAGCGCGTTGGTCGGGATGAAATAAAAGGTACGAAATACTACTATAACGTGTAATAAAGACAGTGGGGGATTATGATGCACGAATCCATTTTTGATGAATTTTTGTTTGTGCAAGAGAGTGTCAGACAGTGTAAAGTATTAAGTAGTAGTTGTCGCATGGCCCATTCTGTCTTTTCTTTTGAAACGGATGACTTTTCTCCAACACCTTATTTCTCACTTTGCTATTTTCTCTCCTAATTTAGTACCTTCTAAAACTGTTAATAGAGCGCCGTAAGAATAGTCCTATACACCTTATCATTTGTCGTTTAGTTGCCAAGTTGGCCTTTAAATTCTTAAGTACCGTTGACAGGCTTCGGTGTGTGTGTGTGTGTGTGTGTGTGTGATATATATATATATAATATAACTGTCTTCTCTTTTCCCTTAATGATGTAATTACCGAGTGCTTAAAATGTTTGCTACTTGTGGCAACAGTGACTGGTTCACTTCCTTGCAATACACGCTCCAATTTGCCAAGCTATATGTCATGCATCTGATGTACAGGCAACAATCAAGAGAATTTGCCATACACCTTCAAAAACCTCGTACATTGAAGTCTAAAACACTTCATCACCTACGGCAGTGTATGATACGGCATTAAATCGGCCTTCATTTAAACACACTACTAGCGATATTTATCTTCTAAAAGATCCCATTTAAGGAACTTCTCTTCCCTAGATCTTATATCTGTTATATTTACTGAACTGACCACTCTCTTCCGTTCTCCAGTCTCCATCTCTGGAGAAACCATGACAATGTCAGAATGGCCAAAATTGCGGAAAGTTCAGCATTCTTACAATCGATACAGAGGGAGATCTTTTTGAGTTGTTGCCCTTGCTTTCGTCGTACATGTTTGAAGATTGCACCTTTACGCATCTTGACGAGTCTTGGCTTATCCTGCTTGCATGACAGTCCACATAGCCAGCTGCAAGGTAGATCTGTCCAAGATACGTTGTGCTGTGGCTACAAAGACGACATGCTACATGATAATAAATGACTAGTTACCTTCCTCGGTTCCTTTCATCTCCTATAAGTAAGCCACCTGTTCAGTAAGGTACATGTTCGTAGTTTGGTAGTCTGTAGCATGTCAGTAACGGATGCCTTTAGAAGATATCCCTGATCAACTCGTCTGTTTAAAGAACTCATATTTTCCCACCAGCGAATATAAGATACAATACAAGTAATTACTGACATAACAAAACTCTCGCACAAACTAAAGCTATATTTCCAGTTACTGTATTCATCTTCCACAGAATATGCCTTCGCCATCTTAAACACTGCAGCTATCCTGCCCCCCGAAGATTCCAAGATGGAAGTGGTCGATAAACAAAAAGACTTCGAAGACATCAAAGGCATGACAAGGTCCTTGTTTCAGTTAATGAGAAAAGGAACTGATCGCAGTAAACGAGTGGTCCCGCAGTCCAGCATGGTCTGTGATTGCTGTTACAACATCTGTACTCCCAGGCATTTAGCCACATATTGCTGAAGTGAGCTGTTTTGTTTCCTGCCTATCTCTTTGCTCTTGGCACATGTTACAGGCGTTGGTTGGTAATAAAAGAAATCAGTCACAATCCTGATTATGTTCTTTCCTCATGTTGTGGACGACCGGAGATATTTTATGTCCTATCCAGCGAAGTATCTTTGTTTTTACTTCTTCGTGTGTTCATATCTTTATTGTATGTATTCTTCCCTTCTTCTTGAAGTCGCTAGCTCAAATATGTGTGTTGTTCGTTTTCCGTGGTGAAAGTCTGTTGGTTGTAACGTAAGTTTCGTATTTGTTTTCTTCTTAGCGCGGTATCTGAACATGAGTCAAAGCGGAGAATGTACCTTTAAAAAGACGGTTCAACATTAAACGAGCAAATTGGGACCCATTAATGTACGAATTAGACCAAGAGGTGGTTAAACTGGAGCCAACACCTGAAAAGTATGATGCTTTTATAGATCTAACAAAATTAATCTCCAGACACCATATACCAAGAGGCTGTAAAACCGAGTACGTCCCTGGCCTTAATGAAGACTTGAAGGTAGTATATGAGAAATATAAACCACTATTTGAAAGTGACCCATTCGATGAGGAAACCATCGAGACTGGGGAAGACCTCCTCCATGCCGTCTCAGACTTCAAAACAGAAAAGTGGTGTCGCCTTGTAGAAGACTTGGACATGAAAAAAAGCAGCCGATGCGCCTGGAAACTTATCAAAAACCTCAGTAACGATCAAACAAGTTACCCCGAACCAAATAGCCCACCAATTACTGATGAATGGAAAAATCAACCACAACACTGAGCAAACAAAGATCCGTCAATATGAGAATTAGAATGACGCAATGAACACATCCTTCTCCATAGAGGAACTAAATCATGCAATAAACCAAATGAAAAACAATAAAGCAGCTGGTCCCGATGAACTGAGAACAGAACAAATTTAAAAATCCGGACCAGAAACCATCAAATGGCTGCTAAAGCTTATGAACACGTGCATTGATAAAATGCACATTCCTAAAATCTGGAGGAAATCTCGTGTGGTTGCGCTGATAAAACCAGGAAAACCATCAACCGAAACTAAGAATTTTCGTCCAGTATCGCTGCTATGTCTCATGTATAAGATCTTCGAAAGGCTGATCCTGAATTGCATCTCCCCCTCAATGGACGAGAAGCTGATCAAGGAACAAGTTTCAGTCCTGGAAGATCTTGCAGCAGTCAAATCCTTAATCTAACACAATTAATAGAGGATGGTTACGAACGGAAACAGGTTACAGGAGTGGTCTATATTCATCTAAGTGCAGCATATGACACAATAAACCATCGGAGACTACCATCAAAGTTATACACCATGACAAAAGACTGGCGTCTGACCAATATCATCAAATGCCTCCTGAAAAATAGGCGATTCTATGTAACTCTGAGGAAAAAAGACAGCAGATGGCGAATCCAAAACAACGGCCTGGCACAAGGAAGTGTTCTAGCACCCATGCTATATAACATATACACTAATGATCTACTCATGGACACAGACACAAGGAAATTCATCTATGCTGATGACACAGCAGTTGCTGTCCAGGGAAAAAGGTTTGAGGAAGTGGAAAGCAAACTGTCAAGTTCTCTCAATGCCCTCCCAGAATACTACCACAAGAATCATCTTTAACCAAATCCCAGTAAAACCAAAGTATATGCCTACCATCTCAGAAACAGAGGGGCAAAAAGACAACTTCAGATTAGGTGGTAAGGGCCGGAGCTTGAGCACTGCACGGCTCCAAAATATCTAGGCGTGAAATTAGACCCCACACTGTCTTACATAACGCAATGCCAAGACACAAATCGTAAGATACACGCAAGAAATAATATCATCAGAAAACTGACCGGCACAACATGGGTGGCACAGCCATCAGTCCTTCGTAAATCTACACTTGCCTTGTGTTTCTCCGTAGCTGAATACGATGCACCAGTCTGGAAAAAACTCTGCTCATGCTAAACTAGTTGATACAGCAATAAATGAGGCGGGTCGGATAGTATCAGGGTATCTAAAACCCACCCCCATTGATAAAATATATCCCATAATTGGCATAGCACCTCAAGAGATCCGAAGAAGCGTCGCAGCAGAAATCGAACGAGAAAAACAGGAGCACGACCCAAGGCACCCAATGTTTGGACATCAGGTACAAAACACAAGACTCAAATCCAAACATAGATTTCTAAAAACAACAAACCCCATACATACAAACCCTGAAAGTCGCCGTATCGAGAGATGGCACGAATTAGTGCAGGCACCAGAGATGGAACTTCGGGAGGAACCTGCTCCTGGACATCATCTACCATACACAATATGGAAGTCGCTGAACAGACTCCGAACTGGTGTATAACGGTGCAAGAGGAATATAAAGCGTTGGGGATACACAGATGATGATGACACATGGGATTGCGGCGCAATACAGGACCCGGACCACCTGATGATCTGCCCAACCTAGAGAAAACGTGCAATAGGCGCGACATGCTGGAGGCAAGTGACAAGGCAATCCATGTCGCTGGATACTGGAAGCAAGATATATAACGTGGTGCTTGGACACGGAAAGTAAGTAAGTATCTGACCATACCCATTTAAGTGTTTTACACCTTGTTGTGGTCATTGGGTTATTCGAGGGACAACACTTACTTTATAATCAGGCGAAACATTAGGAACAAGTCACCCACCTATCTCTCGTCAAATGAACAAGTCACCTATCTCTCGTCAAATGAACAAGTCACCTATCCGTCGTAAAATGAACAAGTCACCTATCTATCGTCAAATGAACAAGTCTCTCTCGTTAAATGAACAAGTCACCTATCTCTCTTCAACTTCCCATACGATAACATGCTGTGTTAAGCAGTTTGGCTAACGAGGTAGGGGTCGACAATTATCTCCGCGGCGGCGTGTCTACTGAGAAGTCTCACATTGCACTACAGGTGAAAGGTCTGGTTACCATGCCAATTAGGCATATTGGGCAATATAGTGTGAGGCCCACACTTTTCTTCGACCAACGGATCGCTCGGGTAATGTGGTCAGTATAACGCCGGCCGCCTTTAACTTTCCAGACTTGCTATGATATCCCAATTTTTTTAGACTGGATCTTCCCCAGATCCGTTTGTGATCGAAAAAAAATTTCCTCCACTAACTGGAAATACGACTCGGAATATAAGAAACGCCACAGTAACGGGCTACCAAAGAAATGTCAAGAGTTGAATTAACTCGGCACAATTTTTATAAGAGCAACATCCCCATCCTGTCATTTATAAATATTGCTAGTTCGAGTATCCTAGATGGATCTGGAACCCCTTACTGAGGAGAAAGGTATATGACTACTGCACCTCATGTATGTCGCAGAAAGCTACTAAAGATGGTTGTCCGTGGGGCTAGCAGGCTCAACGTGGAAAACAAATTGCTATAGAAACCACACTGTTGTTGTTGTTTTTGTTACTCTTTTACTCTTTTGTGCGTCCTAAAAATACGTTGAGGGGCTGGTTGTAATAAATTTTCTCACATCCCGAGCGTGCTGATGAGGGTGTACCGGGGTCCTCCAGGCGGTTGTGCTATGCTTGACCTCATTTGCGTATCGCTCACTACTACGGGGATCACACCGATTCCTCAACTCGTTAGTCAGGCTGCCATGAAAACAGCCCGTTTCCAGGAAGGGGTAAAAGGAAGTCAAAGTGAGCGTCTGTCCAGTTTTTATTGCCCGAACCTGACTAACATGTCTGGTCTGTATGTTTTGCCTGTAAAGTCTTCCTTCCCAAACCCCACTGTAAGAGCATGCACAGTGATAAGGCACAGGCTTTCTGAAGGAGGCCAACTATAATGGTGGTTCTATGCTTCGCCTGGAGGAGAAAAAATGCAAGAGACGGTCCGAGTGGTGTTTGAGAGGACTATGTGTGTGACAGAGGCGAGAAAATGAAAGTGTAGTGACAACTTGAAATTATTGATAGAAAACAATCTAAAAGAAATTTTTAAAAGGGAGCATTTGAAGACAAATATTAAAATTTTAGTTGCCAATGAAACGTATTCTGATTTCTTTTTTTTTCTTTTTATTTAAATTTGTGAAAGAAAAAAAATGTCATTAATTTTATGTTCCATGTTTCTTCTTCTTCTTCTTCTTCTTTGTTCGTTCTCAATCTCCCGCTACCAAACCCTGAAAGGGCTTAAGTAGCAGAATGTAGTCCAGAGAACGGAATGTGTTGTGTCGTAGTTTACAGGGCTACGATATTTGCACTTTCGGTCCAACACATCCGACTTCAGCAAGCATTTTTTGAGTACCGGGTTAGCATTCCCTCTTCGATCCCTTCTCCTTAGCCAGTCTGCCCTGCTACAGTCTGTTATCCAGGATCACCGCGTGGAGGTGTAGAAGGGTCATGGCAGCTATGGCTCGCTGGCCCTGACGCTAGCAGTCAGCTATGGGTCGCTGACCACTGCAGTTCGTGTGCTGCTCAGCATCTTGATCCCGTTCCATGTTTCAATTCGAAGCTTGAAATTGTTTGTTCAAAATTGGTCACTAACCCCCTTGTCAGGATACGTCAATTTCCTATAGGAGACGTGTGAACAACAAATAAAAGTGACTACAATTGGTGAGTCCACAGTAAAGTTGTGTATGTTTAATAGAGTCAGGGGGGAACTGGGACGCTAGTCTGATCAGGCACAACATCCTGACAAGGACAACTATCACTCTTTCAAGTAGCGTTTTCCGGAAACAGGCTGTTTTCAAGCCAGACGAGATGTGGATCGACGAAATCTGCGTAGAAGTGAACAATAACTCATCCTGAATTTTGCAGGAAACTAATTCTCACCAGCATGACAATGCCTAATGAGGCACTTCGACGATGTGTCTGATTGGTGGATTTAATAAAACTTTTAGGTACAGACTTATGCTGAAAGGAAATAATGTAGGATAATGTGAAATGAGAATACCAGAAAATAGGTATTCCATCTATGAGGCTGTTTTCTGTCAGGAGAGAAGATTAGAATAGAGTGATGGCAAGTACTAAGTAGTATGACATCTATGGCATCTTTTATAAAGCTAAGACTCGTTTATTGTAAATGGATGACTCAGCTGTGCTTGACTTAGTTGCTCCTCTGTTACTCTGTGTGGGAAGTACGACTAACGTCTGGTCAGGCAAAACATACTTATCAGACAGGTTAGTCAGGATCAGGCAGAAATATACTGGCCAAGACCCTCACCTAGGCTTCCCCGTATATCTCCCTAGAAACAGGCTGTTTTCACGTCAGCCTAATGATGTGGGGAATTGATGTAATCCCTGTAGTAGTGAGCGACATGCAGATGAAACCAAGCATAGCACAACCGCCTGAAGTACCGCGGTCAACTTTCATCCGCACGCTTGGGATGTGAGAAAAGCTATTATAACACGCCACTTAACGCCCTTTTCAAGGAGCTGAAAAAAGTAAACTAACTCATTGTGGGCATTAAACAACAACAATAGAGTCGGTATTACTGTACCCTGTACAACCCCATGAGAACTCGATCTCTCTCTCATAGTATTAGGTTTGAATACTGAAGATACATGTACATCGCTGGTTTCATATCTCCCGGCTCGGTCTTCTCTGGCGTCCTTCACTGCAACCATCCAGCCAGGCTAAGAGATTAGAGATCGAAGAGGAAAGGCAAACCGGGTTAAAAAAAATGATGGGCTGAAATCGGATGTCACAGCCCGAAAGATGAATATGCCGCATCTTCGCTGTAAACTACGACACAACGTCACTAACGTTCTCTTGAGGACGAACGGCCAAACAGGAGTAGTAAGCTGCTCGATTCACGTTTGAGGTCAGGTCAACAAAAGCAATGTGATGATGTTGTTGTGGTCGAGGGGATGTGCGCTTGGTTTACAATCCCAACGTACCAGGTTTGAATCTTGTCATGCTCAGATGACAAACCGGGCATGCCGTGGTTTTGTCAGGATATGGCTGCTTCTCCCAATTGACTCAGCTGTTATGGGTATCTGACAAAGTCAGGTGAAAATGTCGGGGCCCCTGCGGGAAAATGTCGGGGCCGCTGCGGGAAAATGTCGGAGCCGCTGCGGGAAAATGTCAGAGCCGCTGGGGAGCTACGGAATTTGTGATTTGTCGCCAGCACTTTCAGCAATGAAAGGGCTAAGTACATATGGGGGCGACCAGGTACTGTTCTATGATCTATTTTCCCTTTTCATGAGAATTCGGTCTCTTTCAGAAGATAGTGTTGGGTTGAAATGCTGATGATGCCTATACATCGCTGGTAACATACACCTCTGATGTGTCTTATGTAGTGGCATTCGCTGCTCGACTCACGTTTGAAGTTAGAATGATTACAATCTGTTGACTGCCAAATCATAAATTGTATTGCCATCACCCAGCAGGCTGCCATTGGTTGATCTCATTGTGACTCTGTTATATCCATATTCCTGATTAGGGAGCCGCGTAGCGCAGTAGTTAGCGCGCTGGCTTCAAATCTGAGTGGTCCTGGGTTCATTCCCCAGTTGAGGCGGTAATGTTTTTTCAGACCGCAACGGTTCCCCGGGTCGACCCAGCCTTAAATGGGTACCGGTTCAGTCCAGGAAATAAAAGCGGCGAGGGAGAGGAGATGGCTACCGCCCTCATATAGCCGAGCCTTTGAAATGTGAGATCGCTAACACCTCACACCCCTTCGGGAGTAATGCTATAGGTTACTTTACTATATCCATATCTAATATATGATTTAGAAGACAGCTCACTAATTACCGTGACAAGATGAAATATCTCGAAGACCACATGAATGTTAATCCTTAAGCGGTCACCATCAAAGCCAATGGCTAATAACATGCGAACAAGGCTAGTTGATGAAAAGATAAGAAAATCATGTTCTCCTTTGAGTTTAAATCGTTTTATAACTCAAGTCAAGTCATCCCGTAACCGATGATGTCGTTCGGGCACACATGAAAACACCCCCACATCCCTACGTCACCCCTCTCTGTCAGCAGCATTCCTTGTGCCTCCTCTGGTCAGAGATTGGTTCATTCTTTTATGTTGTCCTCCCATCTCTTTTTGGGACGACCTCTTTGTCGTTCGCCTTGCACCTTTCCATGCAGGATCGTATTTGCAAGACCTTGTAATGTGGCGGTACCAAACAAGTGTCCGTCTTTTGAACGTTGCCAAGAAATCATTGTTATTACAAATATTACTATAAATCAACAAAGATATGTAGAGTTTTAATCATTGCGATAACAAATGTTACCACAAATCAACAAAGATCTGTAGAGTTTTCAATCATTGTGATAACATATGTAAAGTTTTCAATCATTGTTATAACAAATGTTACTACAAATCAATAAAGAGCTGTTGAGTTTTTAATCACTGAACACATATGTTACCACAAATCAACAAAGATATGTAGAACTTTTAATCAATTTGAACACATATGTTGCTACAAATCAGCAAAAATCTATAGAGCTTTGGATTATTGCTATATCATATACCACAAATCAACAACGATCTGTAGAGTTGTTACCCAATGGTATAACAGATGTTACTACACATCAACAAAGATCTTAAAAGTTTTAAATCATTACGATAACATATGTAGAGTTTTGAATCATTGTTATAACAAATATTACTACAAATCAATAAAGATCTGTATAGTTTTTAATCATGAACACATATGTTACCACAAATCAACAAAGATATGTAGAACTTTTAATCAATGGGAACATTAATGTTGCCACAAATCAACAAGGTCTGTGAAGTTTTCAATGATTGCGATTACGTATGCTACTAAAAATAATCAACAATCTGTAGTTTTGAATCAGTATTACATCATATGTTACTACACATCAAAAAAGATCTGTAAAGTTTTGAATCATTGTGGTAACAAATGTTACTATAAATCAACAACAATCTGTAGTTTTTAATCAATGAACACAATATGTTGCCACAAATCAACAAAGATATAGAATTTTTAATCAATTTGAACATAAATGTCGCCATTAACCAACAAAGATTTGTAGAGTTTTTAATTATTGTGATAACATATGTTGCCACAAATCAACAAAGATATGTAGAACCTTTAATAAATATGAACATAAATGTTGCCACAAATCAACAAAGATATGTAAAACCTTTAATAAATATGAACATAAATATTGCCACAAATCAACAAAGATATGTAGAACCTTTAATAAATATGAACATACATGTTGCCACAAATCAACAAAGATATATAGAACCTTTAATAAATATGAACATAAGTGTTGACACAAATCAACAAAGATATGGAGAACCTTTAATAAATATGAACATACATGTTGCCACAAATCAATAAAGATCTGTAGAGTTTTAAACTGTAACACAGCTTGATGAAACTTAGTTTACTAAAACAAATGTCGCAAATCGTTCACCAAATATTATTTTAAACGTTTTCTTGTTTCTAAATCCTTTAATGACTTTGAGGATGATACGCGTGATGGTTTCTGTGGAAACAAAATTGAAAAACAAAGGCACATAATCATACGTTTCAATAAATACATAAATTTAAAATTATCGTATGTAAAACTTAAACTTTAATAATTAGTAAGGATAGACAAGAAATCAGCTTTACAGGAAGAATAAACGACAAGATACAAGAACAATTAAAAAGCTTATAATATATTGGATTTACAAAACCAGAGAGCGAAGTATGTAAAATAGAAATAAGATAAAGAATCCTGCCGAACACGGATGTGTCGGACCGAAAGGTGCAAATATCGCAGTCAAACTGTAAACTAGCGACACAACGCAAATCCGTTCTCCTTTTAAAAATTAAAAAAATTTTAAAAAAAGCAAAACCGTTCTCCAGACTGCATCCTGCTACTTGCAAAACCCTGTTCAGGGCTTGGTAGCGGGAGATTGAGAATGTTCAGGGCTTGGTAGCGGGAGATTGAGAACGTTCAGGGCTTGGTAGCGGGAGATTGAGAACGTTCAGGGCTTGGTAGCGGGAGATTGAGAACGTTCAGGGCTTGGTAGCGGGAGATTGAGAACGTTCAGGGCTTGGTAGCGGGAGATTGAGAATGAACGCAGAAGAAGAAGATAAGATAAAGAATATGAATGACTGAAATGTGTATGACTAAGGTAAAACATATATTGATAGTAATATAAAATAACTGAGGGATCAAGGTGCTGAGCAGAGCATGAGCTGCAGTGGTCAGCGACCCATAGCTGACTGCTAGCGTCAGGGCCAGCGAACCATAGCTGCCAAGACCCTTCTACGCCTCCACGCGGTGATCCTGGATAACACGCTGCAGCAGGGCAGACGGGCTAAGGAGAAGGGATCGAAGAGGGAATGCTAACCCGGTACTCAAAAAATGCTTGCTGAAGTCGGATGTGTTTGACCGAAAGGTGCAAATATCGTAGTCAAGCTGTAAACTACGACACAACGTATTCCGTTCTCTGGACTACATTCTGCTACTTAAGCCCTTTCGGTGTTTGGTAGGGGGAGATTGAGAATGAACGAAGCCAAGCCATATAAAATAACTCACAACGAATAAAAATTAAATTAAAAACTAAAGTGTTAGGTATAATGGTAGTTACATTGTACATTGGGAAGGGAGAAGGCGGGGTGAAAATGTAGCACAGTGAATGAGATGACAGCAGCCAGCTACTCATAGTTGACTGCTTGCATCAGGTTCAACGAACCAGGGCTAGGGATCAAGATGTTGAGCAGTGCATGAGCTGCAGTGGTCAGCGATCTATAGCTGACTGCTAGCGTCAGGGCCAGCGAACTATAGCTGCCAAGCCCCTTCTACACCTCCACGCGGTGATCCTGGATAACAGGCTGCAGCAGGGCAGACTCGCTAAGCAGAAGGGATCGAAGAGGAAATGTTAACCCGGTATTCAAAAAATGCTTGCTGAAGTCGGATGTGTTGGACCGAAAGGTGCAAACATCGCAGCCAAGCTATAAACTACAACACATCGCATTCCGTTCTCTGGACTACATTCTGCTACTTACCCTTTCAGGGTTTAGTAGTGGGAGATTGAGAACGAACGAAGAAGAAGAAGAAGAACCAGGGCTGACCAAGATTCTATTCCGCATCTAAGCGGCGGCCCTGGAAACAGGCTGCACTAGGGCAGTCTTGTTAAGACAGTAGGGATCACAGTGATAAGGTAACAGAAAAAGCCAGCTGAAATTAGATGTGTCAGGCTGGGATCAAGATGCTGAGCAGCGCATGACTTGCACTGATCATCGACCCATAGCTGACTGCTAGCGTCAGGGCCAGCGAACTAGGGCTGCCAAAACCCTTCTACACCTCCACTTGGTGATCCTGGATAACAGACTGCAGCAGGGCAGACTGGCTAAGGATATGGGATCGAAGAGGGAATGCTAACCTTGTACTCAAAAAATGCTTGCTGAAGTCGGATGTGTTGGACCGAAAGGAGCAAATATCGCAGTCAAGCTGTAAACTACGACACAACGCATTCCGTTCTCTGGATTACATTCTGCTACTTAAACCCTTTCAGGCTTTGGTAGCCGGAGATTGAGAACGAACGAAGTAAGATGTGTCAGGCTGAAAGGCTATCTCGCTGTAAACTGCTGAACAATTTCAGAACGTCCTTTTCAAGACGAAACACAGAAGAAGAAGAAAAAGAAGAAGAAGAATAAGAAGAAGAAAATGGTGTAGACACATCTACAGTGGACAAGCGGTTAAACATGACAACTGGGGTCCCTGAAAAGGGTATATATAGAAACGTGGAGAACATTCCACGGAAAGAAAAGAAGAACGCATAAAGAGGCGTGAAGTTAGAGTGAGAAGTGGGATTGAGTGAGAGACAGAGGGAGTCAAGAGAAAAGATATGCTGAGAGCATCTTATCTGAGATAGTAGCAGACCCTTTCAGGAACGACTGACTATAGGATGATGCGACCATGAAGTGATAACTCTTGATTAGTTGTTCGTTTTCTTTTTCCTTGCCTTGTCGTTTTCTTTTTCCTTGCCTTGTCGTTTCACTTCAGGTGTTGTGTCGACACCGCAGTTTGGAGTTGGAAGACCTCTCCGTGTCACAAGTTTGGACAGTTTTCTATGGAGAACAAGCTGTTTCTTGTACACAGGTACCCCACCCCTCTTCTCTCTCCGTTTAGCTAATTGGTCCAGGGGAACCACATTAGGTCATACATTTTGGAATCAGCGACGTCACATGGTTTCCCAGAGTAGCGATGGAGCCACCATTAAACTGCCTTAGGGACACCAGCTCGGGGCTTGTCCTCAGAGTTTACTCCTGAAGTCGTTTCAGTGAACAGGGGAGAAGATCTGATATGATCCAGTACAAACACGAGATTAACGTGCAGACGTGCAGCTACACATGTGAAGTCAGTCCCAATAAACAGGCATGACTGCTACAAATGGAGTGTTGGAGACGTCATTGGCTCAGCTTTTGGTGGTGTATTATGGCTATTTCCTGGTCTCGCTACGTGCCTTCAATATCTTTTACAGAGTCGGTTACCCATTTACAGAAGAGGTGATGACGAGATCCACACTATGTCACTTCCCTTCTGTTAATTTCCTCAACCGTATAGGCCTCCTCGATAGACAAAAAAGCTTATCAAGGAACAACCAGGATTCAGACTGGGAAGATCATGTGAAGCCAAAGTCGTAACCTGACACATCTAATCGAGGACGGGTATGAACGCAGAAAGATCACATGAGCGGCTTCTATTGATCTAAGTATAGAATATGACACTACAAATCACGAAAAGCTGGCTATATGATATGACAAAAGACATGACCACTCATCAAACATCAAAAGACTATTTCACAATAGGTGGTTCTAAGTTGCCTTTCAGTTCAGTTCAGTTCATCCCGTAACCCATCAGGTCGTTGGGGCACACATGAAGACATGAAAATCCCACGCCAGCTCTCTCTGTCTGTCGCCGCCTGACGTATCTCACCGTGACGAAGGCCTGACCACTCAACGATGTTGTCCACCCATCTCTTCCTTGGACGTCCTCGCCCTCTCTGTCCCGGTACGGATCCAAAGAGTATCGAGTTGGGAATTCCGTTGGACCTCGCGACGTGCCCGCACCAGGCCATCTTTTGTCTTTTGAAAGTTGTGAACAGATCTTTAAAAGGACCAATAGCGTCTTCAACTCTCTGACGGATGTCTACGTTCGTGACACGATCCTTATATGTAACATTTAGGAGTTTTCTATAACACCGCATTTCCATTGCACGTATTCTGCCCTGGATATCTGCTGTAATGGTCCAGGTCTCGATGGCATACAGAAATATTGACAGCACCAAAGAGCACAGTAGTCTGACTTTTATGCCGAGGGCGAGGCGCTTGTCTCGCCAAATAGGTATCAGCCTAGTCAGCGCCGCTGTTGTTTGTGCTATTCTTGCAATTACCTCTGGCTTCGAACCCTCTTCGCTGATCAACGATCCAAGATATGTGAAACGTTTCACCACCTCAAGTACCTGCTCATTTACCTCTATGACAGATTGAAACCCTGCAACGTTATTGGTCATGAGCTTTGTTTTATCAGCATTTATTTCCATACCAAAACTCAGGGCCGTTCTATCCAATCTACCAATCAACTCCTGGAGTTCCCTCTCTGTGCCTGCCAATACTTTAGAGGGGAAAAAAGGTCGATGGTCAAACCACAACAAAAAACTGCCTGGCACAAGGAAGCATCAAAGTACCTAGGTTGTATAAGATAAATACCAACGACCAACCTTTAAACATAGAGGGGACACAATTCATGTATGCTGATGACACGGCAGACGCTGCCATATTTTGAAGCGGTTGAGCACACACTGACAATCGCTCTTGTTGCCCTTGCCGTATATTACCACGAAAATCACTTCAAATCAAACCCCAGCAAATTCCATATATGTGATTTTCCTTTATCTTCTTCTCCGTTCATTTTCAAATAATCAAATGTATTTCGCTCATAAACAGTCCGTCTTGATTCTAGCTCCTCTCCGAACAATTTAACATCCCTTTAGCAGCCACATCTGTGCCCAACATAAACTTTGCGGTGTATTGCTTGCTTCTCTCGTCTCAACACAATTTATTGTTCAAATGACCAAATCCATGTGACTCACAAAATGGAAAGTCTGTCGTGGTTTATCTCGTCTCCACACACTGGTATAGCTTAATAGAACCGGAAGTCTCATCTTTAGTAAAAATAAAATAAATTTCCAGAATACATTTACTCACTATATAACAATGTTCATATACTGGCCGAATCTCTGGTCGACCTGTCTTGTTTGTGACCTTGCAAATATGCACTTTAGACTGCGTCTTGTGGTTGGATTTGCCATAACAACAGAGCTTCTTCTTCATAACCTGGTGATTGAAACAGATTATTTAAGTCTGACATTTAATTAATTTGTCCTTTCCTGATTCGTTCCAATAGATGCGGAGTTCACCTCTTTACACAGGGCCACACTTTTCAAAAGGCCAAAGTCTGTATCGTCAAGCAATGTGTGTCGTGGGATTGCTAGGCATGAAAAGGCAAAAAAAAGACAACAGGAACACATTGAGAAGAGAGCTAGAGACTGATGCAAGAAAGTTGGATGGAGACTGTAAAGAATTAGAGAATACTTCTTCTTCTTTGTTCGTTCTCAATCTCCCACTATCAAACTCTGAAAGGGCTTAAGTAGCAGAATGTAGTCCAGAGAACGGAATGTGTTGTGTCGTAGTTTACAGCTTGGCTGCGATATTTGCACCTTTCGGCCCACCACATCCGACTTCAGCAAGCATTTTTTTAGTACCTGGTTAGCATTCCCTCTTCGATCTCTTCTCCTTAACCAGTCTGCCCTGCTGCAGCCTGTTATCCAGGATCACCGCGTGGAGGTGTAGAAAGGTCTTGGCAGCTATAGTTCGCTGGCCCTGACGTTAGCAGTCAGCTATGGGTCGCTGACCACTACAGCTCATGCGCTTGCTCAGCATCTTGATCCCTAGAGAATACTATACAGGACATGAATGCTTGGGGATGTGTTCGTGGTCTATGTACTCCAAATTGATAAGGACATGGAAGTGGAGAACGACTGCCGGCTCCAAAGCATGCATGTGCTTCTGCAGTGGTTATTCTTGTAATTCATTTTTTTCTTATTTTTTTCTTTTTTCTACTTCTTAACCTTCTACTTCTTCTTCTATTTCTTCTTCTACTTCTTCTTCGTTTTTTTCTGCTTTGCTTTCTATGTCTTCTTTTTCTTCTTCTGTTTCTTCTTTGCTTTCTTCTTTGTTCTTTTTCTTGTCTTTGTTTTCTTATTCTTCTTTTCCTTTTCCATCTGCTGCGCCTTCTTTTTTTTCTTGTTCTTCTTAGTTTTCTGATTCTTCTTTTTTCTCTTCTTTTCCTATTTGTTCTTCTCCTCCATTTTCTTCTTTTTATTTATCTTCTTCTTCTTCTCCGTCCACTGAATGTTCTTTCACATCATATTATTATTATTATTATTATTCTACGCCTTGTACTTCATCTTCGACGTCTTCTTTGTCGTATTTTTCGTCATCGTCGATGTCGTCTTCTTCTTCTACTTTATTCGCACTTTTTTTTTTTGCTCAAGGTATAATCACATTTTAAATAACGCGGACATATCTGCGGATTCGGCTTGCCGACCCATTTTATCTCCCGCACATCCTCTTTGGCCTTGCGAATCCACACTTATGCCTGGCACATGCCCTTTGGCCTTGCGAATCCACACTTATGCCTGGCACATGCCCTTTGGTCTGGCGAATCCAATATTATACCCGACACTTTCCCTTTCGGCTAGGCGAATTCACTTTTACGTCTGGCACATCCCCTTTGACCCGGCGAATCCACTTTTATGCCTGCCACATCCCCTTTGGTCCGGCGAATCCACTTGTGTAGGGCACATTCCCTTTCGACTGGGCTAATCCACTTGTATGCCCAGCACATCGTCTTGTGGTCGGTCGCGTCTACTACTATTCACGACTCGTTCTAGTTCGGTCCGGCACATCCATTTACGGTAAGTGTTTTGTGGGTTTTTTTCGCGTTAACACGTTTTGGTCTTTAGCGGTCACAGTCCATTATGGCTAACTTTGGAGTTTCCTTTCTCTTAGATGAATTACCATCTATGGCTTGCGAACTTCATTTACCCAGAGTCCATAGGGATACCAGCCCACTACAACATCCCAGGAAACGAAGAAGCATACATAATTGCTAAAGAGGGAGGAATATCTCGGTAATGTGACGCAGCAATAGCATATGACGAGACATACGCAATTATCATGGGAACATAGAGATCAAATTGGAAATGAGACCACTTTGGTCATATAGAAAACTATGCCTATTACCAAATTTCCAATGTGAGATTAGATGATCATCTTCCGGCTGTGCACATGATACAAGAGAGTGAGATGACCCCTTTATACTATATACAGGATCGACATTGCGGATATTGTGGCACAGTTCATGTGACAGCGGACATGTTGCAGTCTTGACCAACAAATACCAGTGAATAAAGTGTGCCCCGTGGCAACCAATATCCTTTAATGAAAAACTGTACAGAAGTGTACATAATCTCGACCTGATTGCTCTTTTGTTATTGAAGTCCAAGTGTGGAGACGAACGAAGAAGTGGAAGATGATTTACCTAGATAGAGATTCGCACATTGCAGCTGCTTTTGTTAGTAGAGATATGCTTGTTCTGTCAGACGCTGTGCTGTACAAGTCTTGGTGGTATTTAGTGAGAATTAGAAGCTCTTCCTTAATTCCACTCTATATGTGAGAGTGGTGTGGCGCAATCGTTAGTGGCGTGGCTAGCTCACAATCCAAAACATGCATCTGTTAGGATTCAACAACAAGGTTGGGCCACAATTGGAAGTTGATGGGGGGGGGGGGGGGGGGGGGGGTTATATATTCAGGTCAGGTCAGGTCATCCCGTAACCGGTGAGGTCGTTGGGGCACACATGAAGACATTTTGACAACCCCACGCCACTCTTCTTTGTCAACGGCCGCTGCCTGTGCCTCATCTGGTCGGAGATTGGTCCATTCTGTTATGTTGTTCTCCCGCCTCTTTTTGGAACGGCCTCTTCGTCGTCTGCCATGCACCTTACCGTGCAGGATCGTATTTGCAAGACCATTTGATCTCGATATGTGACCGTAGCAAGCGAGTTTCTTTCTTTTGACAGTTTCCAAGAGGTCTTCAAAAGGCCCTATTGCTGTTGTAATTCGATCTCGTTTTTCCTCATTTGTAACTCGATCTTTGTATGTGACGTTTAAAAGTCTTCGGAAACATCTCATCCCCTAGGCCTGTATCCTTCGCTGAAAGTCAGCGGTAACTGTCCATGTCTCACAAGCATAGAGACATGGCTTATATTCAGGGCTTGACAACAGCGCTCGTCAGTGATGAGTTTCAATTTTTGCTTGACGAGTAAAAAAAATACGTTTTTAATTGTTAATTAAGTTTTTAATTGTTACTAAAACAACGTCTCTCGCACTATTATTACTGATATTACGGTTCGAATAGATTGTACATAAGCTAATTTAAAATGGTGAATCTAAGACCCCCACTGCCACAATTTAAACTTACTAAAGCCATCGATAAAGGGTACCACAATGATAAAACTGCCAAGAATGTTCAAGGACACACACGCCATGCCTCTGCCAGCAGTGCATTTTTTTCTTAAAATGAAATAGGCTAATACTGTGTAAGTAATACGATATATTTTGGTTAATTACGATTTATTTTTATTTTTTTGTAGAAATAAAGGTGATTTAGTGCCTAGTTACAATTTTCGAACATAAATTGCATAATTGAAGTTCGACCATGCTGACTGGTGAAATTTTTTACTGGCTGGTAAGCCATCCTACAATTTATCATGCCCTGTATGTATGTATATATACTTCATTATACTAGGTCCCAACCGTTCTCAAATTGGGAATCTATGAGACATCATTATACTAGGTCCCAACCGTTCTCAAATTGGAAGTCTATGAGACTTCATTATACTAGGTCCCAACCGTTCTCAAATTGGGAGTCTATGAGACTTCATTATACTAGGTCCCAACCGTTCTCAAATTGGGAATCTATGAGACTTTTATACTAGGTCCCAACCGTTCTCAAATTGGGAGTCTATGAGACTTCATTATACTAGGTCCCAACCGTTCTCAAATTGGGAGTCTATGAGACTTCATTATACTAGGTCCCAACCGTTCTCAAATTGGGAATCTATGAGACTTTTATACTAGGTCCCAACCGTTCTCAAATTGGGAATCTATGAGACTTTTATACTAGGTCCCAACCGTTTTCAAATTGGGAGTCTATGAGACTTCATTATACTAGGTCTCAACCGTTCTATATAGGAAATGTAAGACTTCATTATACTAGGTCTTAACTGTTCTCATATAGGAAATGTAAGACTTTATTATACTAGGTCTCAACCGTTCTATATAGGAAATGTAAGACTTCATTATACTAGGTCTCAACCGTTCTATATAGGAAATGTAAGACTTCATTATACTAGGTCTCAACCGTTCTATATAGGAAATATAAGACTTCATTATACTAGTTCTAAACTGTTCTCATGTAGGGGATCTAAGAGACTTCTTTACACTGGCCTCAGCTGTTCTCATTTAGGGACGCCAATTTCCTGTCCTGTTTGTATTCTTTTCCCTAACTCTTCTTCTTCTTCTGCGTTCATTCTCAATCTCCCGCTACCAAGCCCTGAATAGGGCTTTGCAAGTAGCAGGATGTAGTCCGGAGAACGGATTTGCGTTGTGTCGCTAGTTTATAGTTTGCCTGCGATATTTGCACCTTTCGGTCCGACACATCCGTCTTCGGCAGGTTCCCTAACTCTAAAATGCAGCTCCTAATATAAAGCTGTGCTGAGCAGTGCATGACATGACACGATCGGTGTTGTTGTAGAAGTCAGTCGCTCTAACTACCAGGCATTAACATGTCTAACGTACAAACTGCATTTAATACGTCATACCTTATATTTCAATTTCTAACTATTCTCTCTGTCTCTCTCTCTCTCTTTCTCTTACACATACTTACACGCGCATTCTCTCTCTCTCTCACAAACTAACCACCAAAGAATACACAAGATGCACTGTATTTAAATATATATATATATATATATATATATATATATATATATAATTTCTATCATTTATATATATATATACATGTATTTATCACTATCTCTCTCTCTATATATATATATATATATATATATATATATATATATATATATATCACTCTCTTGCTCTATATCTCTCCGCCTTGTTCATACATTCTATCTCACATTATACTTATACACGCATTCCCTCTCACACACTAACCCCCAATCGAATATACAGATATACGAAATATATATATATGGGGATTCCGTGACGAAGTGGTTAAGCCGTCGGCCTCGTGATCAGGTGATGTGGATACATACACTCTCTCGCTATATATATATTTATCCAACTCATTCATACTTTTTATCACTCTCACATTCTCACTCTTCCTCTATGACTATCCCTTTATTGATCTGGCACATTCCCTTCCTCTGTCTCCCCATAGATCGCTCGCTCTTTCTCGCTAGCTATGTGACAAATAAAAATCCCTCTGACAAACACAATTTCTCTGTCTCTCTTCCCCTCTCTTTCTCTCTCTCTCTCTCTCTCTCTCTCTCGGTGTGTGTGTCACTGCCAACACACAACATCAGCATACAACCAGGAATACAACAAACACCTGCCACTCACCTTCCAAAAACCAACAATAACATTCGAGTTCTCGCTTCCCTGCATATTGCTGTCGCTGCCTTTATGTCCCGTAGTATTAGTGCCTGGCAAATCTTCTGGACTTCTTAAACGCTTCAGATCAACAGTGGAAATATCTTTAATATGACCTTTACGGTAATACATATTTTCTGACATGCAATCAGAGGAAATTCTCATTGAAGGTGATAATAACCAATCTGATCTATTGTTGTATTCTTCAAAAGATAGTTTCTGGCTTTTTTCACTTGTGCTTGGTAAATACAGTCCTGAAGGTCTCTTGGCCATATGGGGAATACACAGTAATAGTTCTTGTCTAGCGTCAAACAGTGATTTGGGATGTATACTGATTTCTAAATAGGATTTACATATTTGCTTTGATGTTGTTTCGAGCTAAACCAATCATTAGGATTAATTTGCCGTTTCACTCCAAGAGAAGATCATGGGTGACCACTACTGCTTCCCCTTTTACAGAAAGGTTTTTATCTGAGAATGTTCAAGGCAGTTTAATTTCAATAGTTATTAATTATATGGTGAGGTTGCTAGCACCATTCACAACCATCTTTAGTATGCGGAAATGGTATAGAAGTTTTTTTAGTTTGGTTTACAAACCGAATTTAGAAGGTTCAAATCATGTCACCCTCGGTTTGACAGACCGGCATGTCCAGGATTTTAACAGATTGCGACCTTTCTAGGCCTGTCTTTATCCTGGGCCGAAACCACCAAAGTTCAAAACCTAATTTCCGAAACAGGAAATCCCAGGGTATTGGAATTCAAGGCCACACTGTGGAGAGCACCAATGAGTTCATTTATCTCTGCAGCCTGATATCGGTTGGGCGCAGCGGTCCCAACATATCAAGGCGGATCGGACTAGCTGCGTCTGCTAAGCACGGCCTTATGGTGTGTATGGAGTAACGGCAAGATTTCCCTTAAAACAAAAATCAGCATCTACCAGTCTTGCGTGGTCCCAGTACCTCTTCTTCTTCTGCGTTCGTTTTGCTACCAAGTCCTTAACAGGGCTTTGCAAGTAGCAGGATGTAGTCCGAAGAACAGAATGCGTTGTGTCGATAGTTTACAGCTTGACTGCAATATTTGTACCTTACGGTCCGACACATCCGTCATCTGCAGCGGTCCCATTCCTGCTTTACGGCTATGAAACCTACACATTACTCAAAAGTAACTTATATATACTAGATCTCATCCACATGCGCAACCAGCGGCGTATCCTGGGCGTCCGATGGCAGCAAGCCATCCTTAACATGGAGCGGTTTCTGCCAAAGCAGTCCACCACCCAGCTCGAAAACATTGAACTGCCACCGAGTTTCTTTGATTGATCATGTCCTACTATTGGACCTGGAAATCCTGACCTACAAGATACTTAACAATTCGTTCCTCAGTTCCAAAAAGACTTCTCCCAACCGGCCGGATGCGCAGAAGAGACCGTCCACGCACAGTATTGCTCCAACCAGATATCAGGCTCCCTTTCCGCTCTGGACGAGCAGTGAGTCACAGAAGTGCCGGATCGCCGCAAATGATCCCAGATGTTCAAGTGAAAATATTATTATTATTATGACCTCTTCTCCCAGTTGACCTAGATGTAAATGGGTACCTACCGAAATGAGGAGAAATATCGGAGTCGCAGCAAGAGCAACGAAGCTCAATAAAAGGGACTTGAACACATATGATTGGGGGAGGCGGGTGGCGGGGGGGGGGGGGGGGGGCCTAGTTTCAGGGAAGATGAAGTCGGTTCTATGAGCCATTTCTCATTTCCCATTCTTTTCATTCAACATGAGCCTCCCATCGTTTGTAAGATGTTTTAAACAGCTAGTCAAGAATGAAGTGTTGGAGACTTCAATATACTAACCAACATCGTGTGTAAAGTGGGGTGTCCAGTCCTCTTCCACGCTGCATTTTTGTTCCCGCTTATAGCTGGGTCGACTGGAGCGTGGCGGCTGTGGCAGTTGAACCATGTACCTTTTGCTTTGAAATGTGTGTGTTCTACCATTACACTATGGAAGGAAGACTAACGTCTGGTCAGACACAACATACTGATCAGACATGTTAGTTGGGATCAAGATGCTGAGTAGCAAATGAGCTGTAGTGGTCAGCGACCCATAGCTGACTGCTAGCGTCAGGGCCAGCGAACCAGACCTGCTAAGACCCTTCTACACCTCCACGTGGTGATCCTGGATAACAGGCTGTAGCAGGGCAGACTGGCTAAGGAGAACTGATCGAAGAGGGAATGCTAACCGGGTACTCAGAAAATGCTTGCTTAAGTCGGATGTGTTGGACCGAAAGGTGCAAATATCGGACCCAAGCTGTAAACTACGACACAACGCATTCCGTTCTCCGGACTACATTCTGCTACTTAAGCCCTTTCAGGGTTTGGTAGTGGGAGATTGAGAACGAAGAAGAAGAAGAAGACATTTTAGTCAGGGTCAGGCAAAATATCCTGTACAAGAAAAGTTGCAATGGACTTATAGTATAAGAGACACGTCGCAGTTTCGCCGAATGTAAATAGCATGAGCCTTACTCTAAGTAGACCGCAAGGATAATATGGCAATGCTATTTTTACCAGACGGGGCACATAAATCTGCCAAATATACCAGCGAATAAAATTCAGACATTAACAATCAAAGTACAATCACGCACAATAGTAGTGTTTAAACACACATCGAGAAATTCTTCTTCTAAGAATTTGGTTGTTGTTTGTTCTGAATGCCCAGAATCAGTAGGTTTACTCTTTTGTGCGCCCTGAAAAGGACGTTAAGAGGCGGGTTTCCTCACATCCATAGCTGCTGATGAAGATGGGCCGGGATCCTCCAGGCGGTTGTGCTATGCTTGGCTTCATCTGCGTGTCGCTTCCTACTACAGGGATTACGTCGATCCCTAACCCCGTTAGTCAAGCCGCCATAAAACAGCCCATTTTCATGGTGGGCTTCGAGGAAGCCGAGGTGAGGGTCTTGGCCAGTATATTTTGCCTGACCCTGACTATGTCTCATCAGTATATTTTGCCTGACCAGACGTTAGTCTTCCTCCCCGTAGAATCTGCAAATTTAAAGTCAGAAAAGACCAAGACCTTTATTGGAGGCTTCAACTGGGAGAATTTCAACTGCATTTGAGGATACAGAGAGAACAATACCGATGGTGAGGAACTTGAGATCTGGATTGAACGAACGTATGAGGGATACATCTGATACTTCACCCTAATTACTTTCATCCTTTATGATAATAGCAGGTCGCAAAGACCTAGAAACCATCTTTGTAAGCGAACACATAGTATATCAAACAGCTAATTACATAGAGAAACCGATATCGCACTCACATCACAGACCAATCTAATGCAAGGTTAAGCTTGACAAACCTGAGATGATTACTTCTGAACGGCGATCATTTTTAAAACGAGCAGGGATGAGAGGTGCATGAGGCAACCAGCAGATATCTAGTTAGGGAAATAGTAGAGATCAATATAAAGCCAGAAAAACTACGGTTTTTCTTAGTCGACCTGTACTTCTACAGGCCCGGATGCTCCCTATGCATGTCTCAGCTCTGGTATGAGCTGGCTGTAGTAGGGAGGGAGGATTTCTTGCTTAGTGGACTAGGCTCGAGCAACTTATTACTCCGCTGCATTGGGACAAGTGTCGCGAAGGGTGGATAACCTATGCGAGTCCAGCTTAATAGACTCAAACACTGGAGAAAAGTAGACCTGCAGCCAGCCTGTTAGGCGCCACCTATGCGGCTCTTAACAAACCACCTAACCATGGTCGGTGTTATGTCATGTCACACAGTTGTCTCTTAAAGCAAGCTGTCTGTGAGGCAGTGGTACTATTCTTGTTCTTGTCATACACAAAGACTCCGGCGGACTAATATGAAGTGTTTGGGATCAAGATGATGAGCAGCGCATGAGCTGCAGCGGTCAGCGACCCATAGCTGCCAAGACCCTTCTACACCTCCACGCGGTGATCCTGGTTAACAGGCTGCAGCAGGGCAGACTGGCTAAGGAGAAGGGATTGAAGAGGGAATGCTAACCCGGTACTAAAAAAATGCTTGCTGAAGTCGGATGTGTTGGACCGAAAGGTGCAAATATCGCAGTCAAGCTGTAATCTACGACACAACGCATTCCGTTCTCTGGACTACATTCTGCTACTTAAGCCCTTTCAGGGTTTGGTAGCGGAAGATTGACAACGAACGAAGCCAAGCCATATGAAGTGTGTACTGAATTAATTAAGAGAATATCAAGACAACATACCTCAATGGATGTAGAGCACAGTACATCCGGACCTAAATGGAGATTTAAAAATACTTCTAAAACAATATAATCATTGATGTGAAGAAGATCCCTTCACTGATGAGACGATCATGATAGAAGAAAATATAATGCATGCCGATATCAACCTTTAACCTTGGAAAACTCGGCGAGGCAATTAACAGAATGAACATCAACAAAGCGACCACAATATAACTGAGCAAATTGAACACTTTAGTCCTTCAAATAAAAAGTGGATATTTGAATTAATAAATGCGTGTATAGTACAACCACATCAGACAGACGTACAAAAGTATGCAATGTAGAGTTATACACGAAGGACAACTCACACAGCCATTCAAAATTAAATCAGTGGTACGGGATCAAGATGCTGAGCAGCGCATGAGCTGCAGTGGTCAGCGACCAATAGCTGATTGCTAGCGTCAGGGCCAGCGAACCAGAGCTGTCAAGACCCTTCTACACATCCACGCGGTGATCCTGGATAACAGTCTGCAATAGGGCAGACTGGCTAAGGAGAAGGGATCGAAGAGGGAATGCTAACCCGGTACCAAAAAAATTATTGCTGAAGTCGGATATGTTGGACCGAAAGGTGCAAATATCGCTGTCAACTACGACACAACGCATTCCGTTCTCTGGACTACATTCTGCTACTCAAGACTGACACCTAACTCAAGTAATCTATAATGTCACTAATGACTGACACCTGACTCAAGTAATCTATAAGGTCACTAATGATTGGCACCTGACTCGAGTAATCTATAAGGTCACTAATGATTGGCACCGTACTCGAGTAATCTATATGGTCACTAATGATTGGCACCTGACTCAAGTAATCTATAGGGTCACTAATGATTGGCACCTGACTCAAGTAATCTATAAGGTCATTAATGACTGGCACCTGACTCGAGTATTCTATATGGTCCCTAATGATTGGCACCTGACTCAAATAATCCTCCAATATTTTCTTCTGTTCGTCAAGACTTCTCCCTGTTCCCAATTTATCATTGGTCTGTTTGTTGGTATTTTATATCATGGCACACATACCTCATACCTTTCTAGCTTCATTCTCTGCTTGCATCTTTGGTTTATGTGGCCAGACTACCAATGTAGCGTGTCTATATAATGCACTTTTTCACTTCTTTGTTTACCTTTGGGTATCCTTTCTGTGCTTTTTGTTTCGCAGTTCCAGTTTTGTTCTTTAGTAAATCTCCTTTTCTGACTTCTCTCTCTTAAATTGTTGTTGCTGCTGTTTACCAATACTTGTGCTGGCGTTGCTTCTTATACAAAAATTCATCGCACGTTTGGTTTCTTCTCAAACCGTTGTAGCTGTTCCATCTTTTCATCGATGCCAGCCACTGTATCTAATTGTTCCATGGCTTGAAATGTATTTACGAGCGTGATGTCCTTCACCATTGTCTGCTCATCTGCTTTGAGATATGCAATATTTTAGAAAGGTATGTTGCTCTCTTCTATCTATCTATATATCTATCTATCTATCTATCTATCTATCTATCTATCTATCTATCTATCTATCTATATATCTATCTATCTATATATATATCTATCTATCTCTATCTATCTATCTATCTATCTATCTATCTATCTATCTATCTATCTATCTATCTATATATCTATATATCTATCTGTCTATATATCTATCTATCTATCTATCTATATATCTATCTATCTCTATCTATCTATCTATCTATCTATCTATCTATCTTTATATCTATCTATCTATCTATCTATCTATCTATCTATCTATCTATCTATCTATCTATCTATCTATCTATATATATATATATATATATATATATATATATATATATATATAGATAGATAGATAGATATATATATATATATATATTATATAAATATATATATATATGTTCTTTGCGAGCCAAATACGAGGCATATCTCTAATTGGAACGGTGTGACACCACTGTTTTTAGATCTTTTATGGTGCTGAGGCCCATAGTTGAGCCCTCTCGGATTATTGTTCTTCTGGCTGTTTCTTTGGTTCTCTCTTTTTTCCGAACGCCTCTAAAGACATGTCAGATGTTTTTTTCCGGATGATGGTCGACATATGTAGTTGGTTTGTGTCTGCTCTTATCGAGTCATTAGTTATGAACTGGTTCCAGCGTATATTCAATAATTTTCTTAAACATTTATTTTCCAAGATATTGAGTTTGTTTTCCAACGCTTTTGTTGTCTTCTAGCTTTCACATCCATGCGTCAGGACTGATATTTCGATTGAGTTAAATAGTCTGAGCTTGATATGTTTGCTCAGTGTCGTTGATTTCCAGATGTTGGTGAGCTGATTAAAGGCGCACGAGGCCAAAGCAATTCTAGTGGAAATTACTTTGTCGTGGCATCGCCATATTGTGTCATTTTGCTTCCCAGGTATGTGTAAGTGTTGGACATGCTGTAGAGATTTCCCTTGTGTCTTGATATCAACCGTTGTGGTTGTGGAAGCCATGATTTTTGTCATTGAGGCGTTTACTTGAAGTCCTTTCTGTTCTGACCATTGGCATAGTCTATCGAAATTTTCTTGTGTTCTTTCATTAGTGGTACTAGATCGTCTGCAAAATCAAGATCCTCTAAGGTCTTGTTATCTGTCCATTCGATGCTTAAATGCGTATCGTGGGCATAGTGTGTCATAATCCAATCAATAGCTATGTCAAATAGTGGAGGGGATAAAGTACATCCCAGTTTTACTCCTGTTTTGATGCTAAACCATTCAGTGTTGCCTTCGGTTGTCCGAACACAGCATCGTGAATTATCATATAAGGCCTTGATACCATTTATGTATTTTGAGGGTAAGCCAAAGTTCTTTAGAATTCTCCATAATGTTGGATGGTGTGGACACTCAAAGACCTTCTGGAAGTCAATGAAGTTGATGATTAGTGGGGATCGCATTTCTAGTGATTCTTCAGTTAGTTCTGAGTGTGCAAATGTGATCAATGCAAGAACACTTTGGTCTAAAGCCAGCCTGTTCTTCTCGTATGATGACATCTACCTGTCCCCTGAGTCTTTCTAATATCATGCTGCAGAGTACTTTCCCATGCACTGATAGGAGTGGTATGCCACGCCAGTTGTTACAATCGTATAAGTCTCCATTCTTTTGGTATTTTTACAATAACACCATCTTTCCACTGTTGTGGTGGTTTTTCCTCTTTCCACATATCATTTATGATGGATAGGTGAATAGTGAGTATCATCTGCGGCTTTTAATATTTCACCAAATATCTCATATTACACTGCTGCCTTGACATTCTTTAGTTTGTGGATGGCTCTTTTGCTTTCTGCGAGTGTAAATTCTGCACAGGACACTGGTAAGAGGGGCAAGTCTGTTTCGTTTTCAAAATTAGGGGTTGTTATGGGATGATTCAATATCTCTGTAAAATGTTCTGCCCAACGTTTCATCTGTTCTTTTTCTGTAGTAAGAAGGGTGCCATGTTTATCTCTGATTTGGTGTTTTTGTAGTAGGTCATTTATTGCATAACTGTCTTGTGATCTGGTGAAGATATCTGTTGTTGCCCACTTTTGCTGCATTTTCAGCTGTCTGATTTCTTTCGGAATATCAACAACCAAGTAAACAAGAAAGTTGTTAGATACGTTTAGGTATCTTCTTCTTCTTCTTCTGCGTACACAGTCAGACAGTAACCATTATTTTCTCGAAAAAAGCGGCGGTCATCCTGAGACTCTCGCCACTACCATAGAGCTTGTCTTGCAGTTCCACTGGCAATGGCCACATCTGCTCTCTCTGATCCTCGTATGTCGGGCAGTTCTGCAGCAGATGTTCAGTGGTCATTTTACCAGTACCGCACGGGCATTCGTCGGTACACCCTATCTTCAATTTGTTGAATAGGTGGTACCTCAGTCTGTTGTGGCCAGTGCGAAGTCTGAAGACAACGACCTGCTCTCTTCGGTTCAACTGGTAATAGGCATCGTTTTTGGTGTAACCAGTATGTTCGGTTTCCCATTTGGTCATGTATCTGGCTTTGATAAGCCGTTTTGACTCTTCGTACGTCATACTGGTATCTGTTTGTGGTAGCCTTGCACCTTCTTTTGCCAGTCTGTCTGCCTCCTCGTTGCCTTGGATGTTGCAGTGTGACGGAACCCACTGTACCACTACCCTTTTTGGTGCGGACTGCTGGCACAGTTTGCAGAGTGCTGCTCTTAAGTCATTAAGCTCAGTGTTTTTCTGGCTTTTTAGCGCTGTGACTACTTCGAGAGCATCTGTCAGCAGGACTATATGGCTATCATTTTCACTGTGTGTTACCATTTCTTCCACTGCCGCCCTCAGTGCCTCTGCCTCTGCTCTGAAAGTTTAGGTATCTAATTGAGGTAAGATAATCATATAATCGGCCTCAAACCTAAAAGAAAAGACCGGTTTGACCCGAGGCTGAGCAACGACCTAACAAGCCGATATCGTAAAAACCGTAAAAAACTGTTACAGAAACAGATTTAACGGAACAAATCAACAGCGCGTAATTTGATTACTATGGCACAAACTAACATGCTTACTGCCAAAAACATCTTCAATATCTGATACTGGAACGTTCGCACTATGTATCAAATTGGGAAAACATCCGAGGTTAGCAATGAGATGAGTAACTACAACTTGGACATTTTAGGTCTGAGCGAGTGCAGATGGACAAGCACGGACAAGAAATATCTCCCACTTGAACATAAACACATTATCTACTCTGGCAGAGATGATCGTCACACAGAGGGAGTAGCTATCCTCATGACAGCCAGAGCTAACAAATCTCTTATCGGGAACCAATTAGCTTTCTTCTATTAAGATGTAATGCGGACCTATTAGCACTTTATCTGCTTTTCCCAGTAACTTGGCTTTCGAACATGAATGAGAAGAAAACAATATACGCAACGTTGACACGTTCAAATAAGGCAAACAAAATTACACTGAAACTAACTGGAAACTAATAACCAGACGAAAGAATATGTGAATAAAACATATGTTGACAAGTAGTAATCTGTAAGACTCCAGACAGGCCACAACAGACTGAGATACCATCTGGTTAACAAACTAAGAATAGAACATACAGGTGAATGTGTCTACGACACTGACAAAATGGCTGTTCAACATCTGCTACAAAGCTGTCCAATATAAGAGGAACAGAGGAAGCACATTTGACCAACACCGATACCATTCCTGGACAAGCCTTATGGAGGTACCAATAGACTCCGGTTAACTATTGCTTTCTTAAGATATATTCAAGTTGAGGTCTGAAAGTGTACGAAGAAGAAGACATGACAAATTATTTATAATTTTTCAAACTGAACATCTAATGCACTTTTGCTTTATTTTGAAAAGTATCAGATATTTTCAGGTAAGAAACATCTTTTATGTTTGCTACTTGGCATCATGTCAGCCGAATATGTTAAGTTACGTGACTCCTGTTGCCAGTCGTCGTGGGAAAGGGGCTAGGGGGGGGGGGGGGGGGGTAGTGCAAGCCTTTAGTCTCTCCTAAAGCATAGAATAGCTTAGAAACTGTACTTTATGTGTCTACTAATATACGGACAGATATAATTGTGGAAATACGATGCCCATTTGATGGTTGTTGTTTTTGATCTTCTAGTGAGAGAGGCATTTTGGGAATGGCATGCCATATTACTAATGACCACTATCACTCCATTGTTCTGGTCGGAAGCTTGTTTGTCCGGCTCTAAAGTGTGGAGAATGAGCACACGTTCGGCCAGACAGACGAGAGTGCATGTGACAATGGGAAGATGAGCCTAATTCCGCTTTTGGGAAGAACTAGTACCAGCAGTACGGGCGGGGGGCGGTGGATTTATAGTGCTGAGGATGGAAAGCCGCTTTACCACAGAGTGAAAAAAAAAGTATACGACTCACAGAGGTTAACACGCTGTGCTTCTTTGTTCAAGAACTCCGTGTTATAAGCTGGCGGTCACCCATATCTTCCGCAATATGGTACTCCAGAATTTAAAAATATCGGATTGATTTTTAAATAGAGTTTGGCTGCCTGGCCAAAAAATCTGTCTTATTAAATACCAGTACTACAGAACCGAATCTTTTTTTTTTGTACCATGGTAATACCAGGGCAACAGTACTAAAGAAAAATTTTTTTTTTTTTTTTTTTTTTTTTTGCTTTTGCCTTATTTCTCTATTCCCCAAGGCGATGTGCGTTGCACTGCGGTTTTTATTTGCGCCTGTCGGCCCAGTGCATCCAACGTCAGCATTCATGTTATGTGAGGGTCTGCTTCCTCCTACATTTTAAATGGGTTTGCTTCCCATGCTGGTGCTGTGATGGACAGCGAACCAAGCATCTTGAGATTGTGAGCCCTGTCACGTAACCACTAGCCCACGCCGTCCCTTCAATATAATATCTGAACAGGACTTTCATGAGGTTCGAGTGCCTGGCATAGTACTTTAGCCAGGAGAGCCCAACTCCATCTACTCCAGGTACGCCTTTGGATATACGAAAGGCCGATATCCGCTAACATAATACTTCGTCAATAGTGACAAACGCAACACGCATAACTTCAAACAGCAACATTCACGTACGTCACAACAACATTCACACGCATCACAACAACATTCACGTACGTCACAACAACATTCACGCACATCACAACAACATTCACGTACATCACAACAACATTCACGTAGATCACAACATTCACGTACATCACAACACCATTCACGTACATCACAACAACATTGACGCACATCACAACAACATTCACGTACATCACAACAACATTCACGTACATCAGGGGTCGGCAAACTACGGCGCCGGTGGTCCAGATCCGGCCCACCGCTAATTTGTTTACGGCCTGTGAGCTAAGATTGAATTGTACATATACTAATTCCTTAAAATGTCAAAGTTCGCGCTGTAACAGAACGGCAGCCTGTTGAGTTGAGGAGTTGCGAGGAAGACATATGTGGCGTTTCTATAACTTCGCATTTGCACGCCGGTGAACAACTTCTGCTTCTTCTGCGTTCGTTCTCAATCTCCTGCTACCAAGACCTAACAGGGCTTAGCAACTAGCAGGATGTAGTCCGGAGAACGGAATGCGTTGTATCGATAGTTTACTGCTTGACTGCGGTATTTGTACCTTTCCGTCCTACACATCCGTCTTCGACAGGGCTGTTGAACAATAGAATACTTCCAATCAATTTTGATGATAAGGAACCCTAATTTGTTATCCAAATTTAGTGAAACATTATCTTAAAAAAAGTAATTACATTCTTCTTAGTAAAGATGTACCGGTATTACAAGCAATTGTAGTCTACTTATTATTTTCAATATTATTTTTTTTAAATATTATGTTACATTTTATTCAAAAAATATGTGAAAAACTTGTTTTGTTGATGCTGACCCCTGACATACATAGATATCTCACCAATGATATTGTAGACTTATACATATTGTCGGTACTCCTCTCAATGTGCGTTGTTATTTGTTGATATTTCTTCCCCGCATATTCCATCGGATCTACACTTGAGGAGATTACTTTCATATTTATGAAGCTACTCCGTGGAGGTGTGCGCATTGTGGGAATGTCAGAGTTTCTGATTTGATTTTCGTCCAGTGAGTCGAATTTGTAATTGCGTGGGTGTTTAAAGTGTGTACTTGTTTGAAGTATCTCTGATATGTCAGAATTAGAGTCCAGCTTTTTCGGTGCTTTCTTCTTTACCTCTCGGTTGGTCACACCTTTAGCAGTTTGGGTTGTAGCCATCTCTTGATGTGAATATCCTGTTACTGGCAGATGGAGAAATATATATATACACACAATGCACATAATGATATCATCAGTGCATGGAAAATATAGTGAACAACATCTTGCAATAGAAGCTAAAAGAGATCATAAACAAGCAACTCCCAGAAGAACAGACACGTATTCAACATAATAGTTCTTAATTGTTAGTCGACCTGTACTTCTACAGGGGCAGATGCCCACGTGCAGGTCCCAGCTCTGGTATGATCTGGATGTAGCTAGGAGAATGATTTTCGGCTTAGCGGGCTAGGCTCGCGCAGCTTATTACTCCGCTGCGTTGGAAAAAGGGATGCCTATGGTGGTTAACCGATGTAAGAATCCATCTTAATAGTCTTAAACACTAGAGCGGGATCAAGATGCTGAGCAGAGCATGAGCTGCAGTTGTCAGCGACCCATAGGTGACTGCTAGCGTCAGGGCCAGCGAACCAGAGCTGCCAAGACCCTTATACACCTCCACGCGGTGATCCTGGATAACAGGCTGCATCAGGGCAGACTGGCTAAGGAGAAGGGATCGAAAAGAGAATGCTAACACGGTACTCAAAAAATACTTCCTGAAGTCGGATGTGTTGGATAGAAAGGTGCAAATATCTCAGTCAAGCTGTAAACTACGACATAACGCATTCCCTTCTCTGGACTACATTCTGCTACTTAGGCCTGTGTCAGGGTTTGGTAGCGGGTGAACGAACGAAGTCAAGCCAAATCAGAGGTAGCAACCTGCCACTTAACGTCATTTTCAAGGCGCACAAAAGAGTAAACTTACTCATTGTGAGCATTAAATAACAACAATCGACAATCAGATTGTGCTAGGAAACACACTCGTATTAGATGTGGAATCGTTCAAAGTTCTTTTCTGTGTTGTTGTTTTTTTTTTTTGGCGTTTGCCTTATTTATCTATTCCCCAAGGCGGTGTGCGTTGGTTGCACTGTGGTTTTTATTTTGCGCCTGTCGACCCAGTGCATCCGACTTGGTGAACAACATCTTATTTTGCGCCTGTCAGCACATTTGCTGCCAAGACAACCTTCTCCCAAGTCAATGTACAGAAATGGTAATGCTGACTATGAGGAGCCATACTACTGTTATTCTTCTTCTTCGTTCGTTATCAATCCCCCGATACCAAGCCCTGAAAAGGATTTTGCAAGTAGCAGGGTGTTGTACGGAGAACGGATTGCTTTGTGTAGTTTACTTGACTGTGATATTTGCACCTTTATGTCCGACACATACCACTTGAGCAGGCATTTTTTTTAGTACCGGGTTAGTCTTCCCTCTTCGATCCCTTCTCCTTAGCCAGTCTGGTCTGTTGCAGCCTGTTATCCAGGATCAGAGTGGAGATGTAGAAGGGTCTTGGCAGCTCTGGTTCGCAAACAGTCAGCTATGGGTCGCTGACCGCTGCAGCTCATCCGCTGCTCAGCATTTTGATCGCAAAACTACTGTTATGAAAACATCTCTATCACCCCGGAGATCCCAGAAATGAAAAAGAATGATCACCAGACTGTCCACCTAAAAACATTAGTTCAGGTGATGATTGAAGGAAAATACCGTCCTAAGGACTGGACTCACGTATGTACAGATATATCCGCAGAGAGAGTAGGAAAGGACGCCGTTAATAAGAAACAACAATGGAAAAATAACCCATGAGGCTTTCCCTACTGAGAAGATTTTTTACAGTTTTAGGACAGATTCTATGGCGCTCCTACAGGTACAACGAATGTTCACTAGATATGCCGAACACCCGCCAACACCGATACTATTCTTTCCAGATTGGAGACTTCTACTAGAATCGATACAGAACACCTGAAATGAGCAACATGCTGCAGACGATCAGATCCAAGCTCAAGAAAATCCAAAGAACCATAACAGTTGCTCTTCAGTGGCTGCCATTGTGGAAGCACGGAGAACGATAGAGCTGATGTACTGTCCAAAATAGGTGGCAGGGTGGAACAATATGCCGCCTCAGTGCCTTATAGAGAAGCAAAAACCGCCATCCACTATAATTACAACTCAAAATGAAAGAAAGGCATGGAGGTGAGCAGTGAACCTGAGCTAATCCACCAGCTGCACAGACTCCAAGAAACCACCATCTTTCGTCTGAGAATAGATCTCTCCAGACTTTTGGGCCACCTATACCTGCTCATGATATCACATACAAGTGAGTGTCCATATGGTACCCTAGTTCAGTCCCCAGCACACATCCTACACACAGTTCAGCATACAGAGACCTACAATGCAATATTTGTCTAGAGGGAGCAGAGCTGAACAAACAGCTATGGGGGCGCCACCCAGACCTGGAGATGACTGTGGACTTCGCCGTAGCAACAGGACTACAGATCAAGCATGATCAAAAGACGTGATCGGGGACGGCGTGGCCTAGTGGTTAAGTGACACGGCTCACAACCTAAAGGTGCTGGGTTCGATCCCCATCACAGCACCGGCCGTTACCCCGGGGAAGCAAACCCTTAGAAAATGCAGGAGGAAGCATACCCTTACATAAAATGCATGCTGAAGTCGGATGCACTGGGCCGATAGGCGCAAAATAAAAACCACAGTGCAACGTACACCGCCTTGGGGATTCGAGAAATAAGGTGAACGCAAAAAAAAAAAAAAGAAGAAGACGTGATCGCAGAAGAAGAAGAAAAAAAAGAAGAAGAAAGAGAAGAAGAAAGTGCAACATTTAAAAAAATGAAAAATAACTTCAATGCAAAGTCTGTCCTGTCGTATAGTTTCTGAAACAGGGAGAACCAGACAGATAACAGTCGATCAATAGCTATGGAGATGAACTTGCGATGGATAGGTCATACATTAAGTAAACCAGCTGATATCATTACAAGGCAATCTCTATTCTGGAATCCCCATAGCAAAATGGGTAGAGGCAAAACACGCTAGGAAAAGTACTTGGCACAAATATGAAGGAAACGGGAAGACATGGACATTGGAGCTGATAACTTAAGACAAAAACTACTTGTCCTGTATTTGTTGAAGTATCGTGTTGCACAGGAAAATAAAGAATTTGTGATTTATTGAAATGTGTGTACATACATTCAATGCAGTGTCAATAACGACACCAGTAGTTCATTCCTGTTTATAGTCTGAATCTGAACGTGGAACAACTAAACAGCAACACAAGATGTCCACACAGCGTGTCGTGAGCGTGACACTATATTATATGATAATTTCACAAATTACTAAATCTTTCCCTATATAATATGAACTTAATGATGGCGATTTATTTTGATTACACAAATCTCGTTTTGAGATAATCGCATTAAGATATTTCATCCCGTGTTTACGTTTGAAAATCAAGTCATTGTCTCAGGTTTGCTAGTTGTTTTGGAAATTGGGCAGCGCACAATTTTATCACGGGAATTTCCCATCAGCTCGTTCAGACCAAAGGTGTGCTTCAAATCATGCGAAACATAGAGGTCCGGTCAGATCATCCCGTTACCGGTGAGGTCGTTGGGGCACACATGAAGACATCCTCACAACTCCACGCCACCCCTCTCTGTCAGATTCCGCTGCCTGTGACTCTTCTAGTCGGAGACTGGTCTATTCTTTTATGTTGTCCTCCCATCTCTTTTTGGGCCGGCCTCTTCGTCGTCTGCCATGCACCTTTCCGTGGAGGATTGTGTTTGCAAGACCATTTGATCTCGATATGTGACCGCACCAAGTGAGTTTCCTTCTTCTGACAGTTGCCAAGAGGTCTTCGAAAGGCCCTATTGCTGTTGTAATTATATCTCGTATTTCCTCATTCGTAACTCGATTATTGTACGTGACGTTTAAAAGTTTTCGGAAACATCTCATCTCCAAGGCCTGTATCCTTCGTTCAAGGTCAGCTGTAACTGTCCATATCTCACACACATAGAGGAATATTGACAGGACCGTGTACGCATTAATCTGATTTTCGTGCATAGTAATAACCGCTTATCTTGCCAGATTTTGTTAAGCCATGCAAGCGCCGCTATTGTCTGTGCTATTCTAGCCAACACCTCACATTTTGATCCTTCATCACTGACAATCTTCTTCTTCTTCTGCGTACGCAGTCAGACAGTAACCATTATTTTTTCGAAAAAAGCGGCGGTCATCCTGAGGCTGTCGCCACTGCCATAGAGCTTGTCTTGCAGTTCCACTGGTAATGGCCACATCTGCTCTCTCTGATCCTCGTATGTCGGGCAGTTCTGCAGCAGATGTTCAGCGGTCATTTTACCAGTACCGCACGGGCATTCGTCGGTACACCCTATCTTCAATTTGTTGAATAGATGGTACCTCAGTCTATTGTGGCCAGTGCGAAGTCTGAAGACAACGACCTGCTCTCTTCGGTTCAACTGGTAATAGGCATCGTTTTTGGTGTAACCAGTATGTTCGGTTTCCCATTTGGTCATGTATCTGGCTTTGATAAGCCGTTTTGACTCTTCGTACGTCATACTGGTATCTGTTTGTGGTAGTCTTGCACCTTCTTTTGCCAGTCTGTCTGCCTCCCCGTTGCCTTGGATGTTGCAGTGTGATGGGACCCACTGTACCACTACCCTTTTTGTTGCGGACTGCTGGCACAGTTTGCAGAGTGCTGCTCTTAAGTCATTAAGCTCAGTGTTTTTCTGGCTTTTTAGCGCTGTGACTACGGCGAGAGCATCTGTCAGCAGGACTATATGGCTCTCATTTTCACTGTGTGTCACCATTTCTTCCACTGCCGCCCTCAGTGCCTCTGCTCTGAAATTGCTTGTGTACTTACCAGTAGCGAATGACAGTGTTATTTTTCTGCCATTTGGTAGGTTCAGGAATGCTCCTGCCCCTCCGTTCTGTGTTGTGTTTGTTACAGAACCGTCGGTGTATGCATGGGTCCAGTCCATGCTTGGGTAGCTTTTCGTTATGAAGCTTAGGGTAGTATCTCTCCTTTCTTTTTCAGTCTGGCAGTTTTTGTTTGCAATACCTGGTATATTTTCTACCACCTCTGGAAATATATCCTGCCTCCAAGTAGGTTTTCGTACAGTAGTGATGGGTTTTGGTGTTGTTAGCATCACTGACAATCGACTCAAGATATTTAAAATGGTCAACCACTTCGAGTTCCTGGCCGATAGCTTTTATCCTACTGTTGAAGCCCGTGGCGTTGTTGGTCATTAATTTTGTCTTTCCAGCGTTTATCTCCATACCATAGTCAAGAGCTGATTCATCGAGCCTTCTGACCCATTCCTGGAGTCCTGCTTCTGAACCCGCCGATGCAATCTGCAAAACGACGAACATAGAAGTCAGTTGCATATCCTCGATCCTGAAAGAGGGCATGCAACCAATCACGTCGTTAGAGTTTGTGCCGCCCGGGGCGGTCCCTGAGATTGCCGTCCCCCTTAACATACGTAGACAAAATATCAAAACGACGTATATGAAAAAGAAGACCCCATTTTTATTTCTGAAGTTTACAATGAAATCTGAATATTGTCCGGGTAGATTGTCAGTGATGAAGGATCAAAATGTGAGGTGTTGGCCAGAATAGCACAGACAATAACGGCGCTTGCACGGCTTAACAAAATCTGGCAAGATAAACTGTTAGCACTATGCACGAAAATCAGATTAATGCGTACATTGGTCCTGTCAATATTCCTCTATGCTTGTGAAACAGTTACAGCGACCTTCAGCGAAGGATACATGCCTTAAAGATGAGATGTTTCCGAAGACTTTTAAACGTCGCGTATAAAGATCGATTTACAAATTAGGAAATACGAGATAGAATTACAACATCAATAGGGCCTTTTGAAGACCTCTTGGCAACTGTCAAAAAAAGGAAACTCACTTGGTACGGTCACACATCGAGCTGAAATGGTCTTGCAAATACAGTCCTCCACGGAAAGGTGCAAGGCAGACGACGAAGAGGCCGGCCCAAACTGAGATGGGAGGACAACATAAAAGAATGGACCAATCTCCGACCAGAAGAGGCATAGGCAGCGGCCGCTGACAGAGAAGGGTGGCGTAGGGTTGTGAGGATGTCTTCATTTTGTTGTTTAATGCCCACAATGAGAAAGTTCACTCTTTTGTGAAGACACTGAGCAGAGCATGAGCTGCAGTGGTCAGTGACCCATAGCTGACTGCTAGCGTCAGGGTCAGCGAACCAACGCTGCCAAGACCCTTCTACACCTCCACGCGGTGATCCTGGATAACAGGTTGCAGCAGAGCAGACTGGCTAAAGAGAAGGGATCGAAGAGGGAATGCTAACCCGGTACTCAAAACATGCTTGCTGAAGTCGGATGTGTTGGACTGAAAGGTGCAAATATCACAGTCAATCTGTAAACTACGACACAGCGCATTCCGTTCTCTGGACTAGATTCTGCTACTTAAGCCCTTTCAGGGTTTGGTAGCGGGAGATTGAGAACAAACACAGAAGAAGACTCTTTTGTGCGCCTTGAAAATGACGTTAAGTGGTGGGTTGTAGTAGCTTCCCTCATCCTGAGCGCGCTGATGAAGATGGCGCCGGTCCTCTAGGTGGTCGTGCTATGCTTGGCTTCATTTGCGTGACGCTCACTGCTACAGGGATCACGTCAATTCTCATCTCGTCAGCCATACTGCTTTGAAGACAGCCTGTTTCCATGGAAAGCTGCATGGAAGAGATAGTGGTCTTGGGCAGTGCATTGAGCTTGACCCAGATGCGACATCCTGGTCAGTATGTTGTGCCTGGTCGGACTAGTGTTGCAGTTCCCCCGTTGTGACACGGTAACCAGCCAGGTGTAAACAATGGGTATTAATTAAGGAAATTTGCGTGTAGAGTGATCTAATAAACATGCACATAATGAAAACAGAGGCTTTCAAATGTAAATAATTATTTGGAGTAGTCTAAGAGAGTTTCCCAACATTTCTACTTCTGCGGACCAGTGAAAGCATGAAAAATATTTAGCAGACCGGTGAAAATATGAAACATTTTTTCGCGCATATCTCGGACAGAAATAAAAACCATTATTTATACAGCATTTTGTGTTTAATAAGAGCTGCCGAAGACAGATGTATCAGCCCAAAAACTGCAAAAATCCCAATCAACCTGTAAACTAGCAACAACACATTCCGTTCTCCGGACTATATACTGCTACTTACAAAGCACTGTTCAGTGCATGGTCGTGCGAGATTGAGAATGAACGCAGAAGAGTGTATAAGTTTTAAAATCGAATGTTATAGAATGAAACTTGTATAGTTGTTGAAAATAACCAGAAATTGAGCAGTAAATATAAATGTTCATAATAGAACGTTTTGAGAAAACAATATTTCATTGAAATAAAATTTGTGGATAATCTGTTGCTGCTTATTTGATTGGAATATATGTTAGCCCTGGCTTCAGTATTGTGATGAAGCGATGCATTGAAATCCATTCTGTTTGTTTGTCTGATTTTGATCACTGACAGGTTAGAAAAAAGTCTTCTCATGCAAGTAGTATATATATACATATATATATGTCACTGGAAAACAAATACATATACATATATATATATATATATATATATATATATATATATATATATATATATATATATATATATTATATTCGTTTTCCAGTGACATTCAAAATTCAGACAATAAACGCATTTAATGTCTGGACACCAGAGTGGCAGAAGAAGACAATTCGATTAGGTTTTCTTTTTCACAACATTTAAAAGCACATAGATTGATGTCTTCAATGAAAGGGTTAAATTAAAGTATCATTTTCGCGGATGGGCAGACGGGAAACTTCTATATATATTTTTTTTAAATGCATAAAAAATAGTATAATCATAAAAGTTGCCTAGCGGGCATATTATTTCTGAGAAATTTAACAGGTTATATTTACTTTGTATTCATTTTAGTAGTAAATAATAAAAGTTGTGTCTCATGTCTTGTACTATCTTGACATAAAAATACTTTTCTTTTCAGTAGACCAAAAGTGTAATATAGCACCATATCATAAGGCAGAGGTTCTGTGTTATACCATTCTGATCACCTTGTCGTTCCTCTCTAGCAGATCATCTTTCGTACATGTGTCTAGTAGATTTGGGCAGCTCATGAGGAGTATCCGGACAGCGCAGCGTGCACAAATATTGTCATCACTGTATCCTCATATCAGGTTTTTTTTTCTGCATCGGATGACCTCAGACTGAAATAAATTTAAGGATCTCCGTGTGGATACGCTCATGACGTAGCCCCCTATTGCAGCTTATACGTGACATCATTTGTCGATGCAACGCTCTCCAGTCCCTATCTGGAGAGATTGTGTTGTTTATAGGAAACTCCGTCTAAACTGTTATCCTCATTTTCTGTGATTGGTGTCCGTACATTAAGTGCCTTCGATCATTGATTGGTTTTCATATCTCAACTTCTATAGCAACGGTCCTTCTGCTTCAGAGGCTGCTACACAAAGTATGTGATATAATTTTTCAATTGGTGTTAGCTTTATGCGCCCTTTACCATCAGAGATTCACTGATGTCAGTATCAACACCAGCTCACTGTTAACTAGGCTTCGCACTCGGCACAGCCACATATTAATTAATGACACTTTTTGGGTCAGTGAGTGGTGAATATTTGAAATGCATTTCCACAGGAAATAGGAGGCATGGTCAATTAATGCATTCAAGAATAGATTGGACGCTCATAGATGTCTTTAATCAAGTGAATGTAAAATAAATTGGGTATATACAGACTCTGATGCTGTCTTCTAAATCAGTATAAAGACGTACCAGGTGTCTGTCACACATAAATCCTTCTAAGGAACCACTTTAGTAATGGGAAAAATACAGAAAGAGACAATGTACAACAGATGGTTGGTTGGTTGCTAATGCCCACAATGAGTTGGTAACCCTTTGTGGCAGAATGTAGTAGCTTTCCTGACATCCCGAGTGTGTTGATGAAGTGGACCGGAGTGCTCCAGGCAGTTTTATAATGCTTGGCTTCATCTGCGTGTCATTCACTACCGGGATCACACTGAACCTCATCTTGTTAGCCAGACTGTTGTCTTTGACAACAGCCCGTTACCAGGACGACCAACGAGGAGGTCAGGTGAGGGTCTTGGCCAGTATATTTCTCCTGACACTGGCTAACATTGATCAGTGTTTTTTGCCTGACCAAACGTTAGCCTCATTGTCCTCATGTACAAAAGATAAAAACACCAACATTTGTATACCACACAGGAACTGAAGAACTAGCACATGTTATTTCATGTTTATGTTTCACTGCTTACATCAAAGAAATAATAACTTTCAATTCATAACAGCTTTCAAACAGACACAGGCAATTAGTACTGCATTAAACATATATTAACCATAACAAATAAAACATAATTTATTTTTGTTTTACAAATGGACAAGGACAAAGTACAATTAGTGAATGCTTTTAATAAATTTTTTTTAATGCAAACAACAACAAAAAATACTATGAAAAGCTACAGCAAAAGGATAAAAGACCACTTCAAGATAAGTATTAAGTTAATTTGTTTCTAAAGTATGATATTTGGTTGCATTTACTCTTCCTCCGCTCAAACTCATGGGGAAACAACATTTTTACTTCATTTTCTCCATATCATATTTGCTGAGGTGATTCTACAGCTATCTTTCAGACAGTTTTGATGTTTTCATTAGCATGAATTGGGAAGCCTTCTACTCTACATGATTATTTTGCAGCAGTTATCTTCACTTGTTATAGTTCTTGAAAGTTGCTGTCCACAAACAAGCATATAACATTTATTCAATGTAAAAACAAACAAAGACTTGTATTACTTAGACCTAACAACATCATAAATGAGAAATTGGATGAAGGAAAATCTGGATTTATTTTGCCTTTGAAGAACAAAATTAGTTGGCATTGCTGGCTGTAATCATCAGGCACAGTGACTTATAACTGACGAAAACCCTATTCCGTCTCCAAGTGACGGACCTGACTGCAACCATGCAGCCCGAATGATTGAGGATCAAAGAGGGAATTCAAATCTGGTCCCAAAAATGGTGCTGGAATCAGCTGTGATGGGCAGAAAGGCGCAGATATCGGAGTCTTGCTGTAAACTACATCTTTTTAAAGAACAGGTGAAGAATAATCGGTGTAAATGTAATTTTTTTAATTAGTGCGTTTATGCTGGGTGCCAGCAGCTGCCCCACCTTGAAGTAACTATAAGTCACATAAAAAATGTTAAAACTTTCTGCATGACATGGTAGGCTAGGAACGACCAAGTCATAAAATTACGCTCAAAGGATTGAAAGTGTTTAAATATAACAGCAAAGAATGATCAAGAAAAACAGCAGCATCTCAATAAATGTGTGGTGTGATCATGACAATCTTAGTCCTTTACTGTCAGAATCCTCTGTTTATGCCGCCCTAGTTACTACCTTAATCGTTCATCATTGCCCACTTAATTCTAGTGTCGGTCGCTGTCACATATAAACAAATTATTGTCAGACTGTCTATGTAACTCGTATTCTAAAAAATGTTTAGGAATCTATTGGTATATCAGTTGTATTTGTACAATTTTGAAGCTGAGGCTTTCCAGGCAATGGAATCTATGTTTCTATACCAAGCAAGAAATTAGTATTTGATGATTATCAAAAACTACTACAAAATATTTATCAAATTTATTGAATCTAGCAAAAGAACTTTTAGGACTGAAAATAAAGGTCGCTTGACCCGACAGTCAACAATCTGTGCACAGAATAGTGTTTTATTTTACTCCCCGATAGAAAAACCTACGCCTTTAACACATTTCGAACTCGAGTCCTATGCCAGAGCTTTAACTATTGTGTCAACTGCTCCTCTCAGGATGTCGACACAGCTAAATTGAACATGGCTCAATTTAGACTCTGACAACACTAGTGAAAGTGAGAGCACAACGTATGTTGATGAGATAGTGCAACTGATATTGATGATATAATACAATAAATGTGAGAAATTAACAATTATAAGTATTACATTTTACAGCATTTTCAAAAATGTTATTGTGATTTGCTAAATATGTAATCATATAACAAATACTTCAATTGACAGGTAATTTCATTTCACATATTTAAACTAACAATAACCATTTTTGTTCATTTTGTTTTATTTCAAGGTTTTTTAAAAGTAAAAAAAAAATGTAACAAGTTCATTTACTGTTCTTTGCCTTGAACATTAAGACCAAAAATCTTTTAAATTATATTGTACTGTTCAGCGTTAGCACATTCTGACACAGAAATGCAATTTTAAAATATCAAAAAGACAGCCTCTGGAACACAAGACAACGTCTAGTTTCCGAAAGGCTGCTAATACCAGATAATCTAAAATGTCATGTCATGATAAAGCTGCCTTGAGTTCTTCTATAAGCTGATGGTGACAAATAGATGACCAACAATCTCATTTTTATGATGCAGTTGCTTCCAGTTCTCCAACAGGCTGATCAGGTTCCTCATCGTTGTAGATGTTCTCAGCCTTTGGAACATCAAGAGACAAGCAAAGGTTATTGACCAGTTAAAAACACCGCTACTTACAGAAAATGACTACAGTGACTTAGCCATACCTCTACAACCATCGGGTGTTGATGGTACTTTTTTGTCTTCTTGTGGCTTTTAGTTTCTACAGCAGTCGTCTCAAACTTTAACCAGTCAGTTTAATGACTAATGGGCACACCTCAACAATGCTCTGTATTTGTACTTCTTGTAAACTAGGTCAATTTGAGTATCACATATTACGGTTTTATGATATGTCTTAACGTTTGATAGACATTTCACTGCTTGACAAATTCTTGTTCGAGTTTCAGAAGGACAGAGAGGATGACCAATGATATAGCTCAATGAAATTACTATGGGAGTATTCTGTCCTCCTATCAAGCATCAACTGGATGGCATATTGTTCAATGCCAACAGCTTTGAATATTGAATAAGCAGAGCTGTGGCCAAGAGTAAAACATACACCTTAACCCTTAACAATCTAAGCCGAACAGAAAATATATCTTGCAGACGGTGATAACTCATTTTTCCACACATATCCCTTTTACCAACAACAACAAAATTTTCATTTATTACAGTAGCGTAATCTGAGTCTGATCACACACAGCACATAGCTTTCTTAGACTAAGACTAATCTGAGTCTGTCCACACACAGAACATAGCTTTCTTAGGCTAAACTAATATGAGTCTGTCCACACACAGAACATATCTTTCTTAGGCTAAACTAATATGAGTCTGCCCACACACAGCACATAGCTTTCTTAGGCTAAACTAATACGAGTCTGCCCACACACAGCACATAGCTTTCTTAGGCTAAACTAATATGAGTCTGCCCACACACAGCACATAGCTTTCTTAGGCTAAACTAATATGAGTCTGCCCACACACAGCACATAGCTTTCTTAGGCTAAACTAATATGAGTCTGCCCACACACAGCACATAGCTTTCTTAGGCTAAACTAATATGAGTCTGCCCACACACAGCACATAGCTTTCTTAGGCTAAACTAATATGAGTCTGCCCACACACAGCACATAGCTTTCTTAGGCTAAACTAATATGAGTCTGCCCACACACAGCACATAGCTTTCTTAGGCTAAACTAATATGAGTCTGCCCACACACAGCACATAGCTTTCTTAGGCTAAACTAATATGAGTCTACCCACACACAGCACATAGCTTTCTTAGGCTAAACTAATATGAGTCTGCCCACACACAGCACATAGCTTTCTTAGGCTAAACTAATATGAGTCTGCCCACACACAGCACATAGCTTTCTTAGGCTAAACTAATATGAGTCTGCCCACACACAGCACATAGCTTTCTTAGGCTAAACTAATATGAGTCTGCCCACACACAGCACATAGCTTTCTTAGGCTAAACTAATATGAGTCTGCCCACACACAGCACATAGCTTTCTTAGGCTAAACTAATATGAGTCTGCCCACACACAGCACATAGCTTTCTTAGGCTAAACTAATATGAGTCTGCCCACACACAGCACATAGCTTTCTTAGGCTAACTTCTGAACAGCTCAACACTCACCATTTGCCAGACTTGCATGATGTTGTCCTCTGACACTGAACAGATCACCCACGGTTCATTGGGATTCCATGAGAAGTCAGAGATTTTAGCTGTGTGGCCACCATGAATAAACTGGAAGAAGAATTTAGTATGTTTTAAATCATTTTTGCTCAGTGTAAAAAAAAAAAACCAGGAAAGTTATCATTTACAGCCTAATACTACAACCCACAGTCATGTACACCAGTGATAACCAATATTTTAACTTAGCGAGCTACCTTGTCAACTTTGACTTCAAATAGATTCGTCAATATAGTTCAGTTCAATATAGACATGTAACTATATTATTATCATTAGTACAGAATTATACGCTGAATTTTTTAAAATTAGTTTACACATACATGCTTTAATAAATTAAAATAAGTGATTGGTGGGCTAGATCGGATGGCCAGAATCTGGACTACTTGTAGGTTTGACATCCCTGATACACAACTAATAAATGTGTAACTGTATTTGTAACTTACTAGCAACTCTGGTGGGCCATCCTCTGCATCGTCAGGTAATTGTTCCTCTCCTATTTTGCTGAAAGATTAGACATTTGCATCAAATTTATATGTGCGTAAAAATGTATATAATCAAATTTGAGTAACGATGCTTTTATATATATTTCTTATTAACCCCTTATCAAAAGAGATAAACGACAATCAAATGTTAACTTCATTTAGTGGAATGCACCTTAGGAAACTGCCTTTTTTTTGTGTAATTGATTGTGTGAGTCATCTTGACGTATTCTAAGCCCTAATTTTAAACTTAAATTTAAACATATATCCGTGCTGATTAGAGACAATAGCTCATCTATCATTTCTGTGCTTGTCATCCAAGTAGGTGAAGTGTGTTTTGTAACTGGACAAGGCCTACAAATATGGCGAAGCGATTTTCTTCTACTCTTAAGTGGATGAGTTGGACATTGATGATATCCAAGTATGAACTAAAGAACACATGCAGACTGATTATCGGCATTTTTGTAAACATAGATTGCAACTGAAGAGAAGGCTGCACGAGAGCCAAATAGCACTGAAGACGTTACGCAGAATCGACACCACAACACCCAGGGCAGCCCTATATGTATTCAGTCTCTGTCAGCAAATGGTAAGTCTATAAATAATAATTCTTCCTATAGCTTACTAATGGTACACACTACTGTTACATTCTTCCAGGTGCCCCTCCCTATATTCTGACATCAAACTCTCTACAATCAAAAGAGCGGTATTGTTCAGACTATTTCTAAGCAGCCGTTCATGTTTACATTTGATTAGAGCTGCCGTCGCTAAGCAAGATTAACGTAAGTTGCACACAGGCGACCCGCGTGCCGTGATTTTCATGCTGTATGTCGCACAGCAAAGGATAATGTGATTACAAGAATATTACCTTAAGTCCCACACATGAAGTCGTCTGTCTGTTCCACTGGATGCAAGGATAGTTTCATTATGAGGTGACCACTGAACCTGTTTGAGAGAAGTGACATTGGGGAGCACAAAATTAAATGAAGTTCAAGAGAAGAGAGAGAAATATGAATATTGACAATGACAGGCACAGAAAGACAGATACAAAATTATCAAACAAGGAATCAAATTAGAAACTTAGCTCCAATATATAGGGAAATGAGATGCCAGACCCAGCCAGAGGGTGCGGGGCTGAGACAAAAGCTGTGGGGCAGCCGCTCCGACCTAGTGAAGACTTCAGCATGGCGACTGGCCTGCAGATATAGCATGACCAAAAGATCCTGAACGCAAAGAAGAAGAAACTTAGCTGCCGATGATGATATATGTTGGTAAAGGTAGTCCCAGAGCATTCACTGATACAGGGAATGACTTGTGAGACTTCATTGTACAAGGCCATAGCTTGTGTATGAGATTGAGGTGGTCAGTTCCCTTCCTTGCTGTCTTTCATTCCCTAACAGGTACTCATCTACAGCTGGGTCAACTGGAGTGTGCCATGCCGTTAACGAGGGTTGAACGCTGTGCATTAACCATGAAAAACAATTGTGCGGCCACTATGCTAATTAGATATGCGAGATGTTTTTCTTCTTTGATCCTTAGCTGATAACTGGTTATTGCGAATGATGGTGTGTTTCGGATCATCAACTTCTTCAATCTGCATTCGTTCTCAATCTCCCGCTACCAAGTCCCGAACAGGGCTTTGCAAGAAGCAGAATGTAGTCAGGAGAATGGAATTTGTTGTGTCTGTCTGACACATTGGTCTTCAGCAGAAAAGCACCAACAATTTCCATAATTTGTTCACTCGCCCAGCTCTGATTCATCCACAACACAGCGTGGGCTAGTTTTTAAGCCGTTACCCCGGGGAAACCATTAGAAAATGCAGGAGTAAGCAGACCCTTACATAAAATGCATACTGAAGTTGGATACACCGAGTCGACAGGCGCAAAATAAAAACCACATTGCCGCGCACACCACCTTGGAGAATAGAAAAATAAGACGAACAAAAAAAAACAAAACAAAAAAACCACAGCTGCCTCACATTTGGCGCCCTTAAGGCTCCATAATGCTTCCTCTTAAAACTCAAGGCATATTACTTTTTCAGGTTTTCTCAAAAATCTTATATTACCTTTCTTTATGGCGTTTTGTGGGTCTATATCTTAAAAGTTTATACTTATCTCTCTTGCGTTTTTTATTTGATATGCAAATAAACAAATCTAAACTTCTGAGGCTAGTAAATAAAAAATGGGGTAGCAAAGGGTTTATGTGAGGTCCCCGACTGAAACAGTAAACTTATAATAATATTAATCTTAAAGCAATTTTCATTTTTAATCGGCGTCTTTAAGTTTGAATAATATTATTTTTAAATATTGAAAATAACTATGCATAATTAAATATTGAATATAACCCATAAAAATATGAGCAATTTTATATGTTGTGTTCTCAGTGGACACACTGAAGCGACCCATAGTAACATACATCAACGCGCGAACCACAGCATGTTTATATAGGCAATTTTTTGGGAAACATCATGCATCCTGCACAGATATCTGTTTGCGTAAACGAATTCCGTGAAATATAATAAATCTGTTTGCGTAAACGAATTCCGTGAAATATAATAAATCTGCTTCTGCCACTAATTTGATGAGTTGATTGCGTAATCTAGAAACCATGTGATCTAGATTTCAGCATCTCAATTCCATGAAATGTGCATGGGACACGAATCAAATGGTCACACTTCCAGGAATCTAACGCGCAGCATGTCCCATGATTTCCCTTCTTCTACCCAATCGACATGAATAAAAGCAAGAGCTCGGCCATATAGAGTCAGTGTTTTCTTTTACTCTATTAACCTCTAGCACGATCGATTTTTTAAACGAAAATTTGACCTAATTAATTAATTTAATTTCTCGCTATGGCAGTCGACTTAAAATGTGTAACTTTTCTGTTTGTTTGTAAACAAATATGATTTTCTTGTGTGTAGAGACACAATTGAATAATGAACATGTGGGTGTTATTGTTGTTGTTGTGTGTTTGTTAGTTTCTGAGATGCAAAAAGATGAAGTTGAAAATTTATGAAAATCTCAGAAAAAATTTGGACTCGACCACTAGGCCTAGTACGTCAAACAAGAAATGGTACACATATATTCTGAGCCCCACATTTTATTTTTGTTTAATTTTACATTTATTTGTTATTTATAATGTTAATGCATGTTTAGACATATTTTATTTTGATCTATTTATATTCTTTCCGCTACTCCATGATCTACAAAGTAGAGATTCAGTAAATGTTACCTGGAAAATCTCGTCTTTGTGCGATTCAAAAGAATGGAGTTTCAACTTCAGATTCCGCAAATCCCACAATGCCACTGTCTGAAGATATAACAAATAATATGCTATAATACAAAAACAACAAAGCAATGATAATAGATCCAACTCCTAACCATACACTAAATATAGAAATTAACCCATGTATAATCCTTAAACAAATATCATGTCACACAATTACAATCTTATTTGGTTTTCTATGCTTTTTACAAAGGCACAAATACCAAACAACATCAGCCAAGATGAAGTGACAACATAGATGAGAATAAATAACTAAGCTAATCTATCAAAATGATAACGAAGACAGAAATGTTACTTATCTAAGCACTAGCTAGCTAATCTAATATGGCCATATGTTAATGACTGAATGGAAGGAAAGATTGGTGAGAAAAAGTAGAGATCGATAGGACATACTCTCAAGAAGTTGTTAGCGATTGCCCACAATGACCAAGTGTACTCTTTTGTGCACCCTGAAAAGGACATTAAGTGGCGTGTTGCAGTAGCTATCCTCACATCCCGAGTGTGCTGATGAAGGTGGACCGGGTCCTCCAGACAGTTGTGCTATGCTTGACTTCATCTGCGTGTCACTCACTGCTACGGGGATCACGTCAATTGCCATGAAAACAGCCCGTTTCCAAGGAGGGCTACTAGGAAGTCGAGGTGAGGGTCTTGGCCAGTATATTTTGCCTGACCCTGACTAACATGTCTGATCAGTATATTTTGCCTGACCAGACGTTAGTCTTTCTTCCGAACTCTCAGGAAGAAACCTAATAATAAAAACAGACTGGACAAGAAAAAAGTAGAGAGGTCCTGAACACATAGTGAAGGATGATGAAAGAAGAGCTAGATGTCTCTAAAAAGCAGTAGGATTAAATCAAGTATATAATCACATTTAACCTTTAGGGCCTTGAATTATAAAAGTACGAAAGTTCCCACAGCCACTGAATTATTTTTCAGCACGTCACATTTTTCTAGGTTGTTCACTTTGAAAATCTGTATTTTTTTGTTTGTTGTATAAATGATTTTTTTGTCTGTAGAGACATAAATGAATAAAGAGCTACTTGGTGTTATTGTTTTTTGATGTGTGTGTGTTAGTGCATGAGATACAAGAAGATGAATGTGCAATTTTTTTTAAACCGCAACATTTCGATTTTGCCCATTTCGGTGGGGAATCGGGACCGTCGGAATGTGAAAATAGTCACAGAATGCCTTAGTTTTTCCATACAAGATCGTCAAATCTGCTATTTTCCCTTTCAAATGTAGTTAATACTGCTAAATAAACAAATTAAACAGATCGAGCTCCCAAAAATATGTTGGAACAACTTACCTTTATCACCCGCAATAATGGAATAATCCGCAAGTCGTCCCGAAAATGCAAACAGGTCGTTTCAAAATCGCTTTCAAAGTCACTTTACGGCCAATTTGGTTGTTTACAATGGCAATGACGGCATCCCTATATATAGATTCAAAATGGCCGTATTTCAACCGGTGTTAACACACGGCAATGCTCTAGAATAATTTTGTTATGACGATCGGCAAATTTTCTTATCGTGTGTCCGTTTAGGTGGACTGTAGGGTGACTTGGAGTATTTTACTTGTCCACCTATGCGGACATTAGTGCCTTAAAGGTTAACTTTATTCATGGTTGAACTTATATGTATGCCTACCTTGTCAGCAGATCCTGAGGCCAGGATAAACTCACTGTATGGGTTGAAAGACAGGCAGTTAACTTCTGCTGCATGGGCATCTACAGTGTGACTTGGTTTGTTGGTGTTGTTAGAACGAGTGTCCCAGCTAAAACACAAATCAAACAAAAACATCTGAGATACATAAATGGTAATATGGCATCCAACACACTTACTTTTCAAATACAGGGAAAATTATGTTCTGAATTATGAATTAGATAAACAGTATGTGTCAATGAAATTTCTAAAGTGAGGTCAAAGATAGTCAAATGTGTAGAATACTAGAGGCAATAAAGATATGGTCTTAAGAAGAATGTTATCACATCCATGGACGTGAGCATATTAATAAATGTATTAATTTTTTCAGACTATTTTCACCTTGACATGGCTGTACAAATTAAGCTTTAGTTTTCTCAATTTCCTTACTATATAAATTGGGCTTTTGTCTTAATTTCAAACTAGTCTTTACCAACAGAAATGAACGGGTCATCCGACATTACTCTGGATAAATATGATAATAATAATAGCTGTCCATAGTTGCTGATGAGGGCTGCTGGCATCATCCTGTCACAGATTTCCCTGTTGGGTGTGGGTGCACATGTGGCAGAAAGGCCAATGCGGGCATGGAAACATCTGCTGCATAATGAGCACACAAGGTTTGTAGAAGGTGATGACGTTTCCGCTGTTCGTGAACTCCGGGTCTCACATCTACTCTGGGCTTTCACAACACTGTGGTTTTCTATACTAGCTACACCCACTTTGACTGCGCTTCTCCAGACAGATCTGTTTTGCGCAAGACATTCCCAGGTGGTAATATCTATCTGTCAACATTTCAGTGAGTCCCTCAGACTTATTTTAAAACATTTCTTTGGGTGCTCTTTCTCGCGCCATCCCTCTCTCAGCTCGCCACAGAGGAGCTTCTTTGTGAGCCGTTCGACTGACACGAGGTGTCAGGCCCATCCTAGTTGTACTTTTTCTAGCAATGAATGGATGCTGGCTATGTCAGTCCTGGAGAGAACCTCAATGTCGCTGGCATGATGTTTCCATCGAATGTGGAATATTCGCCTCAGGTAACTTGTGTGGAAGTGGTTTAAATATGATAGTAAATTTGTTTAACCCTCTCCTCGCATCCCTCCCTGTCCACCAACTTGTCTATCTCTTTCCCCTTCACCAGTGGGGGAAAAACCCTGTTCTGACTTTGATAGTAACATATAAACACAATTACTTCACTTTTTTTTATTAAATATATTTTTTAAAGAAAAATCTTTTACAGAACAGCAATGTTTTAGTGACAAGATGTCCCATCTTGATCTGAATTATTCCTGCACCAGTTGTAACTTTAACACACAAAAAATAATCTTGAATTTGTATACTCACATCATAAGTTTCTGGTCATCTGCCACAGATCCAAAGAGACTTTCATGGAGCAAATGCCAAGCCACATCCTACAATTATACAACATGGACAGCTGCTTTAACTAGAGTAAAACACTTCCAAACATCTAAAAGGTCTCTGTGTTAATATACAGATCAACTCTGCCTTGCAATGTCCCTATGATCTTTCACAAGATTCAATAGAACCTCATCATGAAAACCATTTTTACTGAATCCACCAACATAAATAGAGATACAGGCTTCCAGTAAAGAAGCCAACTGTAGTGGTGGCCCTAGTCTTCCCTCAAGCTGAAAGGTGAATCATCATTACTAAGTTTAGTTGCATCATCATTATTTACCTGTTACTCCAAGTGGTGGAGTAAATGTCCAACACTGCATTTGGTTACCAAAAGCAAGCTTATATGGAACCCTGAATCCATTTACGCACAGTATTGGTAGCAATGGTTTTTACATGGCGAGGTTGCCAGCCCTATGCACAACAATCTCTAGCCGGCTGTCTCAGACTTCACAGAAGGAAAAATTTAGTTGCATGTTCATACATTTTTGTTCTTTCTCAGTAACAAAAATGACACTATTAAGTGAATGAAAAACGTAATGTTTTTTTTTTTTTTTTTGGCGTTCGCCTTATTTCTCTGTTCCCCAAGGCAGGTGTGCGTTGCACTGTGGTTATTTTGTTGCTCCTGTCGGCCCAATGCATCCGACTTCAGCATGCATTTTATGTAAGGGTCTGCTTCCTCCTGCATTTTCTAAGGGTTTGCTTCCCCGGGGCAACGGCCGGTGCTGTGAATCGAACCCACCACCTTAGGCTTGTGAGCCGTGCTACTTAACCACTAGGCCACACCGTCCCGTGAAACCGTAATAAACAATTATCATGGACAGAACTGTTCTTTGAATTCTAGACATAAAGATATTTCAATTCTCATATTCCCCACATGCAGTGCAGATGAAAACCTCTTTGTAAACAAACAGAACGAAGATAATGATCATTGACAAAATTATTAGAGGGTGTGTAAATAGAACAGGTCATGAACTTTTGAGTATCTAGGCTTCACAATTGACAAAAGTGGCGACTGCGCAAAGGAAATCAAAAGGAGATTGGCAATAGCAATACAGATGCTACACAATCTAAAGAAACTATTGCAGAATACCAACAAACCAACTAAAGTGAACATTTTTAGAACATGTTTTTCCCATGGCAGCATACGGCTGTGAAACAAGGACAGTTATCTAAATCCCAAGCCTAAAAATGTTATAGAAAAGTCATTAGAATACATTGGACCAACAAAAAAAAATGCAGACATCCGACAAGAGTTTGGCATAGAGAACAACTAGTTTATAAATTTCATCATGACCAGAAAATTGAAATACTTTGACATCAAAAGACACAACGGTCTTTGACAGAATGGTAATGGCACAAATATGGTGCTGGACAAGATAGGCAGAGGCAGACCAAGAAGACGATGGCATTAAGTGGTCAAGGAATGCATGACTCTGGAGCGGGATAGAGATTTGGCAAGAGATTGAGTTTCATTCAGACGGGCTTTGATGGAAACTACATTCTGTAAAGAACATGGTAGATGATGATGGCATTCCCCAGAGTGAATACCAAAGAATAGGGTTAGTACAAAAGAATGTGGTTTCACGAAGGGGTCCGTGCGTAGCAGAGATGAGAATAGGACATATTTCGAGATCTGAGAGCATGCCAAATGAGGTGACTAACATTGCGGCGAACTTCTACTGCAGACAACTCTCCAACTTATAGTACTGCAAAACAGGCTATTAACAAAGACCAAAGTCTGCAGAGCATAGGAAAAGGCTATGTGTGGTAAAGTTTATCATACTAAGATAGAGCTGTGCCGTTATATGTGGTCAAATAAGACTACACCTATATGTCACCATCTTCACTTGTTTGTGACAGGCACCTATTATTATTAGCATCAATGGTTGCAAGAAATCTCTAGAAACAATTACCCATATATGACACTGAAATAAAAAGATGAATACCTCATCATAGGACCAGAAGAAGAAAAGGCGACTATAGAGGTTGCATGGGGTTAACAACCTCACCATGTAAAATAAAATGCAACAGAAATCAAAAACTCATAAGCATATCAAGGACACATGATGACTTTCTCTCAGGAAGCTAAATAGCAGTGCTATCCCTATGCTCTAGCAAATAGTGGACATAGAATACGAGAATTTAATATAGACACTCTGATCTTAAATGAAAAATGTCAACTGCATGTAAAAGATTAAAAAGCAAGTGAAGAAAAGCCAATTCTCTTCCTTGTTCACCTTGAGTATCTGTGCACTTCAGTACAGCTTCGCGTGGAAGAACACTGGCTGTTGCCAAATGCTACTTTTTGTATTAGAATACGATGGAAGCCAGATCTGAAGCAAACTATGTAGATATGCAAAATGTTTACCTCTACCACAGAAGTATGTCCAGTGAAAATAGTCATGGCATCAATCACTCGCTCTTGTCGCTGCGCTGCATTCACATTCCACAGGCAGATGGTCTACAAAAATCAGTTTATATGTGAATAAAACTATTCAGAAATATATCAGAACATTTCAAACAGTGGCATAGGAATGAAAATAGTGACAGACAATGCTACATGTGGAAACATAACAAATACTAACTACACTAGGATGTTGGAGACATTTGACCAGAATATGTCAGTCTGGGTCAGATGAAACATATTGATCAAGATACCACCTCACTTATGGCAGTCTGGTTAACAAGGTGGGGAGCAGCACTTGGATCCCCATACTGGTGAGCTTACTAAGAAGCCTTACATTGTACAACAGCCGAGTGAAACCTTGTTTCACTACAGCTGGGTGAAACCTTGTTTCATCTTCTCAAGTATGACTCAGGATGTGAGGAGAAAGTCCAAAGAAAGTCGTCAAGAGTATCTAATTCAAGTACAAGTGACATTAGTAACATCAACCTCGCTTGGATTCCACTTCCTCTTCTTCGGCATACTTCTTCTTCTTCGTTCGTTGTCAATCTCCCACTACCAAACACTGAAAGGGCTTAAGTAGCAGAATGTAGTCCAGAGAACGGAATGCGTTATGTCGTAGTTTACAGATTGGCTGCGATATTTGCACCTTTCGGTCCAATACATCCGACTTCAGCAAGCATTTTTTGAGTACCGGGTTAGCTTTCCCTCTTCGATCCCTTCTCCTTAGCCAGTCTGCCCTGATGCAGCCTGTTATCCAGGATCACCGCATGGAGGTGTAGAAGGGTCTTGGCAGCTATGGTTCGCTGGCCCTGATGCTAGCAGTCAGCTATGGGTCGCTGACCACTGCAGCTCTTGCGCTGCTCAGCATCTTGATCCCTTCTTCAGCATACAATATATAGTGTTTAAAAAGCAAAATTGTTGCTCTAAACCCAGAAGCTTCAGGCTCAATCTGTTTACAAATCATTATCCTCTATTAGGGGCATGGGACCTCCACTGCACTTCATCTCACGGGTATTTATGTGCTCTAGTAATGGAGGTTTCTAAATACAGTTTTCGTTTAATGACAAGTTTTACGGCTGTGTATGTATTACGATTTGGGTCTATTTTTAAACATGTGACTTTCTAAAATAATTAAATTGGAACTCAAGAGCTGAGAAATGCCTTATTTGATCAGGCTTATGACCATGCATCTGAATTCAACTGCGTTATTTAATACAAATCTAATTCAGACTCTGACTGAAAAGAAAGTGGCTGTGGTAGTGCTATATAAAATCCAATCATTTCTGCCAGCAACAATACGGTTTCTTCAACTTGTTACTCTCTTCGTCATTCCTTGACCACACAGTATTTCTGCCAGCATAAATTATTGAAATTTATTCAGTATTTCCATTATTCTTCATTCTCATTACTGTAACTTAGTTTGCTGTTTTGGTTTATTCCAGTCCTTGATAAAGATTAATTTGGTCGAAACGCTGGTATATATGTTACTGTTCTCAAGTAAAACTGCATTTTAACTTTGTATTCCAGTCAAAATATTTTAACAAGAAAATTCATGAAATTAGTGCTGTACAATTCAAAATGTTGATATTTACATGGTCATCTGATGCGCTAAGAAGATGTCCGCTGAGATTGGGGTTCCATGATAAACCATACCTTTGTGGAAAGGAAAGAAAGGTAATAGAATAATTAAATGGTTGGCAAATATTAGTGTAAGTAAGTGTTGTGGTATCTAGTATTTGAAATGACATTTTATAATTACTGCATAATACTGTGACGACATTGATACTTCAAAGTTTATTTCAGTTAGTCATCAACACGCATGTCAAAGAGATTAGCACTTTTCTTGCACAAAAAATAAACATACCCTTCTTTCTGATGGCCTTTCAAGCGCAGTTCTGGAATACACTCTCCACTTGGATCTGAAATGAAAATTTTGTCCACAAATTACAGATGACTATATTTTAAAATTCTAAAATGTTATGAAGCAGGTTTAAATATTGCAGAGAAAATGCTAACACTGCATTTCAAAATTAAACAAATACAATTGTTCTTAAATGTATCTGTAATTGACTTCTGACTTCATTAAATGTTTGTGCATTGCAAAGTAGACCGCATTCAAGTCTCTCAATTCTTCTTCTTCTTCTTTGCACGATGTCAGACGTCAACCTGAATTTGTTTGAAAAAAGCAGCGGTCATCCTGAGACTGTCGACACTGCCATAGAGCTTGTCTAGTGTTGCCACTGGTGATGGCCACATGTGCTTTCTCTGGTCCGCGTATTTCGGGCAGTTTTGCAGCAGATGTTCAGCGGTCATTTTTCCGGTACCACAACTGCATTCGTCAGTGCCACCTATCTTCAGTTTATTGAATAGGTGGTACCTCAGTCTGTTGTGGCCTGTGCGGAGTCTGAAGACCACGACCTGCTCTCTTCTGTTCAATTGGTAATAGGCATCATTTTTTTGTGTAGCCAGTATGTTTTGTTTCCCATTTGGCCATGTATCTGGCTCTAATAAGCCATTTGGACTCTTCGTGGGTCACACTAGAATCTGGTTGTGGTAGTCTTGCACCTTCTTTTGCCAGTCTGTCTGCCTCTTCGTTGCCTTGGATGTTACAATGGGATGGAACCCACTGTACCACTACTCTTTTTGGTGCGGTCTGCTGGCATATTTGACAGAGTACTGCTCTTAAATCATTAAGTTCAGTATTTTTCTGGCTTTTTAGTGCTGTGACTACGGCCAGGGCATCTGTAAACATGACTATCTAAGCCTCTCAATTAATTTGGGCTCTTCACTCTTTCCATGTGAGCACAGTTAATCTTGTGTATCATTCCTGTTATTTCAAGATTTTCCTCTTTTCTACTTCCCACGGGGCCACATGTCAGTGACTGTCACAAAATATTATGCTATGAATTTATGAAGCGAACAACATCCCTTTAGTTTCTAACAAGACTGGTAGAACTATAACTTTAAATTGCACACAAAAAAGAATTCCTGAGCCTAGAATAATACTGACACAGGTGACACTCAAACTTACCTGGTTTAGATGGATGTTTCGTGTAGTCAAAAACAAGCACATCACAGGATGGTGTTTTTGTGGCAATAATGCAGGGATTCTGTGGCATATAACGGGCTCGGTTTACCTCCCCCTCGTGGTTGATTTTGATCTCAATCTCAATTTTACCACTGACAGAGCCAAAGCCACCAAATTCTGAAATCAATCATTAAGTAGTTAGAAGACAACAAGACTGACCAATAGGTACTGATATGCTGTAATAATTCATGACAAAATGATCCCAGAGTGGTGAGCCAGTTGAGAATGTGCTAAAGCCAGAAGGGCATAGACCATAATTTCAGTCACACAAAGTGGCAACCACACCAGGATATAAGAAAGATGATATGTAACATTATTCCAACAACTACAGCAACATAAAAATGCTTTAATTTGACTCGAAGTGTAAATATTCAATTGTCTTACAACTCACCTCCTTTGTCACTATCATAATGTGAAGCATCAAATTGTGCATCATCGTTTGGCAATTGAACGCTGGCTATCAGAAGATGATTCTGTTCATCTGACCTGTTTGGTAAAGGCGAAGTTCTATTAAGAAGAAAGCTGTTTAGAATCATCAAACATGCGCAGAAATTGCAAATACAGTAATCCCTTGATTTAAATAGCAAAATTTGTTCTAAAAGTTATAAAAACCTATATGCATGCAAGGAAATAATAATACTAAACGTCGCACACTAAAGTTTGTTATTAAATAATTTCAACCAAAAAAGATTTTATAAAGTATATCTTGGCAAAATAAATTCTTACTAAGAATTCGTCCCGTCCTGATAGTACGAAACCAATTGAACAAGCGCCCAGTTGTGGTTACAATACAAAAAGGGGTCTGTCCACCAGAAAGATTCAATCTCAGAGAACCTCTTCGCATGTTTGGAATCAGTCATTGGTTGCTAGTGAGATTATTTTTGAATTAATTTTGATGGCAAATACATTAATCATCTTCGATTCACAGACGATATAATGTTGATCACAGAGTCAGTGGCAGAAGCTGACCATATGTCAGAGATGCTCAATAAAGAGCGAAAGAATATATCCAAGACCAGTCATGTGAAACTCTTTCGTCCATTGTGACCCAGTCATCTTCAATGAAAAAAACGTGGAAGACATTGAGGAATACTGCTATCTTCAATACACAGAACAATTTCAAATCAGAACTGCCACAGATGCCACCTTAATGACTGGACAGCCTGTTGAGACAGTCTTAGATAGTTGCTGGGATTGGACCCTATATTCTCCTCTCTTCAACTTTACTGTGCTCCATGCAATGTGCTATGGTGATCAAACATGGACACTTACAAAAGCAATGGAGACAAACAGACTAACCCAAACCTCCCCCTCGTTCTCTTTTCTTCTTCTTTGTTCGTTCTCAATCTCCTGCTACCAAGCCCTGAAAAAAGCTTTGCAAGTAGCGGAATGTAGTCCAGAGAACGGAATGCGTTGTCATGATTTACAGTTTGACTGCGATATTTGCACCTTTCGGTCCAACACATCAAGCATTTTTGAGTACCGGGTTGCCCTCCCTCTTCGATCCCTTCTACTTAGCCAGTCTGCTATGTTGCATCTTGTTATCCAGGATCATCGCGTAGAGGTGTAGAAGGGTCTTGGCAGCTCTGGTTCACTGACCCTGATGCTAGCAGTCAGCTATTGGTAGCTGACCGCTGCAGTTTATGCGCTGCTCAGCGTCTTGATCCCTCGTTCTCTATTGATATTTATATATACTTTTTGGAAGAAACTTTTTCTCATTCCAGAATAAAGATAAAGTGAAAATTTACATGCTGCAAGACATGTTTCTCACGAGTGCATAGATAATTGCAGTCTTCCGACAGATCTGATGTAGTAGTTCGGTAAAATTGGCGCCTGTGGGTGACATGTTACAAACGAGTTATAATTAAGTTCTTGGCGACGAAGAATATTCACAAATGTTTATGCGCAGCCAATAGAAACATCGTCGGACACTGGGTTCAGAAAGTTTAAGCTTTACGAAGTGGAGAGACTGAGTTGCATGATCGGCCGCTTTCTGGGCATCATTCCACGCTACCAGCTCAGACATGTTGCAGCATGCAGATGCCATTATTCATGAGGATCACTACATTACAAATCGATAAAGGCTCTACAGCTTTCAGTCAGCAAATGGAAGCACTGTGGCAATTTTCTACCATCTTGAATATTCAAAGGTATACGCATGATGGATTTTTCAGTCTCACAGCTAACCAATAAAAGGAAATGCATCTGTTCTGACAGGAAAGGCATGCAAGCCCGTGTTAAGCACTGACGTAAGGCCGCAGAAGTGGACAAGATTATGTGGAAAAATAACATGTGCAAAGGAAACATTCAGTTACACTACACATAAATTTCATACGTTGTGAATAGTTTCATAATATAAAATGTTGTGGTACTACTTTCTCAAAAAACCCCCATAACTATATTTTCTCAACAAACGTAACAAAAACTCATCTTTAAAAAATATCTATTAAATCAAGGTTTTACTGTATAAATCAGTAAAGAATATGTACATTTACACGTTAATGATAAAATATAACAATTATAATTTTTAATTACATATAATAAATTATGAGACATCTGTCCTGGAAAACATTTTTACCTACAGCTATCATTTGTGGGCTCTGATAATCAAACAGAAATTATCTATTAGTGACTTGCATGACATTAGCATGAGATGTGACAGTTTCCTGCAGCTATTATTAGAATATATAATGCAATTTCTATAGATGAAACTATCAAGATTTCTGCAGAAAAGCTGATGTGACCATTTGGAGTACTGCATTGCTTGTCATCCACAGTTGTACTCTAAGGTTGTGAGTACTTACTAATCAAGGTATGTCCTCTTTAAAAAAAACACAAACATCTTGTTCAATGTTGGAGCAGACAGCGGCCCATAGCTGACTGCCAGCGAACAAGAGCTACCAAGACCCTTCTACACCTCCACGTGTTGATCCTGGATAACAGACTGCAACAGAGCAGACTGACTAAGGAGAAGGGATCGAAGAGGTAAGGCTAACACAGTACTCAAAAATGTCTGCTGAAGTCGGATCGAAAAGTGCAAATATTGCAAGCAAGCTGTGAACTACAACACAGCGCATTCCATTCTCCAGACAACATCCTGCTACTTACAAAGCCTTTTTTCAGGGCTTGGTAGCGGGAGACTGAGAATGAACGAAAAGTAGTTCAATGTTGACTATGCACTAATGACAAGATCTTTTTAGTTACATCTTGACTATAAATTTCTATTTCCTACTGAAAGAAATTGGTGACATTGAAGAATTTCAGAAAATGATTGCTTTACAGACAAGAAAATTAATTATTTCTAAGTAGTGGTTTTTAATATTAGGCCGTATACAGATATAGGCATTTAACTAATTCTGTAAAAAAATGTACAAATAGCGAGTGAATTCTTGACGTAATAAGTCTACTGACATTATTATAAAATATAAATTGGAGGAGGGCATCTGAGCACACAACAGAGTAGTGAAGTGATTAATGGACATAGTTTACAACCCATACATGCATGTGTTCGGAATCAGCAAAGGCTGTACAGATAGCGCATATTGCCATCACCAATACTATTCCTGGACAAGTTCCATGGCTATATAAATAACCTCAGGCCAATCACTGCTTTCTTTAGCTATTTTCAAGTAGACATGTGAAAGCGCATAAAAAGAGAAGTACTTTAGTAATATGAATAGCTTTTTGTATACCCAATTAAATGCAGAACAAATTTTCGGTAGAGCCATATTATATTTTTTAAATTTCAACAGCAGTAATTAATGCTCTAAACAAATTACCTGCTTAAAATAGAAACAAATGTATAGACAAACTTACGTGTGAGTGCCAAGAATCAGTCGATGCAGTGAGTAGTCTTTCCCTTCTGGCCTACATTACATAACGTCACATTCAAAATGAAATTTAAATAATTAGTATTACAACTTAGTAAAACATAATGTATTAACTTTACAATTTTGAATTTTCACATACATGACTAACAAACAATTAGCATAAATAATTTATTAGTTAGTGATGTGCAAACTATTCTTTTAAAAATGTAATTCAGTGCTGCACGCATTTCTTTCCTCAATTAATAAAGTATCTTTCAGCATTGCCCTATTAACAAACTTTCATTTGAAATGTATGGATGCCGCCAGACCACGGTTTTGCCTGGAATTCACACTAGTCGACGACTTACCTGTGTTCACGGAAAAGTGATTTCCATTTGGACTGGTTAATTCGTTCGTTTTTTGTGTTTTCTTCCGTCAGATCAACCTGGTCTGAACATCAGCTATATGAATAGCACTACGCTTAAACCTGTATCGTATTTCAAGGTGAAGTTCACAAGATTGGCGCCCTTCACCCTAGCTGCAAACAGTATCAGTTTTGGTATGTGAAATTTAGACACGACTATAATGGACTAGAAGCCTGGAAGAGATGCCCAAGTTAATCACAGGCTGAGTGATGTCCCCATGACCTCTTGCCAATAAGGGAAAGGCACAATACACAACGTTAGATGTCAAACAGGGCCCCATCCCCCTTTGCTGTTGAATAAGATTAGTAAACCTCTGATCTCAGCGAAACGTGTTTTTCACTCTTTTTTCACGCATCATTATTTCTAGAGTTATTTATTTTAAACGCAGAAGGTTACTCCACACTTAAAAAATGTATGGCTTATGTGAATAGTGGGGTGCACAAGTCAAAACATTGGAGAGTCTTCTACCCTAAAGTGTTTAAGCTTAGTAATCTAAGTATAATGAGATCTTCAGTAAAACAAGGACGAACAGGCCTCTACTCGAAGACATTCTTAAAATAACCTAAGGGGGACGGCGTGGGCTAGTGACACGGCTCACAATAAGAAGGTGCTGGGTTCATTACCCAATCACAGCGCCAGTCGTTACACCCAGGGAAGCAAACCCTTAGAAAATGCGTGCCGAAGTCGGATGCACTGAGCAGACAGGTACAAAAACAAAACATAGTGTAACGCACACCGCCTTGTGAAATAGAGAAATGTGCTTTTTTTTGGGTTGCGTACACCTTATTTCTCTATTCCCCAAGGTGGTGTGCATTGCACTATGTTTTTGTTTTTGCGCCTGTTGACCCAGTGCATCAGACTTCGGCAGGCATTTTCTAAGGGTTTGCTTCCCTGGGTGTAACAACTGGCGCTGTGATTTTATGTAAGGGTCTGCTTCCTCGGGGTAATGGCTGGTGATGTGTTGGGGAGCAAACCCAGCACCTGCGGATTGTGAGCCGTGCCACTAAACCACTAGTCTACGCCATCCCCTTGAATAGAGAAATAAGGCGAACACAAATAATAAAAAACCTAATAGTTAAGCTCCTCCTATATATTTTCTTAAAGCTTTGAGACCGGCTCATCAATGTTTGAACTTTCATGGTGGCCTGATCTTTGACGTACTTAAAAAGTTCTTATTAAACATTCAAGGGTAGCATCTTTCAACGTGGGCCTTCTTTTTCATATGGTGGGTTTCAATTGAACATCAATAATATTGTTACTTGATTAATCAATTTTTACAAAATGGCACTACAACATGAAGTAGGTCTTGTAACTAGTTACTTTAGAATAATATCCTTCCACTAATTATAATTTCTAATTGTTTTAAAAGGAGAAGTTAGTCATTACACATACTATACATGAACAAGATAAATTATGTGACTTGGAGTTTCATTTTAATTTTTGTTTTTAAATAAGTAAAACCTGTTTGCACAAAAAATTGTAAGTCCGTTGTTTTTCTAAATTTGCTATCAATTTATTTGCATAAAGTTTGTAGTGAAGTGTTTTATTTGATGTCTAATAAAATGACCTCAATAAATTAGGATTTCTTTAAAATGTATCTACCAAACCCTAAAAATAACCATTCAATAATATTTATTAACAAAAAAACTTATCAATGAGACAGAATTAATCAGTGAGCATTATTATAATCTATGTTCGTCAGATTACCTCTTTCGCACAAGCAGGAGTATTAGCTCTTATAGAGTTTTTATGGGAATTTTTTTTACATGGGGCTGTCATGTCCCTTTACATAACTTCCCCATTCGCTCTATTTGTTCGCTCTATTTGTTGAAGCAGAGGTCCAACACTGAATTTGGCTCCCTTAGCCAGCTGTTAGGAAAGCATTTCACTCCCCTATGTTGTTATTCCATAGATACTGAACAAGCCTGCTCTTGGCAGCCCAATGTCATTCTTATATAGATTCAGGTCTTCAGTTGCTTCACTGCTCCGTACAAGGTGTTGGCAATTGTCAACAGTGCTTGTAAGAATCTTTTCCTCATGTCCGCAAGCGCCTTGCACTCAATGAGTATGTGTCGAACTGTTTCATCAGGATGAGAGCAATGTCTGCACAAGGGCAGGTGCGGGGGATTGATGCTGTTCAAAGGGCTATTGATTCTGGTATGTCCTATTCGGAACTTCTTCTTCTTCTTCTGCGTACACAGTCAGACAGTAACCATTATTTTCTCGAAAAAAGCGGCGGTCATCCTGAGACTCTCGCCACTACCATAGAGCTTGTCTTGCAGTTCCACTGGCAATGGCCACATCTGCTCTCTCTGATCCTCGTATGTCGGGCAGTTCTGCAGCAGATGTTCAGTGGTCATTTTACCAGTACCGCACGGGCATTCGTCGGTACACCCTATCTTCAATTTGTTGAATAGGTGGTACCTCAGTCTGTTCTATTCGGAACTGAAAGATGAGACTTTTATCTCTTCTATGTAGTTTATGTCATCATTACTTTTTCGCTAAATACACTGCAACCTGTTGTTCCCGTCGTCCACCTGTTCATCCTGATTTAATGGGTATTATTCTTAATAATTTGTTTTAATGTGTAGTAACTGCAGGGTCTATCCAATTGTTGTTTCGAGGCACCTGTTTTTGCCAATCTGTCAGCCATCTCATTCCCTAGCAGCCCATTGCAAGGTGACATTTATCATGTGGGCAGTGATGATGTTGCTGAACACCCTCCCCACCAAGAATTTCTCCTTTTCTTTGTATGGGGTGTTCTTCAGCGCTTCCAGAACCGACTTGGAGTCACTAAAAATCACAAAGTCCATCTGCAACAATTCGTCCAAGTCAAGCTGTTGGTGCAAAATCTCAACTGCTGTTTTTATAGCCTCAGCTTCATCATTTGAATCACAAAACTACTCCCCTATATAACAGCAATTAGTCCATTTCTATGGCATGATAATAGGGTCAATTGGGCCTATTCTTTTCTCCCCAGTACTAACACTGGGAATAATGATCTTCAGTGTCCGTCCTGAACAAGATGTGTCGTAGTTTACAGCAAGGCTGTGATATCTGTGGTTTTCAGCCACACATTCGATTCCAGCAGACTTATTTGGGTACTGGGTTTGTCTTCCCACTGTAATTCACTAGTACAGCGTGTTTCAAGGGCCACCACTAGCAGAGACTAGGACTTGGTAATCTCTGGCTCAATGACCCTGAATCAAGTAGATAGCTATTAGCCGCTGTCACTTCATTTCCTGGCTGCATCTTTCGCAAAAATGATCTATGAAAATATTAAAAGCAAACTTGACATCTATTATTATCTTCTTTACCTGGTAACATCTGCCAGCCATTGTGCAGTTAAACTTGGCCACTCAAGGGCATGTGTCATTACAAGGTCATAGAGGAATGGTGTGTTCTTTTTCCATATTTTGTATTCCTCATTGATTACCCTCTCCTCTGCAGCCTCATCATAATTTTCTGCACATAGACAATAATGCATGCAATTATAATAACCAAATCTATCAACACATCTCATTTACTAGACCTAGATATTTATCAATTAAGAACCTTACAAATGACACATACATAACATTAATAAATTGCACAAGATCAATAGTTGGAAAATGACAAATGTCACAATGACGAGACTGATAAATTTAAAAATGGTATTAAAAGTGCACAGTGCAGGTAATGATTAGCTAGTAGTCTACACACAAAATGAGTAGAAGAATTAAATGTGTAACTGCTGATAGTTAAGTCAGCTTGCTAAGCTTAGTTCCTACATGATAATTTTCACCAGACAGACTAGAACTAGAAGCATAGCATATCGAAGAAGAAGAAGGGAATTTTCTTTGCATTTCATTTTTTATTTCATTGAAGCATAGGATGATAGGGCCACCTTGCAACTGGCAAATACCCTGTTACAATTCTCTATAAGGCAGTCTCAGGGTGTTCATCTTTAGTCACCTTTAACAACATGATTGGAAGACCACTTCTTTCTACATGGGTGCCACACAGGTTATCATCCTATTCATAGCCAAAATAAACTGTTATCCCATCCCATTTGGGGTATTATATTTATATGATTATGGTGTAAATACCCAGGGTAGGTATTTTATTTAAATGATATTACTAAATATTAAATAGTACTAAATAGGTTTAGTTTAGATCTAGACTACCTATTTTTTTTTAATTTAAATAAAATAGCAGAATAGACTACTTTAAATCTAGGTCTACGCTACGCAAATGATTTGATCATTTATAAGTACAATACTCAATAGCCCAGTTTTTCTCATTCTACATTCAATACACTTATGAGTATGTAGCCATCATAATGCAAATGTTCATATTTTGTTAAAAGCACCATGATCACTCCGATCATCATCATTTATTTGATTTCTGTATTGCATGGCTTGATGGCTTCAATTTCATCATGGGACGCATGATTATCATTTTTTTTATGATTGAATTATGGACGACGTATTTTGTAATGTAAAGTTTATTTAAATGTATTAGTATTCGAGTGTATTCAGAGATGAAGCTGATAAGTGTAAGTAGTCAATGGCATTGGTAAGTGGTAGTTTAGAGGCGTAGACAGTACGTATTGTAAAGGGATCCTGGTTATAGCGTTAGATGCAGCAAAGCGCGAGTGACATTTTTTAGTTTTTACCAAATTGACGAGTGACCCAAAGAAAAGCAAAAATAGTGCTAAAATAACGAATGGTACATTATTCATATATATTCCTTTACATTACTTTAATAGTTCGAATGCGAAAATATCCCTACCGGCTTCCTTATCTGTCATTTTAGCAATGTGTTGTCTTTTATTGTGAGAAAACGTTACCAGCTATGCCCATTTGCTGGCGCCAAGCTCCGAGCAGGTGAAGTAGTTCCGCACAAAATGTAAGGAAGCTCGTCACATAAATTATTTCGTCTTTTAATATTTATATTACGCGTTGCATAAATAAAGTTAGTATATGAGCATGTTTGATAAATCTTGCATCTGTGTCACTCTATCCAACTTTATCAACTTATTTGGTGCAATTTCTAACGACTGTTACTGACATTTGTGTGGACAGTCAAAGATCCAAATGGCGTTAAGGAAAGACCTTCTCCTTCGTTCACTCTCAAATAATCACATTTTTTCACTCATACTTAATTAACTTAACGTCTTTATACTGGTTTAAGAGACTCTGTAGAGTCTGTATTCAACCTTTCAGCCAGTTTCTTGGGGTTGGTTAAACAATGTGCGACTCCATTTTAATAGACACAAAAACTAGAGCAAAGTAGACGCGCAGTCTATTAGGCGTCAGCTATGCTGCTCTAAACAAACCACCTAACCATATTACAACTCAAATGGGCATGTGTTCGGAGTCAGCAAAGGACGTACATATAGCACATATTGCCGTGTTTCTGAATCAGCAAAGGCTGTACATACAGTACATATTGCCATCACCAATACCATTCCTGGACAAGTTCCATGACGATATAAATAACCGCAGTCCAACCACTGCTTTCTTTACCTAAATTCAAATAGACACATGAAAGCGCATACAAAGAGAAGTATTTTAATCATCTGAATAGCTTATCATATGCCCTATTAAATGCAGAACAAATATTCGGTACAGCCATTCAGCCAGTTTCTTGGGGCTGGTTAACCGATGTGCGAATTCATTTTAATAGACAAAAACTAGAGCAAAGTAGACCGGCAGTCTGTTAGGCGCAATCTATGCTGCTCTTAGCAAACCACCTAACCATGGTCGGTTTATGTCACGTCACACAGTTAGTCACCTCTTACAACATATTCTCTGTAGGGCAGTGGTGCTTTTAACTTAACTTAACGTTTTTATACTGGTTTAGAAGACTCATCAGAGTCTATATACAACCAGTTACATTTGCATTACCCTACTCTAAAAGCTATGCGCATCCAATCTATTCTTAAATGCATTAACTATCCCTGCCTCCACTACCTCATGGGGTAATGCATTCCAAGCATTCACCACTCGCTGACTAAAAAAATAGTTCCTAATATCCAACCTGGACCTTTCTTTAGTTAATTTGTATATGTCCCCTCTTGTTCTCGTCGGTGGTTGTATTTTGAAAAACTTGTTATAGTCTAATTTAACCGTTCATGTGATTATCTTATAAACCTGCATTAAGTTTATTACCAGTTGCACACTTAACAGTTACACACTTAACACCTCCGCCCTGGTGTGGGACGACAGGCGCGGTCCTTGATGACCCGGGCTGCGACCGATCCGGTATAATAGAATTCATTCTTGTCCTCATGTGTGATTCTTAGGCCTGAAATCACCTGGCGGCGCCCATCTCCTCTCCAAGCTGCAGTGGGCCAACATCTGCATTTAACCTGGAGGAGCCCGTTTCCCCAGGCGAGCCATTGCCTCGTTAGCCTAGAGCCTCACGGTTCTAGTTGCCCAATGTGTACCCCGAGGAGGTGAGGTTGGCTTGTGAGCTCACCTACATACAACGATTCAGGACAAGAGTGGGAAATGTCTCACAGCAGCTCAACACATTCGTGAGCGCTGGTCAGAGTACTGTTCGGAACTATATAAGCATGAAGGTCGAAGTCACCCCAGAAATGCAATGTCTCCTGAAGTGAGTCTGATAGACAAAAATCAAACTATAACAAGGGAAGAAGTAGATGAAGCCGTGAAAATGCTGAAGGGAGGGAAGGCTGTAGGTGTGGATAATATCCCAGCAGAGCTCCTACAAGTGGGAGGTGGGGCGACAATTGATACCCTGACATACATCTGCAATAGATTTTGGCAGGAGAGTGGCCCTCTAGCTGGACAAAATCAGTAATTATACCACTGCCTAAATCAGGAAACCTTAATATGTGTCAGAACTATCGAACAATCAGTCTAAGTCATCCAAGTAAAGTTCTCTTGAGAATAATACTTAACAGACTTAAACCACAGGCAGAGAATATCATTGGCGAAGAACAAGCGGGCTTTCGGGCGGGAAGGAGTACCATCGAGCAGATATTTAATCTTCGGTTAATAAATGAGAAGTACTCAGGGTATCAACAACAACTCTACCATGCCTTCATTGACTTTAGAAAGGCGTTTGACAGAGTGTGGCATGCGGCGCTATGGTCAACAATGACGCATTATAAGTTCAACAGTGATATTGTGAGGGTAATTGCAAACCTTTATAAGCAGGCGATAAGCGCAGTCTCTGTAGAGGGAGCGCTAGGCGTTTGGTTCCGTCCGACGGTGGGTGTGAGACAGGGATGTATACTCTCCCCAACACTCTTCAGTATATTCTTGGAGAGAATAATGGAGACGACCTTAAAAGAACATGTTGGCACGGTTAAAATAGGTGACAGGCTTATCACAAACTTCCGATTTGTTGATGATATTGATGTATTGGCAGGCACAGAAAGGGAACTCCAGGAGTTGATTGGTAGCTTGGATAGAGCGACCCTGAGTTTTGGTATGGAAATAAATGCAGATAAAACAAAGAACATGACCAATAACATAGCAGGGTTTAAATCTGTAATAGAGGAAAATGGGCAGGAACTTGAGGTAGTAAAACGTTTCAAATATCTGGGATCGTTGATCAATGAAGGGGGATCGAAGCCAGAGGTAATTGCAAAAATAGCACAAACAACAGCGGCGCTGACTCGGCTGAAACCTATATGGCAAGACAAGCGGCTCGACCTCGGCATAAAAGTTGGACTAATGCGCTCTCTGGTGCTATCAATATTGATGTATGCCTGCGAGACCTGGACCATTACAGCATATATACAGGGCAGAATACATGCAATGGAAATGAGGTGCTATAGAAAACTCATAAATGTTACATATAAAGATCGTGTCACGAACGTAGAAATCCGTCAGAGAGTTGAAGACGCTATTGGTCCTTTTGAAGATCTGTTCACAGCTATCAAAAGACGAAAGATGGCCTGGTGCGGGCACGTCGCGAGGTCCAACGGAATTACCAACTCGATACTCTTTAGTTCCGTACCGGGACAGAGAGGGTGAGGACGTCCAAGTAAGAGATGGGTGGACAACATCACTGAGTGGTCAGGCCTTCGTCCCGGGGAGATACGACAGGTGGCGACAGACAGAGAGGGATGGCGTGGGATTTTGGGAGTGTCTTCATGTGTGCCCCAACGACCTGGTGGGTTACGGGATGAACTGAACTGAACTGAGTTTATTATTCTTCTTGTCTTTGTCATACACAAAGACCCCGGCGGACCACTCGGACCAACGTGTCTGTCTCGGATACTTCATTACCAGACAGGTTATCCCCAGAAGATTAAAAGAAGGCTATGGTGTAACTCTCTGCTCTTCTCGTGGAGGCAACAGATCTGAAGAACATGTTCCAATGTTTCTCTGTTCTTGTCATAAGGACAGGTGCTCAATGTTTGTTTATTCAAAAGTGTTTTACGCGTGTAGATTGTAAAAGGAAGGATAAATATAAAAAATACCAATATTGCAAGAGAAAATATCAACTGAAGGGAAAAAAGAAAGGGGCAGTGACAGAATCCTCAAAATACATGTAAAATGAGATGTCATAGTAAATATGAAAAACATTCAACAGACGAAAGATAAACAATGAGATAAAGGCGCGAAAGAAACATCAAGCAAAAATACTCATGTATTCATAAAAAAACGTAACCTCTACACACCGAAGCAGAGAGGAACGATTAAGTAAACAAGTTAAAAAAAAAACTAACTCAGTTGATTCAGTTTAACCAGGAGGAACAGGTGCACATAACATAATGGTCCATAATATATAAGATTTTACAGGTGATGAAAGACGTCTTACTGCGACACCGCCTGGAAGCACATCAGATCATTAAATCTATGTGTTGTACACCATTTTTTGTTTCTTTTATCAAATACGTACCTTTATGCTTGGATGCACAAGGTTTCTTGTACATTGTTATGAAGACTGGTGTAATCAGGTTACGATATGTATTGTAAATATCGTTACACGAAGCAATAATTTTATATACACCGAGTCAAGCAGAAATTGTAGGAGTCGACATAATGACACAAGAAACGAAGATCCGCATCTTCAACCTGTATGCCCCACCCAACATGTCGCTCTCGAGTATGGAAATAAAGGACTCCAACTGCCTAGTAGTTGGAGACTTCAACAGCCACTCGGAGAGATGGGGCTATTCGGACACAGACAACAGAGGTGACGAAGTGGAAGACTGGGAGATATATACAAATCTCGATCTTATCAATAGGTCGGAGGAGAGCCCTAGCTTCTATTCTAGAACATGGCATACCACCTCTACTCCAGACTTGGCCTTTTCCACGGTGGATATTCACCACAAAATAGACCACCAGGTGCTCAACCAATTGGCAGGTAGCGACCACAGGCCAATTAGGCTAGAAGTTGATATGGAAGTAGGCCCACATGAAATAAAACCGCTCCCACGTTGGAACTATAAACGAGCCGACTGGGACAGATTTGCAATGCTGACAGGTGGGCTGTGTGAAACCATCAACACACGGAATAACAATATGAAACCTATGGTGGAAAGACTAAGCAAAGCAATAATGCAAGCAGCCACCGAAACCATCCCAAGAGGGGCAAGGAAAAACTACAAGCCATATTGGAATGATGAATTGCAGAAAGCGGAAGACGAAGTCTCAAATGCTAGGAACATGGCAGAGAGAGAATAATCTATGGAGGCAAATGTCGCCCTCAAGGCCATCACGGCGAAATACAAAAGAACACTAAACTAAATAACAAGAGACAGCTGGAAAAACAAAACAGAAAACCTCAACTTAGATAAAGAAGGGAACAAACTATGGAAGTTAGTCACAGCCATGAATGACAAAATACCATCAAATAAACAAATTACCTTCAAGCAGGGGGACAACATGCTTACTGGAAAAAAAGCAGCAAACGCCTTTATATAACATTATGCCAGAGCAAACCACATTGAGTCCCTACAGACAGGCATACATACATTAGTGAAGAACAAAAGAGCCACAACAACATCAATATGGCACCAGAGGAGCACATGATGGCAAAACTAACAATGAATGAAATGGAAGAGGCCATGAGAACTTTAAAGAAAAAGAACACCCGGAAAAGATAGTGTAACAAACGAAATGCTGATGGGGTTGGGCCAAACAGCAAAGAGGAATTTACTATCAGTCCTGAACCAACGCTGGAAATGGGGAATTATACCGCAGGCAAGGAAAGACAGTACCAAAGAAAGAAAAATATAGAACAGATCCAAATGGATACATGCCTATCAGTCTACTGAGCTGTGTAGGAAAACTGATGGAGCGTATGATAAACACCAGACTGATGTGGCATTTGGAAGAAAAACACATACTAATTCCACAGCAAGCAGGCTTTAGACAGCACAGATCCACTGAGGACCAGATCACTCTCATAGCCCAGGAAATAAAGGATGCTTACCAGGAGAAAAAACACACAGTAGCGGTTTGGGTGGATTTAGAGAAGGCATTTGACAAGATGTGGAAAGAGGGACTTAAAGTCAATCTACGAAGAAGTGAAGTTTGTGGAAAAATGTATAAATGGATCAGCCACTACCTCGAAAACAGAACAGTCAGAGTTCAAGTACAAGGGCAGATGAGCAAAAAGGTGACACTTGAGCAAGGAGTACCCCAAGAGGGAATACTGTCACCTACACTTTTCCTGGTGTATATAAACAACATCATAGAGAATATACCAAGAAGAGTCCACAGCTCCATGTTTGCAGACGATCTGGCTATGTGGACCTCTGAAAAAAATCTCACCATAGCAAACAATCGGATGCAGCAGGCCCCAACATCGCTGGAGGAGTGGGCAAAATCATGGCTGGTCAGAATAAATGAAGAAAAAAACAACATGTACGATATTCTCGCTTTCAAATAAACCACAGAACATCAAAATAAGTGTTAACGGCAAATATCTGCGGCCAAACGACTACCCAAACTTCCTGGGAGTCGCATTTGATCGGCGAATGACATGGAAAAGTCAGATCGAGAGAAACCGAATGAGAGCCAGACAAAGAATGGCAATCATGAGGAAACTTGCTGGAACAAGCTGGGGAGCAGACGAAAGTATACTAAAGAAACTGTACACTGAAAGAGTGAGACCAGTTCTCGAGTATGGCATTGCGGCATGGACAACAGCAGCGAAGGCGAACTTTGATAAAATTAGCAAACTTCAAAACCAAGCCATGAGAGTTATAACAGGAGGCATGAAGTCAACGCCAATTGTAGAACTTGAAAAGATTACAAATCTGCAATGCCATGACCGACAGAAGAGACTGCAGAGCCCAGCAGCAAGCAGAGAAACTCAGAAGACTGACAGGACCATCCAATGCATCCGAGACTAAATAGATTTGGAAATGGGAAACTAAAGCGGAGAAACTTTGCAGAAATAGCCAAAGCAAAGATGAGCGAAGACCCTTGAACACATTAACAACACCAAAGCCCATCCCTACTGTACGCAAACCTACCTGGAAGCAGCATATCAGTCCGGAGGTGGTAGAAAATATACCAGGTATTGGAAACAAGAACAGCCACACTGAAAAAGAAAGAAGAGACATAACCTTGAGGTAAATAACGAAAAACTACCTAAGCATGGACTGGACCCATGCATACACCGACGGTTCTGTAACAAACACAACACAGAACGGAGGGGCAGGGGTATTCCTGAGCCTACCAAATGGTAGAAAAATAACACTGTCGGTGGCAACTGGAAAATTCTCAAGCAATTTCAGAGCGGAGGCAGAGGCACTGGGGGCTGCAGTAGAAGCAATGCTGACAGGCAAAAGAAATGAAAGCCAGATAGTCCTGTTTACAGATGCCCTGGCCGTAGTCACAGCACTAAAAAGCCAGAAAAATACTGAACTTAATGATTTAAGAGCAGTACTCTATCAACTATGCCAGCAGTCCGAATCAAAAAGAGTAGTGGTACAGTGTGTTCCATCCCACTGTAAGATCCAAGGCAACGAGGAGACAGACAGACTGGTAAAAGAAGGTGCAAGACTACCACAACCAGATTCTAGTGTGACCTACGAAGAGTCGAAAAGGCTTATTAGAGCCAGATACATGACCAAATGGGAAACAGAACATACTGGCTACACCAAAAATGATGCCCATTACCAATTGAACAGAAGAGAGCAGGTCGTGGTCTTCATACTCCGCACAGGCCACAACAGACTGAGGTACCACCTATTCAATAAACTGAAGATAGGTGGCACCACTGACGAACGCACTAGTGGTACCGGGAAAATGACCGCTGAACATCTGCTGCAAAACTGCCCGACATACGAGGACCAGAGAAAGCACACGTGGCCATCACCAGTGGCAACACTAGACAAGCTCTATGGCAGTGTCGACAGCCTCAGGATGACCGCTGCTTTTTTCGAAAAAATACAGGTTGACGTTTGACAGCGTACGAAGAAGAAGAAGATATGCACCGAGTCAGGGGACGGCGTGGCCTAGTGGTTAAGTGGCACGGCTCACAACTCGAAGGTGCTGGGTTCGATCCCCATCACAGCACCGGCCGTTACCCCGGGGGAGCAAACCCTTAGAAAATGCAGGAGGAAGCAGACCCTTACATAAAATGAATGCTGAAGTCAGATGCACTGGGCCGACAGGCGCAAAAAAAACACAGTTCAACGCACACTGCCTTGAGGAATAGAGAAATAAGGCGAACGCAAAAACAAAAAAAAAACAAAAAAAATATACACTGAGTTAATTATTGTATCTATGCGGATGCCTGTTGCTTTCCTCTTGCTCATTTCTTTATTGTTTTCTCTACTTCTAATATGAGAATGTTGTTGCCGTTATTTGTAAATTGTGGTGGTTTATCGCTTCTGTTGTCGCTGTGATCGAGAGATAAGACACTCGTCTCTCAAAACGATGAACGGAAACGTTGGGCGATCGAATCTCGCTAGTTTCAAGCGACCCTTGGTCTTATGAGAGGTGGGACAATTGTGAATGCATATGAGATACCTCCAGTTGTCTTGACTTATATAATCTTGCAACTGGTTCAATGTAGCTCGGAACCAGAGAGTGAGGTTGCTGACCAGCGCAGTTTGTTCCTGACTATAATCCAAATACAGCACACGTTACATCATCAAGACTCACTCGTCTGATGATGTTCCATCATCGCTTGTGACGAGCAACTAACTTTAACTGTCGTAGAACAGTTCACTGATATACTCCAGCCATCTGGTTGATATATCTTATCCATCCGGATGGCTCCATTATTGTTCTGAATACATCCTCCTGCTTGAGTCAGCCTTGTCGTGTTTTAAAAATAAATCCGTAATGGATTAAGTCATGTTGAGGAAAGATTCAGTTAAGTATATGAGAGATGCCTGAACCTGGAAAGAACCAGACATCGGAAGTGACCACTACTTCGTAGCAAAAATCGATTAGGCCATGTTGGGAAAAGATTCATTTAAGTATGCGAAAGATGCCTTGACCTGGAGAGAACCAGACATCGGAAGTGACCTCTACTTCATAACAATAAATAGAGCAACCGAAAGAGTAGCCTCTCCAAAACGTGGCCTCATTTACTGGTTCCACTCTTGCGAGATGTGCATTGAACCAGTCGTGATTGGCCCGTTCCCTCATGTCAAACGTAGCTAATGCTGTATTATAGATGGCACCTTTCATAGCGTTCCACTAAGCTGTGGCGTCACACTCAGATCCTCAACGAAGAGCAAGATTCAGGTCAGACACAAACCTCTCCGCCTTGAAAGGAATGATCATCTGGGCAGTGTTGATGCGGGGATACCCCATCTGTTTGGAGCGACATATTTTGCGAAGCTGCAAGCGTACCCTGCTACATACAAGAGCATGATCAGAGTCGCAGTCTGCAGAGTGATAACTTCTAGTGGAGAGGACCATGTTTAGAGCTGAACGTCTGGTGACAATTAAGTCGATTTGATGCCATCGATGTGACCCTTGGTGTTTCCAGGATACTTTATGTTGCGGCCTGCCCTTGGAGAAAGTTAAGACACTAACTGCACAGAAAACACATGACAAGTAAAGACAGATCGTAAAAAAAAAAGATGGAAACAACCAATATGTTTAATGCAACGTCTTTATTTGAAACAACTCGAGAATTTTGATGAGGGAGTGCAGCGGTTGCGTGCAGACATGTTATGCGAGCTCTGCAAAATGATATAAAATAACAACAAGCGCATGGTGTATTTATATAATAACAATACTTCTTTATTAAATTGTGTAAAAGTCAATTGATGCGCACTGATCACTTTCTTTAGAGTACTTATTGTTGTACACTTTTGCTGTCAATTTTAATGTAAACTCCGAGTTGTACGCCATCAGAAACAAAACCACTTTTACTTAATGTTATCCTAATATTTTACCCAGGTTTTTGTTTGATTAAAGGTCTTTAACCAGGTTCGGGAAGCACTGCGATAAGATATAAAACTCTTCAATATGGATTTGTGCGCCTGGTTATTAATACACTGCAAAAGCCTGCTGATTGGGGAAGGACTGTTTGATTACGAAACAGAGCAATTAAATAGAAAGAATACCCCATACGTGATACATGAATGAACAATAATGATAAATATTGCTTGACGAAGAATCAGATAAAAAGAGCTTAGTACGAAACAGAGGCGCCTTAAATAATACTAGCTTATGACAAGTAAAGCTATAGGAATTTGTGTGACTTATTTTAAGCATCTAAACATAAATTTTGGACGCACGTCCAAGGCGACCATGGATAGATATGTTTGTTGATTTTTACACACACTTCTTTCATCCAGTACATATTATCTCCACGAAATACCCAGCTGATCAAAATCATGGAGGGCTTGAAGCTTGGGATGCGAGAACAGCAGTATTATGCAGAATTATTTCAGTCTTGTGATATTGAAGGCAATGGGAAGGTTACTGGACTCAAAGCTTCCGAGCTGTTTCTTGCCTCCGGCCTTAATCCTGATGTTTTGAAACAGGTAGGTCACACTATGACTATTACCCTAGTTGTTCCCTGTGCAAATAGAATAGTCACACTGTGCATCGGGCTGGCAACTTTATGTAAAAATCACCCGTCCAGTCCAATGGCATTGCTAGTAGTATTTTAGTTAATTAAGTAGATAAGCATGAAACAGGACAAAAACACATATAATATTAATACTATTATTAGTATTATGAGTATTAGTATTACTAACTAACTACTAAACTAACTAGTCTAGTAACTGTAACTCAATACTATAACTATAACATAACATGATAACTATACCAGTATGAGTATACATTGTAATATAAATATAGTACGGTTGAGTACACTCTGTTTAGACAGTTAAATGTAGTCAGTAGAGACTAGTTACTAACTTACACTAGTATTAGTAAGTAGTCAGTACGCCACTCGTTAAGTTACAAACGACTGTCATTAGTGTCATCTCTGTCATTTCCTAAAAAAAGCCTATCTATAGTTTAAGCATATTCTTCAACAAGTCAAATGGAGACACATGATATGAGGAAAGGATTATGAATCAAGATTAGAAGGACAAACAATCATTTTATTAGAATGAGTTTAGTTAGTACCCTGTTTCACATGTGAAATAACCATTTTTCAGGTAATATGGAATTAATGAAATTGTTGGAATAAAGACATCTTTCTGTCTGTGTGCTGCTTTCAAGATGTGGCCTCAATTACGCAAATGTCTTCCTCTTTAATTCTTTAATTTGTCCATCTCTTATCAATATAATGTTAAATGTAATGATTTAAATGTTCCCTGCAAGTTAGCATTGACAATCTTGAATCACCACATCCCCTAATCACTTACTTGTGGCGTTTATCAGTTTTGCTGATCACTTCCATGCCATTCCTTCAAGCTCTATATTTTCTTTCTCTGTCTCCCTGTCCCTCTTCCCTGCAATTCCTGTCCATTGTCACCCTGCCTCTTCTCATGGTGTGCCAGAATAGGGATGACTGCCTTGTCCTGATTTTGCCATAAAGCATACAAGCTGTGTCTGACTCTTCAAGCACCATGTTATTAGTCTTCTATGCTGTCAATGGAATTCTCAACATATCCATCTACCAAGGGAAAATGTTTTCATTCCAAAAATTCAGCACGTTTCACAGATCTGAAAATGATTTCCTAGGAAATAACATAGTTTTGTAATAGTCTACATAGAACTAATACATAGTTTCAGTAGTAATTTAAAATGATTGTATCAGTAAAAAAAAATGTAATTAATTATGCAACAGACTTGTCATCATGCAGGCATCGAAACCATTCTGCAGAGCTTTTGTCTGAATTGTGTCATGGTATCGCACACCTGTCAAGCAAATTGTGGTCATACATAGTATTTTGCCAATAACTCATAAAGGAGATAAGCTAGCAACGTGAAATAAGTTGGACTGACCTGAAAATTGGCCATAGAATGAATGTATGTCCAGTGAAAATTTTAACTCATTAGGTCCTTTCCCTTTGCAAATGACTGAATGAATGTCTTCAAATATATATATATACACACACACACACACAAACATTTAGTTTTATGGTGTTAGATTTTTTTCTGGTGATGCTGACATAGCGGTGTCAACTGTCTTCTTTTGTTATCATACTTAGTAATCCTGTCAGGGTTGTACAGCCTGCTAAAGTTGGGAAGCTAGTTACTAATTTAGGGTATATATACATGGCATTGATGATTGATATATATATATATAAATGATTTGGACAATGATATCGGATACATGATTGCAAAATTCCCGGATGACATAAAACTACGCAGTAGTAAAAGACTATCACATTCAGACTGCAGACCTTCACCAACAGATGTCTCCATCAAACACTCCATTTTAGATGGTCAGGTAACAAATTGAAGATAGGGTGTACCGACGAATGCCCGTGCGGTACTGGTAAAATGACCGCTGAACATCTGCTGCAGAACTGCCCGACATACGAGGATCAGAGAGAGCAGATTTGGCCATTACCAGTGGAACTGCAAGACAAGCTCTATGGCAGTGGCGAGAGCCTCAGGATGACCGCCGCTTTTTTCGAAAAAATAATTGTTGCTGTCTGACTGCGTACGCAGAAGAAGAAGAAGATGGTCAGGTGCTGCAACAAACACAGATCTAGGGCAAAGAATACAGCAATAACCAAATACACCTGGTAATGGGGAAAGAGAGTACAGATGTATAGGACACACCTTCATAAATAAACATGACAATATAACTAGACATGAACCGAATTGGAACCTACAGGGAATGATGAGAGTAAGGGAGGCTAAAAAAAACTATTCACGAAAAACATTAAAAGATGTTACCAGACCAGCAAAAGTCTCATAAGCATATTATTTCAGTTTGGTGAGGCTATTTCAGGATTATTGATCATGTCATAAAAGGCAACTAAAGAGTGTTGTGCATTATACTAGCAACTACATTTAAACACATCCACCTCAGCAAGATCACAAAAAGTGCATTCATATGGAACCAGTTGTAGCCATGACCCTATTCTTCAAAAGGAGTGAAACTTGGACAAGAAGAATTAAAAAAAAGTGAAGAAAAAAAATAAGTGATACAGCAGTTTTCAGTTAAAACAAACAAATAAGCATTATCAGAATACAAAAATGAATTCCATTTTGTCTGTCTTTCCAGATAACAGAGTTGTGTGGGGCTAAACGTTTAGGCCATTTTGGTCGTAGCCAGTTTTATGTGGCTTTGAAATTAGTTGCCCTTGCTCAAGCAGGCTTACCTGTCAGATTGGATGCCTTAAATTCTGGTAAGTTGATTCAAGCATGATCAGTCAATATTAATTTTTGTATACAAAAACCCTGTTTACAGATGCCCTGGCCGTAGTTACAGCACTAAAAAGCCAGAAAAATACTGAACTTAATGATTTAAGAGCAGTACTCTGTCAACTATGCCAGCAGTCCGCACCAAAAAGAGTAGTGGTACAGTGGGTTCCATCCCACTGTAACATCCAAGGCAACGAGAGGAGGCAGACAGACTGGCAAAAGAAGATGTAAGACTACCACAACCAGATTCTAGTGAGACCTACGAAGAGTCCAAAAGGCTTATTAGAGCCAGATACATTGCCAAATGGGAAACAGAACATACTGGCTACACAAAAAATGATGCCTATTACCAGTTGAAGAGAAGAGAGCAGGTCGTGGTCTTCAGACTCCGCACAGGCCACAACAGACTGAGGTACCACCTATTCAATAAACTGAAGATAGGTGGCACTGACGAATGCACTTGTGGTACAGGGAAAATGACCGCTGAACATCTGCTGCAAAACTGCCCGACATACGAGGACCAGAGAAAGCACATGTGGCCATCACCAGTGGCAACACTAGACAAGCTCTATGGCAGTGTCGATAGCCTCAGGATGACAGCTGCTTTCTTCGAACAAATACAGGTTGACGTCTGACAGCGTACGAAGAAGAAGTATACAAAAACACACAGGATGCAACAGACTGAAATGTCATCTATACAATAAGTTCAAGATTGGCACTGCGGGCCTTTGTATCTATGATACAGCCTTAATCTTCTTCTTCTTCTTCTTCGTACAGCCCTAATAACAGCAGAATACATTTAGCAGTCCTGCCCACTGTATATCGATAAAAGAAATAGCATTTGGCAACTGCCAGTGTCCTTCCACGAGAAGCTGTATGGAAGTGCACAGAGCCTAAAGTTGACTGTTGCCTTCGCTAGAGTCATCAAAGCTGGCAAATGACAGAAATCAACTACACCTCCCCAGGATATCTAATAACACAAGCGGATAGTAGATGATGATGATGAATGGGGAGGGGGGGGAAAGACAGAACAGATCTCCTTGCAGTCTGCTGTTTATCTTTACTTAATATATTACAGTAGCAATAATAACACGTGTCTATAATTTTGTTAGTTTTTTTTTTTGCATGCAAACACACACGTACATGCATACACATACTTATACAGGGCTTGACAAAAGCGCTTGTCTGTGGTGAGTACAACATTTTTCTTGACGAGTAAAAAAAATCAGTTTTTAATTGTTAATTACGTTTTTAATTGTTACTACATAACGACTCTCGCATGATTATTAATAATATTACAGTTTGAATAGAGTGTACATAAGCTAGCTTATGATGGTAAATCTAAATGGACCTCCATTACCACAATTTGAACTAACTAAAGCGATCAATAAATGGTACTTCAGTGCTAAAACTTCCAAGCATGTTCAAAGACACACACGCCATGCCCCTGACAGTAGTGCATTTTTTCTTAAGATGAAATAAACTAATACAATATATTTTGGTTTGGTACGCATTGTTATGTATAAATAAAGGGGAATTAGTGCCTTGTGTAAATTTGTTATCATAAACTGCATGACTGTAGTCTGACCATGTTGACTGGTGGCATTTTTGACTAACTGGTAAGCCACCCTCACATTTGTCAAGCCCTGTACATACATAAATATATACATACACAAGCACGCATGCACCCCACACATGCCACACCACACACACACTACCTGGAGATAATTATGACAGTAAGTTAATTATTGAAACCCCTCCCCTCCTTCATCTACACATTACACTCTCATCCTGCCCTGTAAGCCACCGCCATCACTTCATCCCCCATCCCGTCCATCTTTCCACTCATTTCTTCTCTTCTCAGCCTGCTGATCTCTTCCTCTCAATAAATTCGTAATCCCCCCCCCCCCCACCCCTACCCCCTCTTTTTCTTGCACTCCTCTTCTCATTCACACCTCCATCGTGAGCTTTCTCATTCCCCCCCCCCCCCAAATCCATTCAGCTTTACCGCACCATAACTACCCATTCTTCCACCATCTGTTCCACCTTCAACCCGCCCAATCCTCTCGTCATAATAATGCACTGTGCATTTCCTTGTTTAATAATTAACATTGAAAATTAAAAGAAACAATAACAAAACCTACATTTTAAGGTCAAAGAACAATGCGTTTTTACTATTTCCGAATAGGCTTCTGGAAGCTTCTGAGTTCATATCTTACGCATGCATCTTCCACTTGTACTATTAGTACTCATTAGTAACATTGACAAATATAAAGGTTACATTTTATCTCTTCAGTTTTTGAGTTGTTTTTTGTTCCTCACATTGACAATCTTGGGTCTGGGAGGTTACAATTTATATGTCTAATAAACTTTCAATGAATTATTTTGATCTTAATTTTATTATGCAATTCTTGTTCAGCAACCTAAAACTAGGTCAAACTCATCCTTTCATATCTCTCCCTCAACCTGCTCATCCTCTCGGACCATCTCAAGTAAAACCTGGCCACCTCTTCAGTCCACCTCACAGATATCTCATTATCCTATGCACATTTGACTTCCAGCCAAGTAAAGTGGGTCATAATGTCACCATATATGTTTTTCTACACAGCTTTTGTAAATGTTTTGAAAAATCTTCTTTATTTTTCTTTTTAAAATCTAAATAGCTAATAATGTCCCAAGGATCTTAAAAGATAGCTATACAAAATTTGGTGGAATGGTTTAGAACTACATAAGGTATGAACAATATATCAAATAATGAAAATACATACTTGCACTTTTGTATCTACACAATAATATACACACACACATATGCTACCCCTATGCACAACGTTATTTTATTGATTTTTGTGACAAGCTTAAAAAATTAAAATGACCCTATTATTTTCATTCTGCATACTACTCAGGTGATATGTCTGTGTACATGCCATTGACGTTAAGTCATTTCATGGCTCTCATCACAGTAATAAGTTTGCACCAGGTGTCATGCCTGCTGAATGTAGGTCATTAAGTACCACAAGGACAGACACTGCTGAATGCAGGTCATTAAGTACCACAAGGGCAGACACTACGGATAGCTTGAGCAAGAAAACAACTCTACATGCTCTTTATACACAGTCAGAGACTGCGCAACGTCAACTTTTTACACGCGAACACTTTTGAAGAATTTGAAAAATGAACAGCAGAACCAGCATTGTCTATAGTTGTGTCATACTAAGCTCTGCATTGTGTGATTCTGATAAGGTCTTGTCACCGGTTGCATCACCAACTAAGTTAGGGCCGCTGTTACCGCCTCAATTTCCATCCTCATACCTGATGTGATTGTGGAATAGGCAGCTGATTTCTCCACCACCTCCCTGCCATTTTGGTAGCCGACAAAACCCCAATCACACCTGCTTGCATCTCTGTTGCCGGAGCCATCTGTGAACATAATTGGGTCTTGTGGTCCTATGTTTGTTATGAGTAATGAACAGTCTTGGAGGCCCACAACCAGCAAAAGTGAAAACAATGTCAAACTTGTACACATACCTGTGCTGGGAAATCACCAAATTACATTAGTTTCGGTTAAGTAGACCCCCAAACTCTCCCAAACCCTAGAAAGCAAACCAGAGAAAATTTCCAAAAAGTTGGAATAATCTGTTTTGATTCATCTTGTAGCATTGTTAAAGCTTTTGAACAACTCACGTGTGAGATTAACAGTACAAAAGCATGTTTGTCAGTGGTGTTGCCAGCCATTCAAGCTATCTTGCTGTAAATGCAGAATGACATATGTTGATGTAATAAAAAATTCAGTTGCAGAACTTACATCAGCTTTGCAACACATGCTTTCTGGTTTGTTCTTTCATGAATTCATTGTATATGCAGGATTAGATCCACAAATTAAACTTAATTTCTTTACTAAAGGCAGGGTGAAAATATTAGCAGCTGTATAATCATAGTGTTAAATCGCGAGACATCAATACTGTCTATGACAATAGTATGCAAGCGCAATATGAACATAGCATACTGACCAGGACGTATGGTGACCAAGACCACAATCTCTCTTCCATGTAGCATTCCCTGGAAACAGACTGTTTTCAAGACAGCCTTGTTGACAAGATGTGGATTGATGTGATCCCCGTAGTAGTGAATGCCACGCAGATGAAGCCAAGCATAGCACAACCGCTTGGAGGACCGGAGCCCACCTTTCTCAGCATGTTCAGGTTGTGAGAAAAGCTACTACAGCCCGCCACTTAACGTCCCTTTCAGGCCGTACAAAAGAGTAAACTTACTCATTATGGGCATTAAACAACAACAAGCTACCACTACAGTTGGACTTCTTTAGGAAACCTACAGCAAAACACTTTGTATTTGTATGCAGTGTTTTGTTTTTGTTACTTGTTTTAAATGATGAGGTTGCTAGCCTCAACTATCTTGCCTTTTAATAACATGCAATGAGGTGGGAGGTGCCGCAGTGGACCAATTATTACGAGTATCCACTGGAGGAGCAATGTGAACTGAGAAATATTGATGACAGAATGTTGGCAGGTTTCCAGCTCTCTACTCCTGTGCACAATGCTATTTGAGAGTGCCTTCAACAAGCATTCCAAGTGAACGTTTGTTCAGCACTGCCAACAACGCATTTTCAGACAGCAGATGCCTTTTGGCAGAGAATGTTGAGTACCTTGTATATTTAAAAGTGGATGTATGTTTCATGCATCAATTACATTTTAAATGAATTTTTAAAAATGTTTAGTGATTAGTTTGTGACAGTTACTAGTTGTAAGTTATTTGCCAAATTTGTTGCGATGTGAAATGTAATATATTTTTGTTCATTGCTTTATAAATATATGAAATCTCAGTAGATATATTGAACATATCTTTTTATGCTAGATGTTCATACACTAATCATAATCATATTCGTATTCAGCTGAATATTTAAAGATCTCCATTTGGCAAAATAGTGAAAACCTCCATTCGGTGTATCAGTGTATTCAGTATATATATATGGGGACCAAGATAACGTAGTGGTTAGTGCACTGATTTCTAGCTGAGCAATCAGGGTCCAGTCCTCAGTTGGTGCTGGATTTTTCCAGATTGCAGAACGTCTACCAGGGTCCACCCAATCTAAAAAATTGGGTACCAGAATAATCTGGGAAAGGAAGGGCGGCAGGCCACAACATCCCTAGTGTGCCATTGGTCAAGAAAAACATGGTCCTAACAGCATATTCCAAATATACCACACAGATGTGAAATTAGGATCTTTAATCATACTTTTTTGAAAACTTCATTTATTAAATATGTGTGTGTGTATATATATATATATATATATATATATATATATATATATATATACACACATATATATATATACATACATATATATATGTGTGTGTTAATAAATATATATATATATATTTATATAGTAGTAGCAGCAAAATATAATTGAAGGTGCGAAACTGAAACCAGAAGGCTGAAAAAAGAAACAAACATGTTTATTACACTCTGAAGTGTGTTTTTATGCAGCATTTGTTTTGTTGTTGGTTTCTATCCAGGTAAAGATTTCCCCCTGCCAAAGTTTTCTTCCAAGGGAAATGAACAAGGTACGCTTCGTGTCTCTATTTGTATTTGTCTGTCACTCTTTCATACATTTTCCAGTTTTATCCCTACTTACATAATGTAGGCTTATTTTCGCAAAGGCACAAGTGGCAGAAGGCATTAATTATGGGCTATCAGATAGCAGGAGATTTTGTTGTGATATCCGATAGACTAGGGAATTTTTCAGTGTATTATAGAACCATTTCTTTTATATAGTTGGGGTGATTCATAGATAATGAAAGAACAAATAAGATCATAGATGGGCACTGGGCCAGCTATCCCCATCCTGTAGAAACTATAAACCATAAGGAAAAACAAAACAAGGATACCTCTACACTTCATGGTAGAGTAGGAGCGACACAGACAGACGAAATCATAGTAGTTTGTTAATATTTGATTGTTGTCAATTTTTTAAATATTCAACAAGTAGCATGTGTTGGAAAAGTCAGTTGGGGATGGAATTAGGATAGAAATGTAGGTTATGAGGAATTCAACATTCATCACACTTCAGCACAGTTGCCAACTTGTATGTGTTAACTATAGTGTGTTAAGTTTTTTTGGTTCATTTCCACGCATGTTCACTTGCTTACAGTTTTGAATGAATTCTTTGAAGAATTTTTCTTATTACAAATTATGTGAATATATATTTCTGTCTTGTTTCTTTAAATCTCTATTTCAGCCATTGGGTCTTCTAAAACAATAACTTTTTATGTTTATTTGTTTCTTAGAATGATTCTTCTTCTTCTCGTTTGCCAATTCTTAGAGTGATTGACAATAGTTCTATGGGTCATTTCATTTTTGAAAATAGGTACCTGGCAGCTTTGTAACCTGGTCAGGTTAAATGTTTAAACAAATTTGCTGTTGATTGCTGATACTTTATGAGATGTGTGTGTACTGTAGTTCGAAAAATTATAGTTACTTCATGAGGCCTATACATTTCTGACCATTTTTTCACAACGAAGAGACCAAACCATTTGTTTCGTTCATTCTTTTCTTATTTTTGTCCCCATTTCACTCCTTACAAAGCATCAAAACACAACTATAGTTGGTTCCTTAAGTGAAGAAGCTCATGCTAAATCAATTAATTTTACTCTATAAGGTTGCTAGTCCAATATACAAAGTTTTTCTGTTGGTTGGAAGATTGCAGTAGTTCTATCCTTTGCTACCCTTTATCAACTTATTTCACTGTGATGATGACAGGAATGGGTTAACAATGAAGATTAAATTTACATATAATATATATTTTTCTGAAGCTCCCCTTTTACTATGTGGTGTATAGATTTTCCATTGTTCTTCTGTGGCTTATAGATTCTGCAGGATATGGTAGCGAGCTCCATACCAAATTCTTCTTAGTTGTATTTTACAACATGTCTGGTAGGTTATTGTGTTACACACTATTTTTTGGGCACCTGTAAAACACAGCGACCTCCCTCATGTTCGTTACATTGAGATCGTGAGAGGGCTTGCATGTCTCAATGATCCCAAAAGCTATGCTAGAGTAGGATAAAGCCTTCAGAAGAGTCACCCAAACTGGACTGGACAAGGGGGATAATTTAGACTTAAAAATTGACAACAGGTTGAATCAAGGTCAGCTGCATAGATCCATAAAAACCAAGCTGGTTATAGAAACATTGATAACCAAACAAGAGCAAATGGTCTTGTAAAAGAAAGGGCCTCAGAATATGAGAAGTAGGACACAGTGTAATGAAAGCTGCAAGGAAGCTACTTTGCTGATTAGAGAGATGCAGAAAAGGCATTCCAAACGTGCTGAAAGAGGGTTGTCAATGGCCTATGCCCCAAAGGGAGCTACGGGCATTGATTGATTGATTCAGCATAAAGTGATATATATTTTTCGCTCTATTAGCCTATGTCAGCATCATTTACCTGTCACTGCAGATGGCGGAGTATATGTCCAATACTGAATTTGGTTTTCCCTATCCAGATTTGAGAAAGTCCGGAATCCAATTACTTGTAATAACTTAATGTCTTTATACTGGTTTAGAAGACTCTACAGAGACTTTCTTGGAGGGTGGTTTTTACAAATGTGCGAGTCCATCTTAATAGACTCAAACAGTAGATCTAAGTGCCAGTTAGGCACCATCTATAGCTGCTCTTAACAAACCACATGGGGAAGGGTACAAATAACTTGGGTAGATTTTTTAATTTGAAATTTGTCCAGGCAGCGGCCGTTAAGCCTACTCTTTTCGATTTCCAACTGCCAAGGAATTTTTAACATGCTCAACACTGAACATGGGATCTCACTACCCAGAGATTAGGGGAATTTTTACCAGAAGATGCACATGAAAAAAAATCCTGGTCTCCACTGTGATTTGAACACACGACCTCCGGCACCCGATCCGGACACCTCACCTCGAGACCACTCAGTTCCCCTGAGTAATATGGTTTTATTAGCAATGATTTTTACATACTGAGGTCGCTAGCCACATACATATTCTTTACTAGTCGCTTGTTGCAACATTTAGACTTCTCCTGGTCCATACCAGTTCTGAGTTTGCTGTTGAATGCCTGCTGATGTGGATGCTGCAGCCATATAGCTCAGACAGTCCATGCGTAGAGTGAGGCGACGTTCCAATCTCAGCCAGCCCGTCGGCAAAGCAGAAGCCACCTTGCCTGGCCCAGGCCCATCCCTGTTTATCTATTTAATATATAAAAAGGTTTAAATGGTTTCACAGCACATGCTGCTGATAGGAATAAATGTAAGAGACTTCACTTCTCAACTTTTTTGTGAAATAGTATGATCACAAGGAGACGGACAAAGTGCGTAACAACTGATACTGGAAGAATATCTGGTCAGCTGTGAAGAAGTAAGAGCCTTAATAGAAGGATAATATAATGTAAAATGAGAGGAAGAACACCCCAAATACCACGCAGATGATGGATACTACCAACCCTCTAGAAAAGAAAAAAAATAAGTTGTCATACTATATCTCCAAACAAGTCACAACAGTATAAGACACCACCTGTGCAGCCTGGCATACATGACAGCAGCATATGTACTTCAGGATTGTTCGCAGCACACAGATCTGAGGAAATGGATGTAGCTCAAGCCGAACTCTTCTTGAAGAGAAACTATATGTTGGTATTGAAACCTCGAAAAAGACGGCAGAATTCCAGTCTAAATGAACAGTAATGACAGAAGAAGTATGATCCATTTCCTTCCAGTTTTGCTTTCCTTTACTCTAATAGTCAGGTACTCATTTATATTTTACAACAGGGTAGACTGGATCGTGATTGGACTAAATAAATATGCTTGAAAACGTTTCTTTTCTCTTTGATTTATTTCTACTTCTTTTACCTTTTTCATCTCGGAGGAAGACTAACGTCTTGTCAGGCAAAATATACTGATCAGACATGTTAGTCAGGGTGAGGCAAAACATACTGGCCAAAACCCTCACCTTGGCTTCCTAGTAGCTCTCCCTGGAAACGAGCTGTTTTCATGGCAGCCTGGCTAATGGGTTGAGGGATTGAAGTGATCCCCATAGTGGTGAATGACACGCATATTAAGCCAAGCACAGCACAACTGCTTGGAGGACCCACCTTCATCAGCACGCTTGGGATGTGAGGAAAGCTACTACAACCCGCCACATAACGTTCTTTTCAGGGCACACAAAAGAGTAAACCTGCACATTGTGGGCATTTGAAACAACAACAACAGGGTAGACTGATTCTTGATGGGACTAAATAAATATGCTTGAAAACATTTCTTTTCTCTTCGATTTTATTTCTACTGCACCTTTTTCCTCAAATGTTTAGTCATTACTTTATTTATTTTCCACTTTTACAAGATGAGCATAAGAATATAGAGTTAGTATGACTCAGATGAAACAGGAACATGAACTAAACCTACAGGATTTGAATCAAACTTGTGTATGTTTTTACACCAGCACTTTCAGTATTGCGCAACCTCGTCACATATTTTTTTCATTACAAAAAAAACTCTGTTTCTCTGCCTGTATTCCACTCTCTAAATGTGAATGTTCACAAAGGCAAATAGAATATTGTTCTTGCTGTGGCAGTCACTGCAAAGAATGTAGCGGGCACAAATAATGATGTTCTTATCGTGTCGGGAACACTGAGCTATGCCATTTGATATAGCTTCTTTTCTTTCCCCTTGTGTTGGCAAAATAATCTTGCACCAGTCATGAGAGAGAGAGAGTGAGAGTGAGTGAGAGAGAGAGAGAGAGTGAGTGAGTGAAGGGGAGGAGGAGAGGGAAATAGAGCCAGAAGAAGTGGAGATAATAGTTTACGCTTTGCTATTTTAGCATCTGATTAGTGTAGTGGTGAAGCACTGGTTTTCATGACCCAGTTGTAAATGAATACCTGACTTATTGTTAGGGAAAAAAAAGGCAGTGAGTAAGAGAAATGGCCACCCCACCTTATAAACAAACTGTGGCATTGTACCATAAAATTTCTGACACTGCATCCCTGACAACAGTCTTTGTTAGTGGACTACTTATGCCGGAAAACTTAATTTTAGCCCTTGTTGTAGTCTTATCGTTTTTTTTGCCTTCTTGTCTCATTTTTGCTCCTAATGAAGAACAGAATTATTGCAGTTGTCGTCTCACATGTATACTGATGCTTACCACCCGAGGGAGATAATAGATAGATAGGAAGATTATTTGTCACAGCACTTCGGGTGCGGAGAATGACCAGGTTCCAGGTACAACAGGCTCTAATACAGATAAGGAAAAAAATTATGGGAAAAACAACATATGATGGAGGAGCTAAAGGCAACATTAGAAACAAATTAAGGTTAGCAAAGAAGCTGGATATAATGGTATAATACCAGAAAGGGAGAAGTACATGGGAGCTGCAGATAAACTGTTATTCCTGAATGTTTGCTGGCCAACCTGGCGCCATATGGCTATACCATAGGACTGAGAAATAGCTATCGTTATACATATTTTTAAAAAGAGTGACTACTGACAGTGTGAAAACCATAAGGGCATACCCTTCTTAGTGTCCCCAGGGAAGTGTACTCTAGGATACTGGAGCAGTCTATGATATATGGCTGAGCTACAGATAGACGAGACTCAAACCAAACCAAAGTACTCAAGACCTTATCTTAACACTCAGGCAATTAAGTGAAAAAATTATTGAGTATGATGATGCAATACACATCTTTTACTTGGACCTGGAAAAGGAATTTTAAAATGTTGCCTGGAGTAGGCTCTAGGAATGCATTGAGAGGAAGAACATCACAGCACCCTTGATCTGCCATATACAGAGTTTATAAAAGACTTGCAGAAATTATATGAGCACAGAAACCAAAAGTCAGTTGGTCAAAACCAACAGTGGCATAAGACGAGAGACATTATAACACCATGTCTTCATACGACTCATGGATGATGTCATCAAAGCCTGTAAGGAGAGGACCAAACAGTACTCAGTGGGGTACTGGAAGATGAGACCAGTCTATTCTTTGAGAGACACATCTTGAGACCTTCATTCAAATTTGGAAAGAAAAGCTGCAAAAGAGATAGTTGACCATTAGCAGTTCAAAAACCAAAACTATGGTGGTCCCAAGAAAAGAGACATCACATTATGCTGAGTGAACAGCCTCTGAAACAGGTTAAGCAGTTCTTCTTCTTCTTCTGCGTTCGTTCTCAAGTTCCCGCTATACAACCCCGAAAGGGCTTGAGTAGCAGAATGTAGTCCAGAGAACTGAATACATTGTGTTGTAGTTTACAGCTTGACTGCGATATTTGCACCTTTCGGTCCAACACATCCGACTTCAGCAAGCATTTTTTGAGTACCGGGTTAGCATTCCCTCTTCGATCACTACTCCTTAGCCAGCCTGCCCTGCTGCAGCCTGTTATCCAGGATCACCGCATGGAGGTGTAGAAGGGTCTTGGCAGCTATGGGTCGCTGACCACTGCAGCTCATGCGCTGCTCATCATCTTGATCCTGGTTAAGCAGTTCAATACCTTGGAGTTGTAATACAGCTTTGTTGTTCGTCCATTTGGAATATGTTCTGTCGGTCTATGGTAACGAAGGTGTAATAGAGATGTAACAGACGCAATGGAAGGTATCAGAGTAGATAGAGTTGGGTAAATGTATACCACACCACATGTGTACCAGTTTTGACCTGTAGATCTTCTTCCTCTCAGTGTTTGTCCAGACACATCCAATTTCAGAACAACATTTTTGAGATAAGGTTTGCCTTCTCTCTGTGATTCCTATTCTCTTAACCAGACTACACCTAGTGGAGCCTGTTTCCAGCACTGCCACCTGGAGGCAGAACAGAGTCTTGGACAGCTGTAGTTCACTGTCTCAAATTTGGGGAATAGTTTCTAGAACTTTCTTTGAAACACAGGAGGTTACTTCACACTCAACAGCTGTTTGGTCTATGTGAATGGTAGAGTCTGCAATGCCATGATTTGAAAGTCTTATGTCCTGGTAAGGTTAACCCTACCATGCATGTTGTAAAAAGTGACTGAAAAGGGCTGCACATGGGACTGGCAACTTCATTATGCAAAAGCAATTGCTACAGCACATAAATGTTATGGTACAGGTCCTCCATGCTCCTGATACAGCAATGTAATGAAAGTGATAATACATGCATGTTTGTTGCAGTGTATGTGCAGAGATAATAGTAAGCATTCCAGGAAGAATTAGAAAAACATTTATTTTAGAGCATATTTTCTTTTAGTTGGAGAATGGAGAAAAAGATATCCAGAAACAGAATAGTTCTTTGACAAGTATACAATCATGCTCTAAAACAATCATTGCTTGGGTACATGTACACAGATCTGTCTTTATCTTCTGATTAGCGAATCCACTGTTTATTGTAGCTGAGTTCAAGCAACCCCTTGTTTATAATGCCTGCAGGTTAGCAAAGTTTTCGATGGCGGGGAGTGATTCTCCAACAGAAGCTACAAGATGCCCTTGTTAAACAAAAATGTCCATAGTTGAAGCCTGCTTCCGCAAATATGGGGGCCTGATTGGAGTATGTTGACAGGACCTCTTGAAAAATGTAATATTATCCTTTCAAATATTTTGAATAAATGAGAAAAGAAAATAATAAATTATTAATAATTATAGATTATTATTATTTAAATATTATGATATTTTGTTAACAACTGACTTTAGCTGACGCATATTTTCAAAATATTGTTAGTGAAAATGGACATGAAGTGAACATTTGATGTAATTAAAATCAATTCTTTAAACTAATCTTTAAAAAAAACGTCACACAATTTACTTTCTCTTTTTAATTAAAAAAAATCTTTTTATTTCTTTTCATACTCACTAAGTCGCTCATCTTTTAAACTTAAGGGTGTCGAGGTTTGTCAGAGAGAACTTAATGCTTTTATATCTGCTGTTTATGTGTGGTCAGGAAAATGCCAGCACTTTACTGGTTTCTGCCTGGGATAGGATGGAAAAACCCTAGCCTGTAGGGGAGGAAGACTAAAGTCAGGAAAACCATACTGATCAGACATGTTAGTCAGGGTCAGGCAAAATATACTGGACAAGACCCTCAATTTGTTTTCCACATAGCCCTCCCTAGAAACGGGCTGTTTTCACGGGACCCTGGCTAACGAGGTGAAGGATCAACATGATTCCTGTAGTAGTGAGCGACACACAGATGGAGCCAAGTATAGCACAACCGCTTGGAGGACCCCAGTTCACCTTCATCAGCACAATCGGGATGTGAGGAAAGCTACTGCAACCTGTCACTTAACATCCTTTTCAGGGTGCACAAAAGAGTACACCTACTGATTGTGGGCATTCACAAACAACAACCTTAAAGGTATTGAGGTTTGCCAGAGAGATCTTAATGCTTTTATATCTGCTGTTTATATGTGGTTTTTATCATGAAAGCGCCTGCACTTTACTGTTTTCTGCCTGGGATAGGATGGAAATATCACAGTCTACCCTAGCACTTGTATCTAGTCCTCAAGGGGTAAAAAGTAAAAGTGGGTACCAAGGCAACAATTGTCGCCGGGGAAGAAGATAACTCTTCATGGACTAATCCGCAGCCTATGTGAGGTGGGAGGGCCAGTTGTCTTCCTTGCTGTTTATACCTTCCCCAACTCTTATGTCAGGTACCCATTTACAGCTGAGTCGACTGGAGGAGCAGTTGTACCAGGAATGAACCATGCCCATATTTAATTCTGTCCGTCGGTGACTTCGAACCCTGGTGTGGTGTAATCCCGGCAAGCCATCTCACTGTCGACTAGACTGCACGCTTAAAGGGGCAATGGTTTAGTAAATAACAATAAATCTGCTGTCTTCCTCCTGGTGGGATTCCAGTCTGCTAGTCTCCTGTCTTTCAAGGACTATTTTATGTTGTCATCCCTGTGAACTTGTCATGATAGTGTAGATGTCTGCATCTCGGCTCGCCTCATGATTATCAAAATAGTTTGACCTCTTTCATTCTGCAGACATGGTCCAACCACTGCTCCACTTGAATCAGCAGGGGTTGACTTTTGGTATCGTGACCTGTTGTCTGATTGCAGACCTTGCTCCTTGAACCACCTTCTTCAAATACTTCATCCTCTCGTTTTCCAGGTTTTTAAAAAATGTATTCTGCATGTGAACTCCAGTTCTCTGGATAAAGGTTGCTGTAGGGGAGAGTTCTTCAAAGCTTCCAAACATCTTTGCAGAGGTTCGTCTTCATAGGCCAGTTTTCAATATGCAATTGGCTAAGCATATACAGGGCCCTGAACAGGGCTTTGCAAGTAGTAGAATGTAGTCCGGTGAATGGAATGCGTTGTGTCACTAGTTTACTGCTTACTGCGATATTTGCTCCTTTTGGCCTAACACATCCATCTTTGGCAGGGTAGTGGAATCAATTTTAGCCTGTTTAAGTTGCTATTCAATCTGTTATGTCCCGTTCTCACGCAGAACAGGATCACTTGCTCTGTTAGATCAAGGCAGTGATGGTTGTTTTTTGTTTGGTTGACTTTCCTGATGGCTTGGTCTTCTTTTCTTGGACACTGTTCATTTTGTTCTCGTGTTGCTACCTCCTTTGCTGACCTGTCCGCTGTCAATTTCTGGTATACCACAGTGTGATGGTATCCACCGTAGCATTACCAATCTCTTGGCTTTTAGTGCGCCTAAGACTTTTTTAAGCTCTGGCAGTTTATCATACTTGAGGGCTTGCAGAACTGACATTGCAGACTGAGATTGCTTCATTTGCATCTGCAAGAGATATTTAATTTCTGAGGTTTGGGGCTGACTTTTGTGGGTTGGGTTCATTACTCATGACCCACAACCATATGTCGAGACCAGTGCATATGTGAAACAGTTTACAGTCATCTTTATTTTCTATTTCTTGCATTTCTTTTTCATTTCATCAAATTTTATTTTGTCACACACAGGGGCCTCTGATAGAGTGGATCTGATCAGCTTATAACAACTTAACTAAACGTCTTCATATTGGTTTAGAAGACTATGAAGAGTCTGTATACAACCAGTTTCATTTAGTTTTCCTTGCTATAAAAACTATGCGCATCCAAGAGCTGAAATAACAGTCTCAATTTCTTCAGAGACCATGTCTCTCTAGCAGAGAAGACCTATCTGGATTTCTCACCATACCTTATACGGACACTAGAATTGTCTTCATATTTGTTAAAATGGACAAATTTGATTTAATTTGGTCACTCTTCTTTGAAGAATAATATCTGGTCAGGCAAAATATACTGATTAAACACGTAAGTCAGGGTTAGGCAAAATATACTGACCAAGACCCTCACCTTCGCTTCCCCGCAGTCCTCCCTGGAAACAGGCTGTTTTTATGGCAGCCTTGCTAATAAGGCTGGATTACACTGATCCACCTTCATCAGCATGCTCGGGATGTGAGGAAAGCTACTGCAACCTGCCACTTAACGTCCTCTTCAGGGCACACAAAAGAGTAAACTACTCATTGTGGGCATTCACAAACAACAACCACCTTCATCTCATTGTTCTTCTCTATGTGAAAGATCCTCCTAATCATGAACTCTGTATCTCTCAATAAATATCATTCAAGAGATAATTTTCACTCTCACTTTTAGGATGCAAAAAATGTTTTCCTTTATAGATATAAATTAGTCTTCCTAAAATGTTCTCATTGGGGAAGTTGTAATATAAGTGACATCTACAGCTCAACTGTATTTTGCTTGTGTCTCTCTTTAGAAATTTGTTGTGCATTTCAAGGAGGATCCAGTTCTTACGTTGTATCTCATAATATTGTTTCTGGTTTCATTTTTTACAGAAAATGTAGAAAAAAAACAATACTTCTTTACTGCTAAAGTCAATCAACATATTTCATTTGTGCTTTGTGAACCACAGACACATGTGATCAAACCTTTATTTGTTTGTTTATTGCTTATTTGTCAAGTATTGTAAACACAAATTCATCAGAGCTTCATTAGTGCACTTAACTTGACCTGACTTAATTTGTCTGGTTTCTCTCAAAAAATGTTATGGTTTCTCTCAAAACATTGCCTAGTTTCTCTTAAAACATTGACTGGTTTCTCTAAATCATTGCCAGGATCCTCTCAAAACATTTTCTGTTTTCTCTCAAAACATTGTTTGGTTTCTCTTAAAACATTGACTAGTTTCTCTTAAAACATTGCCTGGTTTCTCTCAAAACATTGGGCTGCAGCAGATCCTCTTCACTAATTCCTATTTTGTGACATTTTCTTGAATTTTGCGTGTGAGACTCCACAACCCTGACCTCCTCTTCTACTACAATTTGCTAGATATTCTTTGAACTCCCAAGTCTTCTCTTCCACTCGTGGGTTCCAATCTAGAGCATGTATAGTTGTATTGTTAGTTTCTTTCTATTGGTGTTTTCTATTCATCCCTACCATCTCTCTCCAATTCCAAATATATTGGATATCACAAGTATGCCATAGATCTATTGTTGTTGTTTCTGGTCATCTAACACAAAGTATGTGGCGTAGACATCTCTTAGTGAAAGTCTGCAGTTTGGATGTGATACTTCAGCATTATGGACTGGACACTTTTCTATCATTTATTTGATCTATTCTTCTTAGTAGCTCCTCTTCTACCACTATCTGTCCCATAACTCTAGAGGTCGTAGATGCATCACATCTCACTACTGCTTCATAAACATTCGTCACCACTTCTGTATATCGTTGTTGTTGTTATTGATGCAGCAGCTTCCGGGCTATCGCCAATCGACCAAATGCCATGTAATGCTACCTGCATGGGTTTATCAGTTTCTGTATGTCTATCGCTATAACCTCGGCTTCCTTCAAGGTTTTGCCCATCCACTTTTGAACATCATCTGTCCATCACTTCCTGGGGCGACCTCTCTTTCTCTTGCCAGAAACTGCCTTTGAGTATTTTGTTTTGTGGTTCACTAGATCGTATCACATGGCCGTACCACTGGATCCTGCATGATTTTACTACTGATAAGAGGTTTTGATAAGGTCCGACAGACTGTGTAACAGTGTTGCATACTTTGACATTTATGACATGGCCCCTGTATGTTATTCCAAGGATTCGTCTGAAGCACCTCATCTCTATCGCCTGATTATTTAGTTATAATTCAGTATTTAGCTACCATGTCTCACATGCATAAAGAGAGGATTACTGTTTGCATTTGTTTGTCCTTAGATGTTTTTGTCTTTCCAAAATGGATTTCAGTGAGCTGATGATTGTATGTTGATTGTCCAGACTTTATTATTAACTCTGTCTTGATCTTCTCTGCCTCAGTTTATAAATATTTTTTGGGTTAAATTTCTGTTTTTGATATTTTTAAACATATAATTGCAATTGTGTGTGCAGACAAATAGATGATTTGTATGTTGTGTCTTTGCATGATGAAGATGCCACCTTTATGAAAGCCACCATTGGCTAGGAATTTTGATACCTTTAGATTTTTTTCTTGGACGGCAGCTAACAGCCCACACTTCTATTTTTGACTGCCAAGGGTTATTTTATGTGTACAGTGTGTACGTGGGACCTCTGAGCTTATTGTCTGCCTCCGATAGAATTTGGCGCTGATCTGACCTCCTTTTGAGACCAGGGGAGGTCTGAAAGTTACGGGAGTCGTAGCCCACCAATTTGCGATTTAATTTGTTCATTTCTAATATGCTAGCTCCTTACCTCTCAACTATAGAGACCATCTATTATCTTTATTATATAAAAATAATTCTATAAGAATTGAAACAAGTTTCTTTTTTAAATCTGTGCATCAAGAAAAATGTTTATTTGTTATTATATTTTTGTTGCAGTTTTTGCCCTTGGAGATAGGAAGAAATCATGTGGAGAGCCAGATAGCATTGGCACAGAAGGGTTTGTACTGACAATTTTGTTTCTTCTCTTCTTCTTCTTTGTTCGTTCTCAATCTCCCACTACCAAACCCTGAAAGGGCTTAAGTAGCAGAATGTAGTCCAGAGAACGAAATGCGTTGTGTCGTAGTTGACAGCTTGGCTGCGATATTTGCACCTTTCGGTCCAACACATCCGACTTCAGCCAGCATTTTTTGAGTACCGGGTTAGCTTTCCCTCTTCGATCCCTTCTCCTTAGCCAGTCTGCCCTGCTGCAGCCTGTTATCCAGGATCACCGCGTGGAGGTGTAGAAGGGTCTTGGCATCTATGATTCGCTGGCCCTGACGCTAGCAGTCAGCTATGAGTCGCTGACCACTGCAGCTCATACGCTGCTCAACATCTTGATCCCAATTTTGTTTCTAAATCTTGCCTTTAACATCATTGAAGGCAGAATATATATGTTTTGTATCTGTTTCTGTTTCTAAGAATAGACGTCACTGCACTCCGGGCATACCCATGGGTGCTCAGTCTCTCTCAGAAAATGGCATAGGGTATGGATGCTGATGGTCCCTGTAACTCACTGGTTGTACACTCTCCTGCTCCGTCCTTTCATGCGCCCCACTCTGCTCAAACCTTGTTTAATGTCAAAACTTTGCAGCCTGTGGATTTGCTGCTTCATCTATTGCAGTGTCCTCATCTAACAAGTGGTCATTGATTGATTTCAAAATGTCACTTCTATCCATCACTAATGTGCCCATGATGTCAGCTCTTTGATTGCCCTGAACCCCAGCATATGAGCAGGACACTAGATCCATGTCAACCCCTGGAGGTTTGAGGCCTAAACATCTGCAATCCATTTGTAACTAAGCCATCCCTTCTGTACCTTCTGAAGTACAGCTTGGCATCTGTCACGATGACTGGCTGAGGTCACTGCTTCCGTCTCCATTCTCAAACTGGAGGTTGTTAACATGTAATGTTTTGTATAAGAATATTAAGAGCATGTGTACAGCTTCATAGACAAATTAGGATGTACTGAAGGGAGCCAATGTGCATATGAAGATTATTGTGAGAGTAAGAACATAATCAAGTTATTTAGCATATTATGAGAACAGAAAAGCTCAATCACATGTTAGATTACATGAACAATTGCTGGAAAAAAGAAATAATGGACATTTTTTTAAATTATGAAGGGCGAGGTGAGTTTAGGCATAGAACACCCATTATCTGATATATCAGAATCATACTACCCATACAAGGGATCAAGATGCTGAGCAGCGCATGAGCTGCAGTGGTCAGCGACTCATAGCTGACTGCTAGCGTCAGAGGCTGACTGCTAGCGTCAGAGCCAGCGAACCAAAGCTGCCAAGACCCTTCTACACCTCCACGCGGTGATCCTTGATAACAGGCTGCAGCAGGGCAGACTGGCTAAGGAGAAGGGATCGAAGAGGGAAAGCTAACCCGGTACTCAAAAAATGCTTGCTGAAGTTGGATGTGATGGACCGAAAGGTGCAAATATCGCAGTCAAGCTGTAAACTACGACACAACGCATTCCGATCTCTGGACTACATTCTGCTACTTAAGCCCTTTCAGTGTTTAGATGCGGGAGATTGAGAATGAACGAAGCCAAGCCATACTACTCATACAATATTCAGACTGCAAACAAGCCAACGAAGGCTAAAAAATCATCTGTTCAACAAATAAAAAATTGAACACACAGACATGTCCCATGTGGGGAGAACAAACAAATAGCAGGACATGTTCTTCAATCTGTTGGCTCTGTAAGAGGAGCAGAGTGACATGGCTCTTCTCAACCAATTTAAGGGATAAACTGCATGGTGATGAGAGAAGCCTTAAGCAGACGACCAATTTTGTGAGGGAAATAGATGTGATTGAGAGGGAGCTTAGAAGAAGTAGAAGAATAAATCCCTATCCCCAATGCCAGTTATGGCATACCTTGCTGTAATCGTAATCAGGAAAACCTTAGGGACATTACTTTATTGCTCTGTACAAACTTATAAAAAGCTGTGTTTTTGTATTTTATTTAGTGACTTTTTCTATTACCTGTATTTCTATTTCAAAAGAATGACTTTATCTCTTTTACTGCAGCAAATCTAACGCTCAGCTGTCAGGCCAGCTCCCACCTCCGCCAGTAATCAAGAAATCTCACAGCCGCTCTCTCTCCGGCCAGTACAGAGGAGTGGTACCTGATGTACCTGTAATTGCCAGCAGTCAGTCTAGTCAGTTTTCATCCTCACAGGTGATTATTATTTTTATTATATATATAAAGTTAGTAGTAGTTAGCTTTCTTTCCACTTATGCCGTTGAGTGGTGGTGAGCTTAATTCGTCTGTCCTGTGCCAAGTGTGTTGTGTCGGTCAATGTGAGCTCATGTAGCTGCACAATCACTCTGTTGTCGTCTATCCACCTGTCTCGCGGTTGCCACCTTGCCCTGTAGCCAGATCTCACCAATATTCACAGAATTGTCCAGAACCAGTTCGGGACTATGCAGGATGCCTGGCTCAACAGCAAAGCAGATGAAATCCAGTGGTACACAGACACAAATGACTCAAATCGGTTTTACGATGCACTGAAGACGGTCTATGGTCCCAGGTCCTATAATTCATCTCCTGTCTTTAATGCTGATGGCATGGCACTGATGGCCGACAAAGTCGTCATTCTGAAGCAATGGTCAGAGCACATCAGTGCTATCCTAAACTGCCCATCCACTATCAGTGGATTAGCCATAACACGCATGCCTCAAGTTGCAGTAAATGACAGACTTGGTACATATGAAGTCAAGAAAGCAATCAGCTTAATGTCCAGTGGCAAAGCCCCATGGTCAGATGCTATTCCTGCTGAGCTCTACGAAGCAGGAGGCCCTGTGCTGCTAAACAGCTAACATACCTCTTTTGTTCAATTTGGTATACAGGTCATATGCAGGAACTGAAAGATACCACCATTGTCCACATTTACAAGCACAATGGCAATCGTCAGTCTTGTGATAACCACAGGGGAATCTCCCTTCGGTTGATTGCTGGAAAAATTCTAGATCGAGTCTTGCTCAAGTGCTTAACAACTCATCTCGAGCAGAAGCTACTCCCAGAGAGTCAGTGTGGTTTCCGAGCTGGTCGCGGGACAGTTGACATGATTTTTGCAGCTTGTCAAATCCAAGAGAAATGTCAGGAACAGTATCGTGATCTGTACACATATTGTTGACCTGACAAAGACCTTTGATCCTGTCAAACGGCACAGACTCTGGAAAATCATGGCGAAATTCGGTTGTCTTGAAAAAATTAATCACAGTTATCCACCAGTTTCATGATGGCATGTCAGTCCGCGTACTGAATGATGGTGAACTCTCTGCAGCATTCCCAGTCATAAATGGAGTCAAACAGGACTGTGTGCTGGCCTAACACTTTAGCATGGTATTTGCAGCCATGCTTTCTTATGCAACATGTGACACTGACATACAGATCAGATACTGTACAGATGGCAGCTGTTCACTCTCAGGCGCCTAAAAGTTCCTCACAAAGGTGAAAGAAGCAACTATCTTAGAACCCATTTTTTGCCGACGACTGCACAATTAACTCATGCTCAGAACAGGATATGCAAGCAACCATGAATGAATTCTCAACTGCATGCAGTAATTTTGGTCTTACTGTAAACACCAAGAAAACGGAGGTGACGTTTCTAGCTGCTTCCGGGGAGCCCTACCACGAACGAAACGTCACTGTACAGAGACATCGCCTAAATGCAGTTGATAGCTTTACATACCTTGGTAGTACCCTCACCAGAGAAGCGAAAATTGACTCTGAGGTCTACAACAGGATTTCCTGGCGAGTGCTGCTTTCGGAAGACTACGAGAAAATATTTAGGACCATCAGGGAATAAATATTGCACCAAGATAAGTGTGTATCGTGCTGTTGTGCTAACCACCCTTCTGTACGCATGCAAAACATGGACAATCTATATCCTAGTAATGAAAGTAGAGTAATCATGGCTTTAAATGATACGTTTTATATTAGTTTTCCTTTCAATAAAACCCCAAAATACCAAATTAAGTTTAAATGGCAAATTCCTGCAGCCAAACGACAACCCAATCTATCTGGGAGTCACATTTGATCGGCGCATGACATGGAAAAGTCAGATCGAGAGAAACCGAATGAGAGCCAGAGAAAGAATGGCAATCATGAGGAAACTGGCTGGCACAAGCTGGGGAGCAGACGAAGGCATACTAAAGAAACTGTACACTGGAAGAGTGAGACCAGTTCTCGAGTATGGCATTGCGGCATGGACAACAGCAGCAAAGGCGAACTTCGATAAAGTTAGCAAACTTCAAAACCAAGCCATGAGAGTTATAACAGGAGGCATGAAGTCAACGCCAATTGTAGAACTTGAAAAGATTACAAAACTGCAATCCATGACCGATAGAAGAGACTGCAGAGCCCAGCTGCAGTCAGAGAAACTCCGAAGACTGACTGACCATCCAATGCACCAGAGACTAAACAATTTGGGAAATGGGAAACTAAAGCGGAGAAACTTTGCAGAAATAGCCAAAGCAAAGATGCACGACGATCCCATAAACGCACTAACAACACCAAAACCCATCACTACTGTACGAAAACCTACCTGGAGGCAGGATATATTTCCAGAGGTGGTAGAAAATATACCAGGTATTGGAAACAAAAACTGCCAGACTGAAAAAGAAAGGAGAGATACTACGCTAAGCTTCATATCTAAAAGCTACCCAAGCATGGACTGGACCCATGCATACACCGACGGTTCTGTAACAAACACAACACAGAACGGAGAGGCAGGGGTATTCCTGAACCTACCAAATGACAGAAAAATAACACTGTCATTCGCTACTGGTAAGTACACAAGCAATTTCAGAGCAGAGGCAGAGGCACTGAGGGCGGCAGTGGAAGAAATGGTGACACACAATGAAAATGAAAGCCATATAGTCCTGCTTACAGATGCTCTCGCCGTAGTCACAGCGCTAAAAAGCCAGAAAAACACTGAGCTTAATGATTTAAAAGCAGCACTCTGCAAACTGTGCCAGCAGTCCGCACCAAAAAGGGTAGTGGTACAGTGGGTCCCATCACACTGCAACATCCAAGGCAACGAGGAGGCAGACAGACTGGCAAAAGAAGGTGCAAGACTACCACAAACAGATACTAGTATGACGTACGAAGAGTCAAAACGGCTTATCAAAGCCAGATACATGACCAAATGGGAAACCGAACATACTGGTTACACCAAAAACGATGCCTATTACCAGTTGAACCGAAGAGAGCAGGTCGTTGTCTTCAGACTTCGCACTGGCCACAATAGACTGAGGTACCACCTATTCAACAAATTGAAGATAGGTGGTACCGACGAATGCACGTGCGGTACTGGTAAAATGACCGCTGAACATCTGCTGCAGAACTGCCCGACATACGAGGATCAGAGAGAGCAGATGTCGCCATCACCAGTGGAACTGAAAGACAAGCTCTATGGCAGTTGCGACAGCCTCAGGATGACCGCCGCTTTTTTCGAAAAAAATAATGGTTACTGTCTGACTGCGTACGAAGAAGAAGAAGATATTAGTTTTCAAATGTTTCAAAGAGAATCAGATTGATTCAGTCAAATTTTTTAAAGTATACGCCCTACAGATGCTAGAATCCAAAAAAAAGTTATCTTTATAATTTCTTTTTCTGTTCTAAATCAGGGAAGTGTGAAGGATGATTCACCACATAATTCAAAGTCACCCCCATTCTCACCTACTGAATCGCCGCCAATTTCACCAGCAAATCAGAAGCCTCTGTTGAAGCAAAACACTGCGCCGGCAATGGTATTTGCCAGCTCGCTTACAAACTTATCTTCAGGCGCAGTATCATCCCAGGGTCACATCGTCATGACCAGCAGTGTGGACAGTGCTGATTTCACAAGTCAGCTCATTAACCCAGGGTCATTGGTTAGTGATAGTGGCCATGTGAATCCAGTGGCTCTAAGTGATGCATCTGGTGTTACTGGAGACCAGGTAGTCTATAACAGTTTGGGCAGTATTCAGACAAACCATGGGCAGATCCAACATGCAAACCCACAGCCACAACAGCATCATCTGCAGAGTCAAGAGAATGGCTTCTGGACTATGTTTGAGGATGATGAAAATCACAGTAAGTCATTTTATGTTGCAGCATTTTTTCATATTTGTATTTGTCTGAGATACTTTTTCTTCTCCTTGTGATGCCCAAGAGAAGGTGTGCTTCACTTTACGATTTCTTGTATTTTATTTTTGGTAGTATTGTTTATATAATAATTTTGTTCAAATCCTAATGGCCACTTTGCATGTAGGCAGGATTTTTAGCTGCGGCAAGCTGTGCAATGCGATGGATTGAAAGAAGGTCTTCTGCTCTAGGTAGGGGCTTGAAATTTTATTTTAACCATAATTTAACCTTTGTTAACCTTAAGGTTAACCTTCTGATGAAGTTATGCCACTTTCAACCACAACAGAGTCACTCTGGTTATATATATAGCATATGTGTGTGTCTGTGCTGTGGTGTAGTGCATATGTTGATCTGTTCCCACCCTCTGCCAATGGCTCTAGTCATGTTAGGTCCAGCTCGTAAAATAGACTGCTTGGTACAGCCCACCAATTTTGAAATAATTTATTTTTGGTCATTGAAAAAGGGGATGTATGTGTGTGTGTGTGTGTGTGTGCAGAGCATAAAAACACAATCAGAGAGATGCAGTTACATTAAAAAGATGAATTAAATTACATTTTTTTACAAATTTTAATTTACAAATAATAATGGATTTTGCATTTGTTAATTTAATAGAAGTACGTCATTGCACTGTATATGATCATTTGAAACCTGTGGGCTTTTTTAGGTAAAGAGATTTTAAAGAACACAGAGCAACATATAAAAAACACCAAACTAATTATAATACATGTGATGAAATTTATGGATGAGTAAGTTTTAGCTGCAAAATAAGTCATTTCTAATAACTATTATATCTAGAAATGGGTTAGTAAGAATTGAAATACAATATTAGCACCACTTATTTGTCACATCTCAGCCCATAGGGTAATGAGAACATATTATAGGATTAGTGCCACATTTTGTCACATCTCAGCCTATAGAGTAATGCAAACATATTATAGGATTAGTGCCACATTTTGTCACATAGCCCATAGGGTACTGAGAGCATTATAGGATTAGTACCACATTTTGTCACATCTCAGCCCATAGGGTAATGAGAGCATATTATAGGATTAGTGCCACATTTTGTCATGATGCTTGACATGCAAGTTCATTTGTACACATTTATATCTGTATGTGGTAGATAAAAGAAGTTTTCCACCTATACTGCACTATACAAACATACACTTTTCCTTATGTGAGCTGACTCATAGCTGGCTGCTTGCATAAGGGACTGTAAACCAGAGCTGACAAAAACCCTATTCTGCCTCTAAGCGGCATCCCTAAAAACAGGCTGCACTAGTGCAGTCTGGCTGAGAGAATATTGATCGCAGTGGGAAGACAAACCCGGTACCCAAAGAAAAGCCACTTGTAACTGAATGTGTCAAGCCGAAAGGCGCAGATATCACATCCTCACTGTAAACTACATCACAACGTCCTTTATAGGACGAATGCCAAAAAAGAAGATATTCAGGAATTAACCTTGAGGAAAAATACAGCTTTGAGTCCCAAAGACAGTTCAGATCCTTGCCTGAGCAGTGAATGAGCTGACATCGACTAATAGCTGACTGTGTGCATTGGGGTCAGCAAACCCTATTCCACCTCCACTGAGACAACTTCTTTTTCAGGATGAAGAAGATTCTTCATTCAGTTACAAAGATGGGCACAAAGCATCATTTAATGGGGCGGGGACGGCGTGAGCTAGTGGTTAAGTGACACGGCTCACAACCCAAAGATACTGGGTTTGCTTCCCAATCACAGCTCCAGGCGTTACCCTGGGGAAGCAAACCCTTAGAAAATGCAGAAGGAAGCGGACCCTTACTTAAAATGCGTGCTGAAGTCGGATGCACTGGTCCAACATGGCGTAAAATACATAAATAGTGCAGCGCAGACAACCTTGGGGAGGGCTAGGGTTCAACTTCATCGCCGTGGATCTCCCCATATGGCTCGGACTCTCTCAGCAAAACAGTATCCTGCCTGAGAACATAGTACGAACTCCGTAGCTCCAGCAATGAACCAAGGGATCCCCAGAAAAATTTGCCATCATGAACCGACCGTCGCAGCTCAAATTCGAGCCCCGACTGTCTGAACACGAGGCAAACGGCTTGACCACTTCACCATGAAGACCCATTGAGGAATAGAGAAATAAGGCGACGCAACAAACAAAACCCCCCAAAAATGTTGGGCTAATTACAGGTAGTCTGTACAAATTGACATCTGTATATGGTCATATCATTATCACCCACAAAAAGAGTAAGATTTTTATGATAATTTACTTACTTAGTCGCTCCTCTTCTACCGTGAGGTGTAGAGATTTGCCAAAGAGAACGCCACACTGGTCTATTAGCCGTCTTTTTCCTGGCCTCTTTCCAATCCAGCCCTCTATCACTTAGGGACTGTCGTATGTTGTCTTCCCAATGTAGTCGACCCTGGGGGCCACTCTTCCCCTTCTCTCTCTTCTCACCTCACTCTGTTTCATTTGACTCTATCCCACAGTCACACCCTTGCACAACTTTCACACGCGCCCTCGTGGTAAAGCCCTTCCATTGCACTTTGGTTGGGCTAGCTTCTGAGGGCGCACAAACCTAGCATAGGTACATACAGATGCACACATGCATCCAAGCACTGGTATATGCGTCCTGATATCGCCCAATTGACTACGGTCTGGGGTGGAAAATGGCGCGCCTCCGCCAGTAGAAACTAGTGAGGCAAACATCTAAGCAAAAAAAAAAAAAAAATCTTCCCAATGTACTTTGGGACGTCTTGGGGGTCTGCGTCTTTGACTTTTTATCTCCCATGACCGCTTCGGTATCCGATCTTCTACCATTCTACAGACATGGCCAAACCACTGTAGTTGGGACTGCTCCACTCGTGTCTGCAAGGGTTGAACTTCAAGACTGCTACGTATTGTCTGGTTACGGATCTTGTCCCTTTTCGTCACCTGAACCACCTTTCTTAGGTACCTCATGTCTTAAATTTGCAATTGCCTTTCCTGGGCTGTAGTCATTGCCCATGACTCACATCCATATGTCAGGACAGGCACATAGGTCGAGCGGTATACATCCATCTTTGATTTCCTGTTTTGATGATAACAAATGATTTAATTTCTCTTTCAGTGTTAATTGGATCTGGTGTCAAACAGTACAGTACCTTGGAGCCTCCCAGCTTTGATTCCTCATCAATTTCTTCAGAAGCTGAAAGTGTGGATGATATCTGGACAATCTCAGATGAACAGAGAGAATATTATATTAATCAGTTCAAGACAATGGAGCCTGATCTTAGTGCAGTCATCATAGGTGTGTTTGCCACATAACAATATTTTGTACTCATTCCAGTGTCATGCCTCAGGGCTTTGATGAGCAATTTCATTTCTAGTTCCACCATATTTTGGTAGAACAAAACTAAACCCATGTTATAACCACAAGGCCTTTGTCAGGGACAAATCACAAATGAAAACACCAAACATATCACAAAATAAACAAAAACAATGAACTCGTATTGTATTGATTGTCAAGTCCATTTCTTTATTTTTGTTATTTGTTAACCTTTAGTGCACTCTGGTAAAGAATTTCTGGACTCACTCGGCATTCAAAAAAAGGGTGTGCGCAAAAAATTAATTTTTTTTTCGAACGGAGACACTCCCGACAGCCATTTTTAAAATGCTGACTACGTCACCATATATACACGATATTTTGCCGGTTAAAATATGGTATGTTAGATTACAAATGGCTTTTGAACAGTTTTAATTTTGTATACGCCATTTGGAGCAAGCCGACTTTTTGCGAAAGGTGAAGTAGGTTGTTGGGAAAGATCTTTATCGAGTAGATCTGTTTATTTTGTTTGTTTAGATGAAAGAACTACATTTGAATTGAAAACTAACAGTTGTGTCGATATTGTAAACACAGTTTCGCTACGTTGTTGTGGTTTCCATGGTTTTCTATCGAAGTGACTAGGCCTAGCGGTCGAGTCCAAATTTTTTTCTGGGATTTTCATAAATTTTCAACTTTATCTTTTTGAATCTCAGAAACTAACAAAAACACAACAAAAACAATAACACTCACAAGTTCTTTATCATTCTAAAATCATATTTATTGACAAACAAACAGAAAAGTTACTTCTTCTTCTTCGTACGCTGGCAGACGTCAACCAAACAGAAAAGTTACAAATTTTGAAAGTCAACTACGTATGCAAGATGCAAATTTTTCAGAAAAAATGATGTGGCGTGTTTAAGTTTAAGTGTTTTTGTTTGTTCTATGTCCCTGACAAAGGCCTTGTGGTTGGGTTTTTTTCTTTCGTTCACCTTGTTGATGTTGTTCCAAATGCCCACTATGAGTAGGTCTGCTCTTTTGTGCGCTCTGAAAAGAACGTTAATTGGCGGGTTGCAGTCATTTTCTTCACATGCCGAGCGTGCTGATGAAGGTGGATTGGGATCCTCCAGGTGGTTGTGCTATGTTTGGCTTCATCTGCGTGTCGCTCACTACTATTAGGATCATGGCTATCCCTAACCTCGTTATCCAGACTGCCATGAAAACAGTATGTTTCCAGAGAAAACTACATGGAAGAGAGATTGTGGTCTTAACCACGACGCGACCACGTCTTCGTCAGCATTTTGTTCCGCAGGTTAACAGGTAAAAATGTGAATCCAAAGAGGGAAAGAATAGTTGGGAGAACGAAGAAAGCTTGGAGAAAGACTATAGAAAAGGAAGGCATGCAAATAGAACCTAATTCTGCAAGGCTAAAGAAGACAACTTGGAATTGGTTACGAGGGGACGGCACGGCCTAGTGGTTAAGTGGCACGGCTCACAAGCCGAAGATGCTGGGTTCGATCCCCATCACAGCACCGGCAGTTACCCCGGGGAAGCAAACCCTTAGAAAATGCAGGAGGAAGCAGACCCTTACATAAAATGCATGCTGAAGTCAGAAGCACTGGGCCGACAGGCGCAAAATAAAAACCACAGTGCAACGCACACCGCCTTGGTGATTAGAGAAAATAAGGCGAAAGCAAAAAAAAAAAAAAAAATTGGTTACGAACATCAGTAGGCACATGATGATGACGTGCCATTAGGAACAATGAAAAAGCATAACCTGTTCTTCAACACATGTCCTGAAAAGGACATTTGTGGCATAGTTTAGTAGTGAGGCTGCTATATTTGCACCTTATGGTCGGACACATAAACATTTTTTAACTGGGTTTGCCTTCTCTCTTCGATGCCTAATCTCTTAGTTAGACTGCAAGTGTTGAAGTTTGTTCCCATAATGGCATTGGTCGTTTTCATTCCATACAAGAGTGCCGATTGACACTATATTTGAATATTCTTAACTATAGAAATGGCCTGGGATCAAGATGCTGAACATTTTAGCAGTGCATGAACTGCAGCTGTCATAAATCCATAGCTGATTTCCTAGCGTCAGGACCAGCTAACCAGAGCTGCCAAGACCCTTCTTCACCTAAATGCAGTGATCTTGGATAACAGGCTACAACCGATCAGACTGGCTAAGGAGAAGGGATCGAAGAGAAAAAGTTACTCAAAAATGCCTGCTGAAGTCAGATGTGTTGAACCGAAAGGTGCGAATATTGCAGTCAACCTGTAAACTATGATACAACACAACGCATTCAATTCTCCAGACTAGATTCTGCTATTTGCAAAGTCCTTTTAGGGCTTGGTAGTGGGAGTTCGAGAACGAACAAAGAAGATATGAAGATAATAATGACACTTATTTCTGTCCACACACATTCAAAATATTATTCATAAATTAATTCAATGAAGCATATAAATATAGGTTGAAGAATAATCTGGGTCAGGTGTAACATATCTATCAAGACCCCCACCTCATGTCCTCAATCATGCTCCGGAAAACAGACTGTGTCTCAGCAGTCTGGCCAGCAAGTTCGAGATCAACACTGTAATACTTCTTCTTCTTCTTCGTACGCTGTCAGACGTCATGCAATTTTGCAGCAGATGTTCAGTGGTCATTTTCCCTGTGCCGCAGGTGCATTCGTCAGTGCCACCTATCTTCAATTTATTTATTGAATAGATGGTACCTCAGTATGTTGTGACCTGTGCAGAGTCTGAAGACCACGACCTGCTCTCTTCTGTTCAGCTGGTAGTAGGCATCATTTTTTGTGTAGCCAGTATGTTCTGTTTCCCATTTGGACATGTATCTGGTCCTAATAAACCTTTTAGACTCTTCGTAGGTCACACTAGAATCTGGTTGTGGTAGTCTTGCACCTTCTTTTGCCAGTCTGTCTGCCTCCTCGTTGACTTGGATGTTACAGTGGGATGGGACCCACTGTACCACTACTCTTTTTAATGCGGACTGCTGGCATAGTTGACAGAGTACTGCTCTTAAATCATTAAGTTCAGTATTTTTCTGGCTTTTTAGTGCTGTAACCACGGCCAGGGCATCTGTAAACAGGACTATCTGGCTTTCATTGCATTCGCCTGTCAGCATTGCTTCTACTGCAGCCTTCAGTGCCTCTGCCTCCGCTCTGAAATTGCTTGAGAATTTTCCAGTTGCCACTGACAGTGTTATTTTTCTACCATTTAATAGGCTCAGGAATACCCCTCCCCCTCCATTCTGTGTTGTGTTTGTTACAGAACCGTTGGTGCATGCATGGGTCCAGTCCATGCTTGGGTAGTTTTCCGCTATGTACCTCAGGGTTATGTCTCTCCTTTCTTGTTCAGTCTGGCTGTTCTTGTTTCCAATACCTGGTATATTTTCTACCACTTCCGGAATGTTATGCTGCTTCCATGTGGGTTTGGGTACAGTAGGGATGGGCTTTGGTGTTGTTAATGTGTTCAAAGGGTCTTCGCTCATCTTTACTTTGGCTATTTCTGCAAAGTTTCTCCGCTTTAGTTTCCCTTTTCCAAATCTATTCAGTCTCTGTTGCATTGTCTTCTGAGTTTCTCTGATTGCTGCTGGGCTCTGCTGTCTCTTCTGTCGGTAATAGATTGCAGATTTGTAATCTTTTCCAGTTCTACAGTTGGCGTTGACTTCATGCCTCCTGTTATAACTCTCATGGCTTGGTTTTGAAGTTTGCTAATTTTATCAAAGTTCGCCTTTGCTGTTGTTGCCCATGCCGCAATGCCATACTCGAGAACTGGTCTCACTCTTCCAGTGTACAGTTTCTTGAGTATTCTTTCGTCTGCTCCCCAGCTTGTGCCAGCTAGTTTCCTCATGACTGCTATTCTTTGTCTGGCTCTCATTCGGTTTCTCTCGATCTGACTTTTCCATGTCATGCGCCTATCAAAAGTGACACACAAGTAGTTTCGATTGTCATTAGACTGCAGATATTTGCCGTTAAGACTTATTTTGGTGTTCTGTGGTTTATTTGAAAGCGAGAATATCGTACATGTTGTTTTTTCTTCATTTATTTTGACCAGCCATGATTTCGCTCACTCCTCCAACGATGTTAGGGCCTGCTGCATCCAATTGTTTGCTACGGTTTTTTCAGAGGTCCACATAGCCAGATCGTCTGGAAACATGGAGCTGTGGACTCTTCTTGGTATATTCTCCATGATGTTGTTTATATACACCAGAAAAAGTGTGGTTGACAGTACTCCCCCATGGGGTACTCCTTGATCCAGTGCCACCTTTTTGCTCATCTGCCCTTGTACTTGGACTCTGGCTGTTCTGTTTTCGAGGTAGTGGCTGATCCATCTGTACATTTTCCACATACTTCACTTCTTCGTAGCTTGACTTTAAGTCCCTCTTTCCACACCTTGTCAAATGCCTTCTCTAAATCCACCCAAACCGCTACTGTATGCTTTTTCTCCTGGTAAGCATCCTCTATTTCCTGAGCTATGAGAGTGATCTGGTCCTCAGTGGATCTATGCTGTCTAAAACCTGCTTGCTGTGGAATTAATATGAACACTATAATACACATACTGGTGAGCTTTCTGAGGAATCTTGCATTGCAGCAAGAAGGACCCCCGGTTCTCCTTCTCAAGTACACCCTCGGATCTAAGAAGAGCCACAGTAACCTACTACCAAAGAAACGTCATAAAGAGGTAACTCAGCATGAGGAACATAGCTTCAAACAACTGCATCATTTTCATTTAATGATATTGCATACAAGAAGTTTGAAAATATAACGAGGATTAAAAACTGTAATTCCATTACAGTAATTGACTGTGAATTTATAAGACTGAGGAATAAAGGCCACTTGCTTGGCATTTGAAGCACACTATGGATGCTTGGTTTTAATTTCACCCCTGGTAGAAAAAACATATAGGTTCAAACCAGTGTCTCCAGACTAAGAGAACTGCATCCCTAATGCTGAGCCACCCAATCCTTGGCTAATGATATTATCTAAAATAATTCTTGTTATCTTGAATCATCAGGTCCTGTTGCCAAGCATTTTTTCGAAAAGTCAAAACTTCCTGTGGTGGAATTGTCAAAGATTTGGTAATAGCACTGATATTGTTGACTGACTTTTATGTGTTGTGGGTTTTCTATTATGTCGTAAGAGTCTTCTACCCTAGAGGAGTTACTTTGTGAGCATTTTGTTTTATATGAAGATGCTGTGAGAACCCTGCATAATCTGTAGTGCTTTGTTTTATATGAAGACTGGGTTTCTAAAGCCAAGCCCTATTGCAAAAATTATACCCCATACTTAGTATAGCAACCACCCACTCCCAAGAGCAGAAGAATTGTTGCTACAGAAGTTGAGAGATATGAACAGACCAATTATCCAAGACACCTAATATACGAACAACAGTTGCAGAAAATGAGACTAAAGTCTAGATGGTGTTTCTTATAAACAATACAACCTCTTCAGGGAGGCCCTGGGAGAGCTTAACATCGAGAAATGGCGGGACAAACAACAGACCCCATGGATAAAGCTGCAGTAGAAGGCTGCGCCAGGAGCACACCCATCATATCCAACCTTAAATAGACTTTGGTCTGGGGTCACCTGTTGCAAGAAAAACCTAAGCGACGACGACCTGGCCTGCCATATGACATGGTGTTGTGGACATGGAAACTAAGTAAGTATATATAGATCTTGTGAGGACCATGCACAACCTTGCTTAGTCACCTGGCTTTTATGTGTTATTATAGTTTTTGTTGTTAGATTTTAACCTAAATCTGCAACCTATGAATGAATGGTTACCAACCTGGTATCCAAGACCTGGATAGTAGAGTCTCCACAGCATCACCATTAGGATTTTCCATTTTTCCTCCTGTAGAAGCATGGGACCGCCACTACAGTTGATGTCCTGCAGGAAGTCTGCACCAAAGCATTTTTGTGATATTGTAGTGATGTTTTCTGTTGCACTTTTTTCTTTGTCTCATCTCTAGGAAAATGAGTTTCCAATGCCCACAATGAGTAAGTTTATTCTTTTGTGCGCCCTGAATAGGATTTTAAGTGCCGGGTTGCAGTAGCTTTCCTCACATCCCGAGCACGCTGATGAAGGTGGACCGGTGTCCTCCAGGCCATGCTATGCTTGGCTTCATCTCAGTGTTGCTTACTACTACAGAAACCACATCGATCCCTCACCTTGTTAGCTATGCTGCATTGAAAACAGACTGTTTCCATGGAAGGCAACTAGGAAGCTGAGGTGAGATCTTGGCCAGTATATTTTGCCTGAACCTGACTAACATGTCTGATCAGTATATTTGGCTTGACAGACATTAGTATTCCTCCCCTGGAAAATTAGTTAATCTATGTTATTCCTGTATCCTATATGTAGTATTGTTTCTTGAGCTTTCTTTAAAATTTGGAAGACTATTCCACATTCAAGTTTACCTTTATGAATGTTAGGGTGTCAAATACAATGTGCTGGGGAATTTTATATCCTAGAGTTGTTTTAATGTAACAATTTTGTGTTTTGAGATGAAGTTGTCAAGACCATGTATGACCCTGTTCTGTCCACTCAAATAATGGCTCCGGATCCAGATGTAGAATTCTTTGTACTGAAGAAAATGTGCTTAAATATTTACAATAAAGCCACATTTTATTTAAAAGTTCATTGATCATAAAAATACTTTGACTTGACTTTTAATAAATGTGCACTTTCTCTTGTCCAGTCTACGCTCATGCTAAGTGAATTATCTATATTGTCCATGTCGGTACATGCGAAATATCTGCCCTGCTATACAGTTTAATCCCCAGCCCATGCTAGTACTGTCTCTTAGTTCGACCTGTTCTTCGCCAAGGGGTGGTCGTCCTTGTGCGGGTGCCAACTCAGGATCCAGTCATTTCGGTCACGGATACATGTCACCAAGTGGGGCAGTAGTCTGTTGTGTCGTGTAGGTTGTGCTTTTCAAGTGTGCTGTTCTCAGCTGGTTTTCTACTGCTTTTGTTAGAAATCAGGTTTTGCTATCATAGCAGAGCGCTGGTAGGACTACCGAGTTGAAGATGTCCGCTCATAGTCGGGTATCTTTTGTGGCATCTGTTGCTGTCATGATGGCTGCCCAGCCCGCCCGTCTCTGTCTGGCGATATCAGGTTTTATGTTGTTCTCCATGTTGACGAGTCTTCTCAGGTACTACTGCAAAAAAATAATTAAACACAATGAACTATTATATTAAACAACTTTTAAGTTCCTTCATTTATTCTAGAAGATTAATTAATAGTTCAATATATTGTTCTTCAGGCAACTGTCAGACTTCAATTGTGATGGTGCTCTATCACTGGAGGAGTTCTGTATTGCCATGCATCTGGTAGTTCTGCGAAGGAACGACATTGAGCTGCCTGATCATCTGCCTATTTCTCTTATGCCATATTCCACCTTAGCTAATGGTAAGACTTGTAACTGTTTGCATAGTCCATGGAGACTGGTGTGAAACTTGTCTTCTTCTAGCAGGTGATGGTAGCAATACGGATAAGATCAAATATTAAGTGTTGTCTCCATGATGAATCTCTTAATGACATACTGTTACATTATTTTCTGTCTCTTGATGACATACTGTTACACTATTGTATACACTTGATGACATACTGTTACACTATTGTATACACTTGACTACACTATTGTATACACTTGATGACATACTGTTACACTATTGTATACACTTGATGACATACTGTTACACTATTGTATACACTTGATGACATACTGTTACACTATTGTATACACTTGATGACATACTGTTACACTATTGTATACACTTGATGACATACTGTTACACTATTGTATACACTTGATGACATACTGTTACACTATTTTATACACTTGATGACATACTGTTACACTATTGTATACACTTGACTACACTATTGTATACACTTGATGACATACTGTTACACTATTGTATACACTTGATGACATACTGTTACACTATTTTATACACTTGACTACACTATTGTATACACTTGATGACATACTGTCACAATATCTTATATCTCTTGATGACATACTGAAACACTATTTTATGCTTTTGGTGACATACTGTCACATTATTTTCTGTCTCTTGATGGACTACTGTTACACTATTGTATACACTTGATGACATACTGTCACAATATCTTATATCTCTCGATGACATACTGGCACACTATTTTATGCTTTAGGTGACATACTGTCAAATTATTTTCTGTCTCTTGATAACATACTGTCACAATATCTTCTATCTCTTGATGAC